>CM052799.1:92887323-92988996 GCA_028533885.1 Nasua narica
GGGGGGTTAGCCTGGTGGTGGGTATCGAGAGGGGCACGTACTGCATGGAGCACTGGGTGTGGTGCATGAACAATCAATCTTGTAACACTGAAAAATTAAAATAAATTTGGGGAAAAAAAAAAAAGTCATATTTCGCAAACTGAGGCTCATACCAAACACTTTAATAAGTATTTAGCTTTGTAGTTACTCAGTTTGAGGTACCAGTTAAAATGTTAATTGCTGATTCCATCTTTCATGGGTCTTTCTTTCTTTCTTTCTTTCTTTCTTTCTTTCTTTCTGGGGAGTCCTATTTTGAAATAACAGTCTTTTTTCTGAATTACCTTCCAGGTGCTGTTAAGTTTTCTTTGGTGAAGATGTCTATTCCAGAGGGTGCATAGTTCCAGGTGATTTCCTCAGCAGCGATGTAGTAATGTCTGACATGTTTCCCACGGATATCGTCCTCTGATGAAGGCTTGTTACAGTCTTGTACGTGGAAAAAGGCCTGGAGACCAGCTGAAAGCCACATGGAGGGAGACATTGGTTAATGGAGCCAAAGGTTTTTCCCTCCTATTGCCTTGTAAACACTGCTGGTGAAATAACAGATGGGAATGGAAGAAATAAACAGCTAGAAACAATATTAAGAATTATAGTAAACTGTGGTAACTAAATTACTGATGGAAAATTCAAGCAGTAAAACTTCTCTATATGGCACAGAAAAGAGATATTAAACACTAGCATTTTTAAAAATATGGTACGAATCTCTGTGGTTTCACTTGGGAGGTCTTTTTATGAGAAAAAAAAGGACACATTAATAGATAATTAATGAAGAGAGGTTTGGCCATATTTTAAGGGGCAGGGTGGAGTGGAGGAGGAGGAATAGAATGAGCGTATATGATTATTGTTCTCAGACAAAATCAAAATGGTTATGCACCCAGTGTATTGGGTCTTCTGAGGCCAAGGTCATATTTAATAGGTGAGGTTATGTTTGAAGGTCAGAGTTAACATACCCAAAAGACCCAGATTAAAGTTAATTTCTTTAGGAGATCAATATTACAAACTAATATTTTTTTAAGAACTAAGAATGTCCTTATATTGAAGAGATGGAGAAAGGATTTAGCAAGTTAAACCAAGGAGCAGCTGGACTCAAAGAACAAAGTTGGTTATATTTGATAGAACCAAGTAAAAAAAAAAAAAAAGTTATCTTTCAGCACCACATGCAAATCTTCTGGCATTTACAATGTGTATTTTACAAAGCCGAGAAGTTATATACAGAGTTTTACTTTTAGGACAGTAGTAGTACACATTCAGAACCAGTTGTTCTTTTCCCAAAAGTAGTATATTTTCACATTTTATTACTTTATAAAATTCCAGTCTTTCAGCCCTTTTTATTACATTATGATGCATACCATCATAGGAATGAAATTACGTTACCAGTTCAAGGCTCAGATTATTCCTGATTTCCAATAATCACCCCATTAGTGGTGTAACTGAGACATGATGCTTATTTCAGCTGACAGTTCATCTTGGGTAAAGATGCCTTACCTTTCAGGTGGTTTAGATTCTGACAGCTAAGCATCCATTCTCCAGGATTCTGGGCCACCATAAAAGCTTCGAAGAGGGTAGCAGGAAAGAGATTGACTGTATCAATCCGGTAGTTCTTATTAGTCAACACCTGGCCATGGAAGAAAGCTGCATGCACATCCACTTCATTACCCATACCAAAAAGATACCATCTGACTCTGTCCTCTGCACACATGAAGAGTCCCGGGAGACTTCCAAAAACGTATCCATTCACAGCTGTAAGCCAAGAGCAGAGATTGTGACTCACAGACATTGGTGCCTGGGACAGTAATAGTCATCTCTATAGCAACAGAATGAATTTGGGATGGAAAATACCTGGCATACATCCTGCTGCTATTCCTCACTCCCATACCCACATCAGACATCACTAATCAATTACAGTGCTCTTATTTTAGACCTGAATTCAGCCTCAGGAATTTTGTCAACACAGATGAACACTACACAGAAGGTGAAATCTGTTTTCTCTCTCCGTTATTAGCTATCCACATTAGTATGTCTATTTGTAAATATAAGTATGTGCATATATTCATATGCCTACACAAAATGTATACACATAAATTTTAAAAAGACTGAAGGTTATTTAGTAATCAATCATGTATCATGTTGATAGTGATAATATGAATGACTTCAATGTTTTCTTTCTGCTTATCAGAACTCTGTCAATTTTCTACAGTGAATATGAATTACTTTTGTAACAAGAACACGAGGAAAACTTTTTTTTAAGATTGGAAGACAAAATTGGAAGAGATGTGAAGGAGGAAAGAAGAAATGCAGGGGAAGGATAGTAGGGACCGGTACCAGGGCCCCAAAGCCCTAAAAATCCAAAGACAGGACGATGTAAAGCCTTTAGAAGAAATTTCGGATCACTATTCAATTTTAGGATCACTATTCTAGGTGATCCTAGAAGTAAGGGGAAAATTGGTTCTGGGTAGCATCATGAATGTACCTGATACAACAGAGGTACAACCAGACCGACCCAGACTAGATGTTTCAGCACCTTTTTCTTTTTTTTTTTTTCCTTTTCTTTTTTTTTAAGATTTTATTTATTTATTTGACAGAGAGATCACAAATAGGCAGAGAGGCAGGCAGAGAGAGAGGGGGAAGCTGGCTCCCTGCTGAGCAGAGAGCCCAATGTGGGCTTAGTCATGACCTGAGATCATGACCCAAGCTGAAGGCAGAGACTTTAACCCATTGAGCCACCCAGGTTCCCCTCAGTATCTTTTTCTAACATCTATTTTTGATTAGTGCATAATAGAGGCAGTATTGAAGTATAGGAGGACCTTCTAGCCAGAAATAAGCAAAAGTTGGGGGAAAAATTCTGTACTTTGTTAATTAGTTATTTTTCTGCGCTGGTAGTTATTTCTATATTCTCAATTTCTGAGTAAATATTATTTTGAAGAAGCTAAACACAAACAAAATCTATACTTCTTGGTCTAGTTGGTGTTAAGAGATGTGTTTTTTTAATGCAAATTCTGAGTGATAGAAAACCATACTAAGCTCCATATTTTGTGTCTGGGGGCACAATTAAGAATTAAGGAGAAGCCTAGGCAGTAAAGAAAGCATTTCCAGAAGAAATAAAGCAAGTTAAAAGGTAGAAAAAAAATGATGCAGATGAAAAATGTATGAGTAAAAGAAATACCTCATAGAACTAGTGGTTTGAACTATTTTTCTAAATACAGTTCAATGCTTTATGAGATAAGTATAATTTTAAGCATTTAGTTTAATAATATTAGGCTGCCTCAAATAATTTTTGGAATGTGTTTGGAGGATAATCAAATATATAAGTAAATATAATATGCATATACCTTAAACTATAATTGATGATGTTTTCTCCTTATTAGTTTGGGAATAATTTAGTGTATCCAGTTTTACGAGGCACAGAGTTTTGATTTGATCTGTTTAGCTGAATATGAAGTTATATGTTTAATATGCCTTCTTATCAAGGCCAGACTAGAAACACACTACTTAGGGGCACTATGTGGCTCAGTCAGTTAAGTATCTGTCTTCAGATCAGGTCACGATCCCAGGGTCCTGGGATGGAGTCCTGCATCAGGCTTCTTGCCTAACAAGAAGCCTGCTTCTCCCTCTGCCTGCCGCTCCCCCTGCTTGTGTTCTCTCTCTTTCTCTCCCTCTCTCTGACAATTTATTTATTTTTTAATTTTTTATTTTTTTAAAGATTTTATTTATTTATTTGACAGAGAGAGAGATCACAAGTAGGCAGACAGGCAGGCAGAGAGAGAAGAGGAAGCAGTCTTCCTGCTGAGCAGAGAGCCCAATGTGGGGCCCGATCCCAGAACCCTGAGATCATGACCTGAGCGGAAGGCAGAAGCTTTAACCCACTGAGCCACCCAGGCACCCCGTCTCTGACAATTTAATAAGTAAAAATATTTAAAAAAAAATAAAGAAGAACACTACTTATTCATGTGAAGGATAAAACTAGCAGACCTAATGGATCAAGAAAAATAAGATAAAATTAACACAACTTTTATAATCTTACAATACATCCTGTTACTCTCCTGGAAGTCTTCATCATCTTTGTCAACTTTTTCCGGTTCAGAGCAATAGGTTTTAATGTTGTCATCTAGGTACCAGCTGAGATTTTCATCCACCACAGAAAACATCACCACAAATTCTTGGTCAATATTTTTTTCTTTTTCATTATCCAGAGAACCTGAAGTGAAAATTACTATTTTAGTAGAAGCTAATTGTTAGCATGTATTTTTAGCAGGTGATTTATAGCTTTCAAGATTTTTTTTTCTTATAAAGCACAAATCTGGATTAGTCATTTCTGTTTTACAGACATGGAAACACTAGGAAATTTTATGGCCAGTGTCCAGGGCTTGGAGATCCTCACATATCTGGATGTCCACTGACCACATAACTCTTCAATACTCTGGCAAATGAGAAGGTTGGAATATAAAGTTGTGTGTATTTTCTGGTCCCATAAGCTGAGACAGTTAGTCTTTGCAGGTAACTCATTATCCCAGTAAGAATTAGATTTCAAACTTTGGAGCTATGTTGTCTTTGTCATGATGCTAGAAATAGATACTGTGATCTTATATTTACCAACACAATACAGATAGCTACAGACCCATCACCATGGAGTGCTGCTAAGGGAGTCACATTCAGTAAAGTCATACATCTCTTCAACACCACTGTTGGAAATTACATACAGCAAGCCTATCTTCCAGGAAAGCATGTTTCTTGCAGTCTAGCAATATCTATGAATGCTTGTTCCATTTATCCCTTCTTTTTTTTTTCTGCTCTGCTCTTTCTTTCCTTTTTTTCTAGATTCATCTCCTCTCAACCTTATCTACTCAATCATAACACAGAAGACTTGACTTATAGTTAAACAGACAAACTGCCCTGTCTCTTGCCTTTTGGTGATCGACAATGAAAAAAATGTACCTTTTTTACAGATTATTAAAGGTCCGATGAGTCCTGAGGCGATATCTTTTGGAGCATCAATGTGGGAATGGTAAATCCTGGTCACACAATTGCTATCTTCCTCACCAGGACTCTGGTCTTGGCTGGCATCCAAAATGTATGTGTACTGCTCACCTGGATACACTTTGTCATCTGCTTTGTGAAAGTCTGTCGTGTTATCAGGATAGATGGCCCCTGGGAAGCAGTATGCAATAAAGTTACAAAGGGAGTGTATTTGAACTCAAATGAGACGATAGACAGTCCATTAATTTTTTCAGCAAACATTTATTCAATTTCTATCATGTGCCCCCTTGGGGAGGTGGTGATATCCTGTTTGAACAGAAAGGAGTGAAGGAGTGAGAGGCTAATGACGAGGGGCTCTGGAAGCTTCACAGAAAATTTGGTATTGTTACTTTTTATACTTACTGAATCTTAAGGGAGTAGTAATAGATAGACAATAGTGACTTTTGGTTTGCAATTTGAAGAACCACTTTTGCTCTGGGTTCATGGTATGGAAGCAAGAGCAAAATGGCTACTCTCTTTTATAATTTGGAATATCTCATATGATATCAAATTTTTGCCCATGAAATAACTACAGATTTTTTAAAATTTTTATACTTTTAATTTTGGAAATTTCCAAAAACTTGTAAAAGCTGAGAAAATAATATGATGAACTTCCACGTACCCATCAACTGAACTATAACAATGGTAACTCAAGGCCAATCCTGTTTCATCTATACACTCACCTACTCTTATCTCCATCACCACCGAATTATTCTAAAGCAAATCCCAGGCATCATATCATTTCACTCATAAATACTTGAATATGTACCTCTAAAGGATAAGAACTCTTTTTTCTTTTATCAGAAACACAATATAACTACCACAACTTAAAAATGAGTAATGCCCTAATGTACCATGAAATCGTAAAAAAAAGAAATAAGATGGCAGTCAACCTCTATGCTAGGAACGTATTTGTTTGTTTCCGAAGAACAAACAAAAATATATGGTCAAAACAACCACCTTCTAAAGCAATACCTCTTTAAAAAAGAGGTCTAAAAAAGTCTAATTTTATCTTCATTTCTAGACTTAATCCTTATAATTTCAGTTAGCACGGCCTCTGCATTTTTGCTTATAATACCTGACATTCATTGAGCTATTACTATGTACTATTATTGTCCCTATTTTATATATGAGGACACTGAAGCACAGAGAATTTAAGTAACTTGCCTAAGATCACTCAGCCAATTAAAGACAAGGCTGCACTTGAAGCTTGGTCTATTACTTTCAGAGCCCTTGTTCTTATTCACAACAAAACACCACCTCTTTCCATCATCATTACCATCATCAAGTACTAAAAAGGAATTTATCCTAAGTTAGGATGGCATGGGACAAAGGCCACAATATGTTCACACGTAGGAACTTCAGAGGTGAGACAATCCCTCTCTCAAGTCCTGTTTCCTCCCTCTGAATGTTTGCCTTTTCTAGGCCTTAACACCATTGCCTACTTCTCTCGTTCTCTTTGGCTGGGAGGGAAGTTCTCCGTTCTCACTCACTCATTCAATCAGTCTACCCAGAAGTCCCCTTACGTTCACACTTTACACAAGGAAGCCCAACCAAGGGAAACTCAGCATTATTATGACGAACCAAAATACTTGTTAATAAAATCACTTAGAGGGGTGCCTGGGTGGCTCAGTGGGTTAAGCCTCTGCCTTCGGCTCGGGTCATGATCTCAGGGTCCTGGGATTGAGCCCCACATCGGGCTCTCTGCTCGGCGGGGAGGCTGCTTCCCCTTCTCTCTCTGCCTGCCTCTCTGCCTACCTGTGATATCTCTCTCTCTGTCAAATAAATAAATAAAATCTTTTAAAAAAAATAAAATAAAAATAAAATCACTTAGAACTAAACAACACAGATACAGATCTTATCCAGGAGGGGAGGCCATAATCTCACAAGTTAAAAAATTGCTCCTACTGAGAATGTAGAGGAAATTCCAGCTAGAATATGAGCTGTACTTACCCTCATGTTCCTTATAGTAAGTTATTCCATGCGGATGAAAAGTGTAGGGCCTTGAGGCAAAGTTTTTAAAGTGTACATAAACATGATCTCCAGTTTCAGCTTTGATAATAGGGCCTAAAAACCCTAGCCAGATAGGTTTTTCTATAACTGTCGTAAAGGTTTTGTCTGTGTACTGAAGATAAAGAGCCTTCTTATAGATCCTTCCAATTCTATTTGGGCCATTTTGAAGATAGATATCGGAATGTTCCCTGCAAAGGAAAAGAAGACAACTCTATCAGAAGCCATCATTTCAGGGGATAACATTATAACATCTCAGGTAAGGGCGCCTGGGTGGCTCAGTTGGTTGGGCGACTGCCTTCAGCTCGGGTCATGATCCCGGAGTCCCAGGATCGAGTCCCATATCGGACTCCCAGCTCTGCGGGAAGTCTGCTTCTCCCTCTGACCTTCTCTCCTCTCATTCTCAGTCTTTCTCTCTAATAAAAAAAAAAAAAAAAAAACTTAAAAAAAAAAATAAATAAATAATAACATCTCATGTAATTAAAGAGAAATTAATAACCACATCACATGAAATGTTTGCCTATTGTTGTATGGGAGATTCTAAAAAATGGAGAAGTGAGTGGGTACTCATCCTGCTATTTTAATTATGTTTAATTAATTAAACATCCCATATCAGGTGTGTAGCAGAGAATCATGTGCACCATAAAAATATGGTGTATCTCACCAGAGTATTTTTCTACAGGATTTTTATCTTAAAACCCAGAGGCATTATGAAATAGAATACAAAATTAAAATGAAATATTAAGATAAAGCAGTTAAGAATTTACTCACTTATGGTATACCTCTTTCAGCTGCTAGAAAAAAAATGAGTTTATAAGCAGTTAATCTGGGTATTTGAGACTTCAGTGTGCGCATATATTTTGTTTTCCTATATAAATAAAATTAATGATGCTAAATTAATTTTACTATTTGTATTTCTTTTACCATCACTAAACCAATATTGGAATTGATGCATTCAATACGTGTGGGTTTTAAAATTAGCTTTGGATTCAAATTACCCTTATGTTCTTTTAATCCCTCGCTACTGAAAATACTTGAACACTGAATGCTTACATTCTGCTAGTGGCTGATTCATAGTTGCTCAAAACTCTTCTAAAAATATTAGCAAATTAAATTACAACGGAAGTGGAGGGGGGAGGAGGAGAAAGAAAGACAAGAAAGGAAAAGAAAGAAAGAGAGTTTGGCATTCAAACTTTTAAAGTGATTTTTACCGTTGTCCTTAACAAAAGGCCCTGGATAGCTCGGGGAGATGGATTTGTGTTACCCATTTAGGAGGACCCACTTAAACCTGGACTTTGGCAAGCCCCGTCACAAATGGGATCTCCTCCAATAAAATAAAAACCGCTAAGGCTCAGGCTGATGATCTGAGGTTTGTGTTTCTTCCTGTGAGTGTGTGTGTGTGTGTGTGTGTATGTGTGTGTGTGTATGTTTTGTCAACTTTCACCACAGTGACCTTTGATGTCTTCCGGTTTCTACTCAATCCCCGTGGAGCTGGAAGTCTGACTGGAGAATAAACTTCGTCTTATTTCCTCAGCTGTGAACTCATCGGAAAGAGTGAGAGAGACTTTTCCTTCTTTTCTTCAGGACAGGAGGAGGGCTTGTCTGGGAGCTCTGGATTACCGTTGCTGCAGAGTTTAAAGGCCTAGTTGTTCAAAATTCTAGGGTTGCAGCCTTATCGTTCTTAAGTTTTAATGTGCCTGGGGATCTACTGAAGACCTTGACGGAAGGCAAGCTCCTGAGCCCCGCCCCGTTGTTTCTGATGGTGCGCACTTGGGCTGTGGCTCAGGCCTTCCTAGTTACTAACAACAGCCTGCTGTGTTGTGTTGCAGGCAGGCAGCTCTGGGCCATGGGAAACCTGAATATGGGAGACTCCGAAGTGAAGGGGAAGAGAGCTGCCAAATCCCAGAGGCAGTGGGATTTCTTGGGACGGTGAGACAGAAAGGCGGCGGGTTGTTTCCAAACCCTACCGTGGTAGTGGCCAGACGTCTGGTAGTACAATTGCATGAGGACGTCAGAGTAAATCTGAGAACTGGAGCCAGTGAGCGGAGCTGCTCAGCAGAGGTTCTGGGGGCTGGGCTCGGGCAGCAGCAGCAGGTACTGAAAACAGCAGAGCACCATGCCCTGGATTGACCAGACTCTAACAATGAGCATCTCATCGTTGTCACCGTATACCGACGCCGCCATTTCTCCCGGACTGCAGGAACTCTGGGATTCTCAAATTGTTCACCAAGAAATGAACCCTTTTGATGGGAAAGGGGCCAAGCTGGGCGTTAGAAAACAAAGAAGTGATATCTTTTGCTGCATATCTCCTAATTGTTTTCATTTTCTAATTGGTTGAGTTTCCGTTTCATTAGAGTAAAATAGAAAAACGAATTCAGGAAGGTTCAGAGGGAACTCAAGGACATCAAAATGCATGGGAAAACAGCAGGACAGAGGGGGGTGAATTCTTCCCCTAACACTGCAGCCTTAGTCTGAAGGAGGGGGGGGGGAGGAGGAAGTCCTAATAAGTAGATGTTTCAATGACAGCAAAATTCTGAGGCACTGCAGGCCACTGAGATTACCAGCAGATTCATCCAGTTGGTGCCATGAGGAGGTTCACAAGAGGACAATTTCAGTGAGGCCCACAGCTAGAGCCGGAGCTCACAGTGCATGGAGGGAGTTATCTCTCGTTGTCCCAGCAGGCCTCCGCACAGTCTTACACAAGCCCATCCAGGTCTGAGGGTAAACTTTCTCCAGTGTCTCCTGGTGGTACATGATTGGTTCTGGTGATACTTAAATTGAGATTCTAATCTGTGTTCTAAAATGCCTTCTTGATACACATTTTACATAGGCCCTCAAATTCTTAAGGATTTACTCAAATACACTGTGTATTTATATTTTCTGAACGTGACTCTGAAACACATGAGAACATGTCACATCCCATTTCAATAAAATGAAGTGGGTTTTGTCGGAATGCCTTCACTGCATGGAAGTTCTCCTGTATTAATCACTTCCTGATACAGGAGGAGCATGGCCTTAGCCTTGGGATTTACTCTTTGTATTCAGAGATCTGGGGGAGGCAAAAACTGCTTTTGAAATAATTGATCAGAAGTTATAACATATTCAGGGTTTTTGACATTTGGAATTCCTTTTATATACACAACAACATGGGAATTATGTTTCCCATCTTTTTTTTTTTAAATACAGTTAACTCAACCAAATTGGGAAATATTTCATATCATGTGATATTCTGAGGGCAGTCTATTTGATTATGTTCTGTCTCCAAAGGAACATCAAAGGATCATTAGAAGATGTCTATTTAATTTCAAGAGCACAGCTTGGGGGCAAGGGTCAGTTACCGGAAGTTTACAGGAAGTTTGCTAGTCAGATATTCAGTCAAAAGAATCCATTGGAGTTGATCTTCGAACCAGATAATTCATATTAATTGTAGTCCTTCCTGTTGACAATTGTAACGTGCTCTTTTCTACTCATTACAATAGATACTGTCTCCCTGTCAGTAATCACATCCTTCTTTTCTATCCCTCCAATGTCTAGAATCCTATTGCCAACCCTTACAATTTCTGGTGGCTTCACACTCAGAAGTGAGTTTTCAATGGTAGTGGAATTTAAAAAGAAATTTTATACTACCTTAGTAAGATGATAATAATGCTACATCCTTCCATAAATTCAGAACGCACTTGGGTGGCCTTGGTTTATGTTTAGACATGATTACTAAAATATAGGTAATACATGGGAAAAGTTCCTGGGTTCTTGGCTTCATCAGTTGAGTCACAGAACATTAGTTTTCTATTGCCAGATAACAAATTATCACATAGCAACTTCAAACAACACCCACTGATTATGTCACAGCTCCGTGGGTCAGAAGCCTGGCACAGCATGACTACCCTCTCTGCTCAGGGGATCACAAGGCTGACATCAAGGTTCTGGCTGGGCTGAACACTCATCTGGAGGCGCTGGAGAAATCCACTTCCAAACTCAGTCAGGTTATTGGCAGAATTCAGTTCACCGTGGTTGTAGGATTGGCATCCCCACTTCCGGGCTGGATATAAGCTGAGGACCTTACCCAGCTCCGCACAGCCACCTGTACTCCTTCTCAAGTGGCCTCTTCCAAACGCAAGTCAGCAGCAGTCTGTTGAATCACCTCAAATCTCTTCTTCCTTCCTCCTCCTCAAATCTCTTCTTCCACCTCAAATCTCTCTTCCTCCTCACCTCAAATCTCTTCTTCCTGACCTCCTTTGCTAGGTCATCACCCTATTTTAAAGGCAACTGTGCCATTCATTAGGAATTTTCTGGTATAGATTAGGCGCACCCAGATCATTATCTTATTTTTAATTAATTAATTAAATCCTTTATTTAAATTCAATGTAGTTAACGTATACTATATTATTAGTTTCAGGGATAGAATTTAGTGATTTATCAATTGCATGCAATATCCAGTGCTCTTTACATCAAGTGCCCTTCTTAGTACCCATCACCCAGTTACCCCTTTCACCCACCGCCCCTCCAGCAACCCTCAGTTTGTCTCCTATAGTTAAGAGTCTCTGATGGTTTGCCTCCCTCTCTATTTTCATCTTATTTTTCCTTCCTTTCCCTTCTATTCATCTGTTTTGTTTTCTAAATTCCACATAAGTGAAATCATATGTTATTGTCTTTCTCTGATTGACTTATTTCACTTAGCATAATACCCTCTAGCTCTATCCAAGTTTTTGCAAATGGCAAGATTTCATTCTTTTTGATGGCTCAGTAATATTCCATTGTATATAATACCGCCTATTTCTCCATTCATCTGTCAATAGATATCCGGGCTCTTTCCATAGTTTGGCTATTGACATTGCTGCTATAAACATTGGGGTGCACATCCCCCTTTGAATCACTATGTTTGTATCCTTTGCATAAATACCTAGTAGTGCAATTACTGGCTCATAGGGTAGCTCTATTTCTAACTTTTTGAGGAACCTCCAGACTGTTTTCCAGAGTGGCTGCCACAGTTTGCATTCCCACCAACAGTGTAAGAGGGTTCCCTTTTCTCCCCATCCTTGCCAATGTCAGTTGTTTCCTGAGTTCTTCATTTCAGCCATTCTGACCGGTATGAGGTGGTATCTTGTTGTGGTTTGGATCCCTGATGATGAGTGATGCATTTTTTCATGTGTCCATTGGCCATTTGTATATCTTCTCTGAAGAAATGTCTATGTCTTCTGCCCATTTCTTTTTTTTTTTTTCAAGATTTTATTTATTTATTTGACAGAGAGAGAGAAAGAGAGAGGGAGAGAGATCACAAGCAGGCAGAGAAGCAGGCAGAGAGAGAGAGGGAAGCAGGACCCCTGCTGAGCAGAGAGCCCGACGTAGGGCTCGATGCCAGGACCCTGAGATCATGACCTGAGCCAAAGGCAGAGGCACTGAGCCACCCAGGCGTCCCTTCTGCCCATTTCTTTTTTTTTTTTTTTAAAGATTTTATTTATTTATTTATTAGGAAAGAGAGAGAGTGAGAAAGAGCATGAGAGGGGAGAAGGTCAGAGTGAGAAGCGGACTCCCCATGGAGCTGGGAGCCCGATGTGGGACTCGATCCCGGGACTCCGGGATCATGACCTGAGCCGAAGGCAGTTGCTCAACCAACTGAGCCACCCAGGTGCCCTATGCCCATTTCTTGATTGGATTTTTTGTGCTTTGGGTATTGAGTCTAATAAGTCCTTTATAGATTTTGGATACTAGCCCTTTATCTGATAAGACATTTGCAAATATCTTCCCCCATTCCATAGGTTGCCTTTGAGTTTTGTTGACTGTTTCCTTTGCTAGGTCATCACCCTATTTTAAAGGCAACTGTGCCATTGAATATAATGTAGACCATGAGAGTGATAGCTCATCATAATACAGGTTCTGGAGGGTTAGGGCCTCCTCCGATGTGATGGATAAGGAGATGGGACCTTTGGGATGTGCCTAGATCATGAGAATGGAGCCGTCATAAATGAGATTAGTGCCTTATGAAAGAGGCTCCAGAGAGATTCCCAGCTTCTTCCACCATGTGAGGACACAATGAAAAGGCTATGAACCAAGAAGAAACCTCTTGCTAAACATGGCCATGCTGATACCTTGACTTTGAACTTCTCAGCCTCTAGAAAAATTAATTTCTGGTAATTAATTACCCAGTCTGTGATATTTTGCTCTAACAGCTTAAAAAACAAAGATTGCTCAACATGCTGGTAATCAGAGACAAAGAAGGGAGAAAAAAATTGCTACCTAAACTCATCTTTACAAAAAGTTTAGTAAGGTATTGGTGAAATTCCTAAAAGCTCTGTTCAGTAGTCACAGTTCAGATATATTTTAAAACAAGATCACAGGCAGAGTGAATAGTGCCCTTTAGAGTTCACATGACTCTAGGCTGTTGCTGAAGTCACAGATTGTCAAACTTATGTTGTGCTACTTCTCTAAGCACAGTGGAGACAGAAGAGTATTTAAAACCAAAGGAATTCTCTGTCCCCCACCCCACCCCCACCATTCTTAATAAACTCCTTCTCTCTTCTCTCACTTCTGGAATTACAGATTTCTTTATTGAAGCATGCTTGGGACAATGTCTTGCACTTAGTTTATGTCCAGTGAAGCTGATTTGATTTTTGATCATGAATAAGAGCAGAAGGATGGTGGATGGAGGCATGGAGTATAGCAGTACTTATTTTTTTAATGTGTTTTGTTTCCCTATAGAAACTGCATATAATTTACATGTATTTAATCAGGGGAAAAACTGCCACCATACAAAATAGTTTGGCGATCTCATGAAAATAGGTCACATTCCTAAGAAGAGGCTACTACCTAAAAACCAGGCTTTAAAAAATTATTGCAAGGTGTATTAGTTTTGTTTACAATCAGTTATTTTTAGATCAGGAACTTTTCTTACTGTATATTACTAAATTAATAACTTAACAATTAAGTATTATCATCCCTGTGCATTTAATTTTTACTGCGAAAAATTTCAGACATACATAAAATGAACAAGAATAGCATATACTTGTCAACAAAATCAACGATTATGAAAATTGGCATGCTTGATTAGCTATTTTTAAAGATATAATCTTAGGAGCTGATGGTCATTGGGTTCATTTGTGCTTTGTCACCATTCAAATACATTTTTTTTAAGATTTTATTTATTTATTTAACAGAGAGAGAACACAAGCAGACAGAGAGACAGGCAGAGGCAGAGAGAGGAGCAGGCTCCCTGCGAGCAGGCTCCCTGCGAGCAGGCTCCCTGCTGACCAAGGAACCCGATGCGGGACTCGATCCCAAGACTCCGGGATCAAGACCTGAGCCAAAGGCAGCTGCCCAACCAACTGAGCCACCCAGGCATCCCCAAATACATTTTTAAAAGTAGTGAGCATTGGGTGTAGCAATAAATATTTAATTAGCATTATTAAAAGTGATGACCTCGGTATAAATTTCCATTATAAAAACATCAAGAACAATACTCTTGCTTTTCTGTATGGTGACTATTGCTTGAAATAAGGGGGCTTTCACCTAAAACATGAAAACCTTCAAGTTACGCAGAGATTTTTGGGAGGGCATCACTATAGATAGATCATGGTTTTTTTTCGTGTGTGATGGATCAAGCACTTTACTAAGAACTTTACATGCAGCCACTCTTCCAAGAACCCTATGAGGTATTCTTTATCCCCATTATACAGATTAGCAAGCTGAGGCTGAGAGAGACAAATGGAATTAACTATCCGGAGTCATTCAACAAGTACTGGGTGCAGTCACATTTGTTAAAATGGTGTTTGATTTCTCTAAATTATGTTATAAAGGATTAAAAAACATTTTACTCTTACCTACTAGTAATCAATACATGGTATGATAAACATAACTGTTTATATAACATTACACATTATGTACATCACATTACATATTATATAATATGTATGTATTAACATATGCATTATGTGTGTAACATGTATTATGTACACACAATACATATGTATTAACAAATGTATTATGTAACATGCATGTATTAATATGTATGTGTCTAATAACTTTACATATTATGTACATAACATTACACTGTCATTATTTAAAGAACTTTTGCATAAACAGACAAGAAGACTGAACCCTGATGAGAGACAAAATAATAACCAGAGGAGATAAGAAGGAGCGCCCCCAGATCCCCCCAGGACTGAGGGGAAAGCAGTTAGGCAGCCTTTTCTTCTCGTCAAAAATCCCCAGGAATTTGGAGATTTATTAAAGTATCCTGGGTTTCCAGTCCACATTTTGCAGTTTCTATATACAACATATTAATAAAATACTTTATCTTATTGCCTTTATTTTTTAACTGATAGTTTATAAATTTGGTCTGTAAACAATAAAAATAGTGACTTACGTGTCAACTGAGATAAGTTTCTTCTCATCGTCAGAGGCATAGTCCCAAGTTGTTTCAATAATTCCAATGTAATAATGCTTCTCTTTCGCCCAGGCTGAGTTACTATAGAAAAACAGAAAAATACTCAGCCACAAAGTCTTCATTTTTTTTCCTCTTGGAGCCTGAGAAGCAATGAAATGAAATCAGAAGCAGGCAATTTTATGCTCTCTTCCTTTGTTTGCTTGATTGACACAGCTTAATGTTGCACAAAAGTAAATTGTTTCGTCAAAGCAAATAACGTTTCCCACTTCAGCTCAGTTCTGGTAAACTCAGAAAGAAAAGTTTTCCGTTGCCAGGCTTCTCTGACTACAAATAAAAAGTCAACAGTTATTGTTGGAGCCGCTAGAGTGTGCATAACTCTCCTTTCTTCCATTTATTGTGTAAATTCCAGGAGGGCAAAAATCATCACTAAATGCTCCCTTTGTTCCTCCAACAATAATCCACAGTACAGTGCCCTGCGTGCAGTGAACTCTTAATAAATCAGGAGGAAATTATGCAAAACGGTTTAAAACATGTCACTCTACTTTTGAAACTGCTAACAATACTTAGTTGCAACTTGGTGATACAAAACATGATATTTAGCATGCCAAATTTAAGTACCCCACAATAAGAACCTTACTTTGAAGGATTTATCTATTTTATATGCTCTGCACACATCTGCATAGGAAGTTTACCATATTATTCTGCATTGCTATATGCAAATAAATAACAGCATAACAGGGGTTGATAATTCTGTTTTTTCATGAAATAAATCAGACATAAGTAAATCTGTTTGCAAAAGCAAAGGTTGGTTTTAGCAAACACAAGTTCATTATCAGAAGTAAACAGAAGTTTATTAACAGAAAATTCTGGTTGTAACACTGCACATTTTGTGTTAATAGAGCCTTTTCCTCTAGAATCTTCAATGCAATATTCTTTGAAGTTGTTTATAGAAATAGACTGGTATAGGAGAAAGGACGCTGATGTTTGTACAATCCATTAATTTAATAAGCATTCCCGAGAGAGTCTGCTGTGCACCAGGTCCTGTTCTAAGTGCTGGGAATACAGCAGACATGAATCTCTACTTACATCGGCCTACATTGTAATTGTGATACTGACAATGTACAAATGAAGAGTGAAATTGCTAGTATGAGCAGCAAGTGCTGGGGAGAAAAACAGACCAGAGAGGGACAATGGTAAGTGCCAGCGAAGACAGCAAGTTGAAGATCAAAATTCGATGGCACACCATGTCACATTAGGTATGATATTTAACCCTGGCCTCAGTTTCCTCACCTGTAAAATCTCAGTCTCAGTGGACTGTTGTCCAGATGGTAATTGAATGACCCACCATGTTAAGGTATGTAGAGATGGTGCTCTCACCGGGTCATAATAATCTTACCTAATTGCCCTGATACAGAAAATGGAGTCACATTGCCCTGGATGTCCCAAGACCTCCTTCTAGAGCTACTTTTAACTATAGTTCCCTCAGGCCCACTGAAAGGACCACTGGCCCAAATCTCTACCTTGCAAGATGCTGTTCCTTTTACATATTGGAGCCCTGGATAGGCTCCTATTTCCAAATGGTCTACTTGGAGGGGACATCTTTTAGCATTCTCCCCAAAGAGAGAATGAAACAAAACCACTATATGGGCCAGCACTGGACATTTCCTTCTTTCTCATCCTCTACTCCGTGCTCAGACTCAGCCCTGAGAGATGTGAGGACAGTGATCAGATCACAGCAACAATCCCGTCCTTCCTTCAGCGAGTCTACCCCGCTCCCACCCAAAAAAAAAAACCCCAAACAAACAAAAACCACTCAGGCAGTTACCGAGGGCTTCAAAATGTATGTCCATAGCATCCCACACCCTGGGGTCAAAATGAAATGGTTAAATAGTAACACCCTTGCCCAGTGGAAGTAAATATTTTATGTTGCAATGCAGGAAGGGTCACGAAGTCCATATTTCTGTCCTGTTTTGTGGCAGTTACCCTTCCCGTTAGAAGGCATACAGCTGCTGAGTGGCGGGAAGTGGGGAGCATACTCTGAGCCTCAATACTGTCTAAATAAGAGAGGCCACTGTGGGCTAATAAGCAACCGGCCATTGACAGGGTCATTTACTGCAAACCTCCTTACAGTGACTCCAAGTTTGGACCTCAAAAGTGAACTTTGAATAATGTTGCAATTGAGAACTTCTGCGCTCAAGAAATGCGTCACAGCAGCATAAACTGGGGTGAGACAAGAAGAGCAGGGCGCCCACAGGAGAGGCTCCGCAAACTTAGAGCATCGCAAAAAAGAAGAGAGGAAACTGGATGGGACCAAATAGCTCGTCCATTTAACTGTGTCAGAAGGTTGTTACCTCAAAACCCTTGGGTACACCTTTATAGTCTGTTATAAATAATTACTGCACAGGCAAGTTAACTGTTTAGTAACCTGAGCAGAGTCACATAGCACGAGTTTTAATCATGTTCCACAATTTCTTTTCTTGTTCTCTTAAAGATTTCTGGATAGAGTGAGTCTTACCTGCATTTAGCAATCAAGATCCTAGGGTTGGGGGCCCTGGGTGGCTCAGTCAGTTAAGCGTCTGCCTTCGACCCAGATGATGGTCTCAGGGTCCTGGGATGGAGTCCCACGTTGGGCTCCCCACTCAGCAGGGAGCCTGCTTCTCTCTCTGCCCCTCCCCTCCCAACTCTTGCTCTCTCTCTCTCTTAAATAAAATCTTTCAAAAAAAAAAAAAAGATTAAAAAAAGAGATCGTGGGCCTGATAACGGCTAAAATCAAGGAAGCTTTAGCTTTATTTCTGTCTGGCAAGATTCGATCTCTCCTCACTTCCACTATTCCTGCTTATACCCTCTGGTTTCTTTTTGGCTGATCCATGAAAACTGACTTTTAAGGTAAGATATTAGAATTACCAAGAAACAAACTACCAAGGACGGTCTCTTCCTTTGTGACAGTAGGAAACAGTATAAAATCCCAGGTCATTCTGTACAGGACCAGTCAGACCACCATGATGCTATCTTTCTCACAGGAAATTGTGCAACTCTGGAATTTTATCAGTGAGTGTGGTTCCATACAGAACTCTGATAATGAGTCCCTTGACTCGAACTAGTATAACACGAGCCTGGCTGATCCTCTTCTCTACTGTTCAGCTCATGACTATTTAGGGAGTGATCACACAGATTGGTCTTCAGTTGCTCCATCCCCTGCGGCTGCCCATTAATGGGTCAAGGTTCTGTCCAGCACATACTGGCTGTCATAGGCAGGGGAAGAGAAAAGCCTAGACTCCCATTTAGCAAAAACCTTGATGGTATTGAGGTCTACATTACAATGGGGAAAGAAATTTGTTTTTTAATGGCATAAGGATTCCAAGTATTCCGTTCTTGTTTTCTTACACTGTGAACAATGTAGAAATCAAAACATAGGATTTGTTGCATGGAGCACTGGGTGTGGTGCATGAACAATGAATCTTGGAACACTGAAAAAATAAAATAAAAGTTAAAAAAAATAAAATAAGTGCCAAAACATAGGATTTGTTAGCAGTGAAAGAGAACCAAAATAGTAGACTTATTTTTATAAAGGATTAAAGAATAACTTATTCACAAGGTTTGATTACATACAACTTCAATGTGCAACTTAAAAAAAATTTTTATTTATTTATTTGAAAGAAAGAAAGAGAACATGCATGGGGGTGGGGGGTGGGAGGAGGGGCATAGGGAGAAGCAAACTCCCCGCTGAGCAGAGAGCCCAACTGGGGGCCTAAACTCAGGACCTAATCTCAGGATCGCAATCAATGCAATCATGATCTGGGCAGAAGGCAGATGTTTAACCACTTAAGAGACTGATCCACCCAGTGCCCCCAGTGTGCAACTTTCTTGAAACACCTTCCTCTCTTGTTATGTTTAACCTCATTCCTTCTTGTTTCCATTCCATGCTGGGGCAATATATTCTGTATGGCTCTTAACACATTGATTTGTGTCTGGGTCTTAATTTATAAGAGATGACTCCTTGATGACACAAAGAGGCCAATACCATTGAAAGAAAAGTCACCATTCCCTTAGATACAAAAGACACGCATGTCATGCAGGAGGCAGAAGCAGCTGTGGAGGAAGCACAAGCCACAGCCTTTGTTGGGGTTTGTGTAGGAAAGGCAAGGCAGGGCAGAGTAAATAGCTTATGACTGGCTAGTTTGAATCATCTCAGCAGGCTTTGGGGCACAGAAACAGTCTCTAATTTTTCGGTACTTGTCTCAGATTGATTTAGGGCAGAGGAACTAATGACTTGGTGTGTGAGTTACATAAAAGAGGTGGTTGGGGGTATGGAAGTGGGGATTGGTTGTTTCACATATGAGAGACTGGCTCACTGGCAATCTGTTCACTATCTCTAGGAATTAACTAGCTCTGGGACAGGCAGTCTTTTCCCAGTTAGCAAAGTCCCCCAAAGATGTCAAAGCATGACAAAATATTGAAAATTAAAAACACGATCAATACGTATTTGATATCAGAATTATCTGTTTATGTGACTGTTTACTCAATTAGACTGGGCTTTCTTGGGGCCAATGACTATACCTGGCTTTGTCTTGAATCCCTGGCACTTAGCATAGTACTTGACACACAGCTTAATAAAAATTGAAAGAATGAATAAATGTTGGAGGAGCAAGATGGCGAAGGAGTAGGAGACCTAAATTTCACCTAGTCCCAGGAATTCAGCTAAATAGTTATCAAACCATTCTGAACACCTACAAACTGAACAGAAAATCAAAGAGAGGAATAGCAGCAATTCTATGAAGAGAAAAACAACCACTTTCTGGAAGATAGGACATGTGGAGAAGTGAATCTGAGGTGATATACGGTAAGATAGACTGCAGGGGGAGGGGTCAGCTTCTGGCAAGCCGCAGAGCAGCAGGGCACAAAATCGGAACTTTTAGAAGTCTGCTCCAGAGACTAAGGGCCGGGTGTGGGGTGCGGGGTGGAGCCCTTGCTGAGACAACGTGGTCTCAGGACCCTCAGGGTCACAGAAAGACTGGGGATGTCTCAGTGTGGCAGAGCTCCCCGGTATCAGAGTGGGGAAACCAGATGGAGAGACAGAGCCAAGGAGGGGGCTTTGAGCAGGGACCCCAAAAGTGGCAGGTCTGGGGAGATTCACCTTCCTCCACCGGAAGGAGTGGTGCGGGAGTGCACTGCAGGAATCTGCTGGGTTTGGAAACTCCAAATGGGGCTATGTGCCGGAGATAGAGATGCTCACTCACAGGCTGGGTGAGCACAGAGTGTGGCCGGAGACCAGGGAGATGGGAAGGATTGACTGCTTTTCTCTGAGGGCGCACTGAAGAGTGGGGCACTGAGCTCTTGGCTTCTACCAGGTGGAGATTAGGAGGCCACCGTCTTCATTACTGCCCTCCAAAGCTATACGGAAAGTGTTCAAGGAACAAAAGCTCCCAAGAGCAAAAGCAAGCAGATTACTTAGCCCGGCCCTGGCAAGGGCGGTGCAATTCCCCCCTCAGGCAAAGACATTTGAGAATCACTGCATCAGGTCCCTCCCCTAGAAGATCAGCAACAATATCCAGCCACGACCAAGTTTACTGATCAATGAGAACCATGGAACTCCAGAGCTCAAGGAATGCAGCACATAGAATTCATGGCTTTTTTCCCATGATTCTATAATCTTTCAAAGTTAAAATTTAAAAATTTTTGTTATTTTTTCTTTTTCTATTTTTCTTTTTTTTAATTTTTCCTCTTTCCAATTTAATTTAATTTAATTTAATTTTTTAAAAGATTTTATTTATTTATTTGACAGAGAAAGACATAGCAGAGAGGGAACACAAGCAGGGGGAGTGGGAGAGGAAGAAGCAGGCTTCCCACTGAGCAGGGAGCCTAATGCTGGGCTGGATCCCAGGACCCTGGGATCATGACCCGAGCCAAAGGTAGATGCTTAATGACTGAGCCACTCAGGCGTCCTTTCTCTTTCCTATTTTAAACTATTTTTAACTATTTTATCTTATCAATACCTTTATAAAAATCTTTTTTAATTTTCATTTTTATAGTCATATTCTATCCCTTCATTGTATTTAATCTTATTTTTATATACATATAAGTTTTTCTTTCTTAAAAATTTTGGGATACAGCTTCTTCTAACAGACCAAAATATACTCTAAATCTAGTGTATGGCTTTGTGCTGCTCTCCAGCCTGATCACATTCTCTCTTTATTTTTTTTTACTTTTTTCAACAAGCTTCTTATCTTATCAATTCCTTTTTTAAAATATTTTTTAATTTTCATCTTTACAGTCATATTACATCCTTTCATCATGTCTACTCATGTATGTGTGTGTGTGTGTTTCTTTCTTTAAAATTTTGGGAGGCAGTTTCTTCTAACAGACTAAAATACACTCAAAATCAAGTGTGTGGCTCTGATTCACCAGCCTATTCATATATATATTTTTTTCCTTTCTTCTCCCCCCCTCCCCCGTTTTGGGTCTCTTGTGAATTGTTAATGAATATTTTTCTGGGGTTGTTGTTACCCTTTTAGAATTTTCTTTTCTCATTCATCTATTTTCTGGACAAAATGATAAGGCGGAAAAACCCACCCCTCAAAAAAGAACAAGAGGCAATACCAACTGCTGGGGACCTAATCAATACTGACATTAATAAGATGTCAGAACTAGAGTTCAGAATGACAGTTATAAAGATGTTAGCTGGGCTTGAAAAAAGCATAGAAGATACTAGAGAATCCCTTTCTGGAGAAATAAGATCCCTTTCTGGAGAAATAAAAGAACTAAAATTAACCAAGTTGAAATCAAAAAAGCTAGTAATGAGGTGCAATAAAAAAAAATGGAGGCTCTTACTGCTAGCATGAATGAGGCAGAAGAGAGAATTAGTGATATAGAAGACCAAATGATGGATAATAAAGAAGCTGAGAAAAAGAGAAATAAACAACTACTAGATCACGAGGGGAGAATTCAAGAGATAAGTGATACCATAAGATGAAACAATATTAGAAAAATTGGGATCCCAGAAGGAGAAGGAAGAGAGAGGGGGGCAGAAGGTATATATCTGTACTCAGAAAATTATAGAGTACTCATGAAAGAAATTGAGAAAGACACAAAGAAATGGAAAAACATTCCATGCTCATGGATTGGAAGAAAAAATATTGTGAAAATGTCTATGCTACCTAGAGCAATGTACGCTTACAGAGTGTACAATTGTACGATGTACAATTACAGAGATTTAATGCAATCTCTATCAAAATACCATTAAGTTTTTTCAAAGAAATGGAACAAATAATCCTAAAATTTATATGGAACCAGAAAAGACCCCGAATAGCCAGGGGAATGTTGAAAAAGAAAACCAAAGCTGACAGCATCACAATTCCAGACTTCAATCTCTATTACAAAGCTATAATCATCAAGACAGTGTGGTACTGGCACAAAAACAGACACATAGATCAATGGAATAGAATACAGAACCCAGAAATGGACCCTCAACTCTATCGTCAACTAATCTTCGATAAAGCAGGAAAGAATGTCCAATGGAAAAAAGTCTCTCCAACAAATGGTGTTGGGAAAATCGAACAACCACATGCAGAAGAATGAAACTGGACTATTTCCTTACACCACACACTAAAATAGACTCAAAATGAATGAAAGACCTCAATGTGAGACAGGAATCCATCAAAATCCTTGAGGAGAACACAAGCAGCAACCTCTTCAACCTCAGCTACAGCAACTTCTTCCTAGAAACATCATCAAAGGCAAGAAAAGCTTTTAGGGGCTGCCCACATTTATTATTATATCATATATCATATATATTATTATATCATTATATTATGCCCTCATCATTTAGGATAAGGACAGCTTTGGGGGAGGCCATTATTTTGCTTACAGAATATCATGAATAGGTATTATTATTACTATTATTATCTTTATTTTGCAGATGAGGAAACTATGGATAAGAGAGTTTTTATTTCTTGTGGAGGACCTCATAGCTAGTAAGTGAAGTAGCTGGAATTCAGGTTTGGCCTGCATGACCCAAAGATGCACTATGATCCTGAGGCCATTAGAACATGGCTTGAGACCATATTAGGCTGGGCTTCCCAGTCTCTCTGTGCTGTGGAAAGATTCAGGCCAGAGTCTAATTGGCCATTGGAAGATTCAGAACCTTCATTTTGTCAGTTTACAAAAAGATGACTAGGTTTAGAGGGCTCACTTTGGAGAATTTTGCCAACTTGGCGAATCACTCAATATAGTAATGTATTCATTTAAACGTAAAGGAGAATAGATGTATATTATCAATCTTTATTTTTCTATTTTAATTTTTTTAGTGATCTCTATTCTCAACATGGGACTTGAATTCGTGAGATCAAGAGTTGCATACTCTACCAACTGAGCCAATCAGATGTGCCATATACTATTGGCCTTTTAAAAATTTTTGTATAGATCTACTTAGAAAATCAGATTATGGAACAAAATTTTCTTGGTAAATATAGAATTTGGCCAAAAGAGTGTATATTCTTAAAGCATATTCCTTTAAAACAATTTTTTTTGCACTAACAATAGTTCTGTCAAAATGATGACTTGTCATCATTACAATGAAAGCACCTTCTAATAGTCATGCAGGAGAAACATCCCACTGATGCATTCTTTGTCTTTGACTATCCCTGTTAAGATGTGTGCAGTTGACTACCTTTCCATACAACTCCATTCACTAAATCACATTTCATGTATCCATTAAATTAGGGTTCATTTTATTAGACCTTGATTCCTGTCCATCTCTGAATCCCAAATTCTAGGATTGTGTTCTTAAGTGAATGAATAGATGAAGTAAATATTACTTTTGGTGAGATTTCGGCAACAGCTTTAGCGATTTCTTACAGAATGGTGTAGTTTTATCAGCAACACCTTTGAAATTCTCAGACTGGGATGCTTCTCATGAGGAAGGGGGGTGGCTAGTTTCATCCATATTTTGTAGGTTCTTATTAGTTTCAACAGCAGAGAGTGAAGTAGTATTGTTACTTTTGTCTAGTGTTATAATAGCATTATTAGCACATTAATTTTTAGAAGTACTTTTCTGGAGACACAAGTTGGAGTATTTTGGGGTAAAATGAAATGATGTCAGGGATTTGTTTGACAAGATTCTGGGTATTTATATATTGCTTATGAAATTAAGAAGTTAAAAAGTAAAAACAAATGAAAAGTCTGGCTTTGTTTTAAATTCTCATGTTGAATCCTTTCATTTAACTAATTCCTGATTTTTTAAATAGTCTTATTGTCTAAGGCATAAGCTGTTTTTTTAGCCAACCCACAAGACATTTGTAGTCCCTTCTTCCTGTTATTTCCTCTACAGAGGCTACAAAAGCTCTTTTCTAGCCTTCTTTGATGTTCAGAATAGCCAGAGAGTAGGGGTTTGACCAATGAGACACAGAAAGAAGTTGGCTGGGTCCCCTCAGAAGACTTTCACTTTTTTGATAAAAAAAGAATATGTGGTTGGTGGTACTATTTTTTCCTTCTTCTTTACCTTCAGTGTATATGCAATATTTGGAGTTGTAGCAACCATCTTGCAACCATGAGGCAACAATCATGAGGAAAGGCCAAGGACATTAAAGACACTGGCCCTTGCACCATCAAGTTGCTGGACCAACCCTAGCAGCCTCCTAACTTACTTAAAAATTTGAAACAAACACCATTGATAATCCCCTTAGCTGGGTTTTCTGTTACTTGTAGCAGAACACATCCCAAATGTTAATATTGCCAGATACAAAGTCAGAGCATGAGTCCATATTCTTCGTTCTAGAAAACTGGCACTTATACATTCTGTAACCTGCAGTCTAAGAATAATATATGGATTTGCATTTTAAATACTGATTCAAATTTTCAATGATGCTATGAGAATTTCTTTCTTTCCTTCTTTTTTTTTTTTTTTTGATGCTTGCTGATGGTACAGTTCAGTCTTGGATTGTATATTTTTTTTCTAATTGAGCTAGACTTCAGACTGTACCTGCTCTCTTTGTTCCTCTTGCCCACCCACCCCCTTCACTATGTGTTGAAAGCCTTGTTACACCACTCTAGACTCTACTCCAGTGGCACAGTTTATAGAAAGAGGAAGCTCACACACAAAATTGCCCAAAAAAAATTTATTTCAAGCCCGTTTTCCTGGTAGGTTGCCATTAGTCTTTAGCCAGACTCAACTAATGGCTAACTCTTTAGCCTCCTAGATTCCTTCATCCCTGGTGTTTCTTCTTCCATAACTTTAGCTCTCCTCATGGACTTGTCAGCACTCATATCAGAAAGATATTTATGCTGTGGAAAAGAAAGTTTCATGATGTTCTAAGCGATAAATGAGTCAAAATATTACAATCATTATATCAAGAGACCAAAGGGTAATGACTTCATGGAGAGCTTAAGTAACTGATGAAAATCTCAGAAAGAAAGATACTATTTTCATCATAAAGTTGTTAGTAAAATGTGTTGGAGAAAAGGGAGATGGGAATGAGAAGAAATAAAGTGTCACTTGAAAATGAAAAAATATGTAATCATTATTTAGTTTCCTTCAAGAGTAGTGGAAACACCTTATATTTCCATCAGAGTATATGTAATGCACCCATCTCACCACACTGTTACCGATATTATCTTTGAAAAAAAAAATCTTTGCCAAATCAATAGCTTCTTTACTCAACAACTGTATCTGACAGTGGTTTAAATGCAATGTTTAAGTGATTTGATTATTAGCAAGGTTAGATATCTTTATAGGCTCAGTAATGATTTGTGTTTCATCTTCTCTAAATTGTTCAAATTCTTATGCATATGTTATATAAATCTAGAAAAAACGTATTTAACTCAAGTATCTTTTATCAGATTAGAAACAGTTATTTAAGTTTGAGAAAGAAGATAAAATCAGAGTTTCTTTGTCATCTCAAAACAGTAATCTCTGAGGTTTTTTTTTTTTGAGATCTATTTATTTCTTTTAGAGAGAGAGAGAGGATGAGAGAGTGTGGTGGGAGAGAGGCAAAGGGAGAGGGAGAGAGAACCTCAAGCAGACTCCCAGCTGAGCACAGAGCCTGAGGCAGGGCTCCATCTCATGATCCTGAGATCATGACCTGAGCTGAAACCAAGAGTCAGATGCTTAACCAACTGAGCCACCTAGATATCCCTCAAAACAGTAATCTTTGAATGAATGAATAGTGTGTCAGATCATGTAAATGTTCAGTGGATCAGATATCCTTATATAAACATAGAGTTAATTTAAATATGATCATTCAAATTAATTTGGCTTACCTTTTCATTCGATTACAGTGTAAGTGGTTTCCATTCCAGCCTCAATGTGAACACTAACGTGGCAATGAAATAACCAGGTCCCAACATCTCTTGCATACATTTTTACAGTCTGATATGCTCCAGGAGGAAGGTCATAAACATCAGAGCGATACAGTCCCGTATCCTCAATAAGGAGACAAAACACCATTAAGTAACTTATAAAAAGTATTAGTCATTTATACATCCTATCAATTTTAAAATATTTGTTAGACAACAATTAGGAAGCATTAGATGCCATTGCACTTCTCCTCTGAGTACAGGTGAGGGTTTAGAGGAGGAGCAAATCTGAGAACATTTCAGGGATAGGCCACAGAGAAACATCCCACTCTAAAGGGATCTTGTGTTAGATACCTTGTTAGTGCCTCCTGCAGAGGAAAGCTCTAGATTTCCTCTGAAACATCCGGTCTTACAAATCCCAAAAGTTTTAACTAAAGTATTTCTAACTAAGGATGTTGGTGATGTGAAGATGACCGTTTCTTGAGATGTAGCAAATCAGGAAAGCTCACAGTTACAGGAAGGAGAGGAGCTCATCTGCCTTCTGTGATCAGGACTGAAGACTGATGGCCTTAAGGACTATTTGTTCTCCTAAGCAGAGAACCGGATGTTCAGAAGACTCCCTCCTCTGCAGGCTATTTTGATTTTGAAAGATGAAGCCCCAGGGCCTCGCCTGGCTGGATTAGGATAGATTTGGAAGAGCGTAGGAAGGAGATGAATTTCTCTGAATAATGCAATGGGAGGTATTTGGAGGATGGGGGAGGGCATGTTGAAGAGTGCAGCTCAAGATGGGGTCTGGAATAATTTGAGGAGAGGACAGATGTCGAGCAAGTCTGGAGAGGAAGAATGTGAGGAAAGAAGTATTGAGTGTGAGAGAAAAAGATGGAGAGCCAGTGTTTCATGGTAATGCATGGTCGAGGGATAACTGAAGATAGGGATGTCTAGTCAAATGGTCAATACTTTCACTGTGTAGTGTTGGGGGAGAAAGTCTTCATCTACCTCCAAACTTTCACTAAGGGTCTATGACCCACAATGGCCCTGTGTTTGTGGTTGTTAAGGGGAGTCAGAGGAAATGGGGGCGTGTTCCATTCTGGAGATGCACAGAGATGAGAAAACACCAGCCATGGGGAGGCAAGAGGTGAGGGAGAGGAGCAGAAGCAGGAAGTGAGAGTGGCAGGTGACTAGAAACAGGTTCGTAAGACACTCTGGAGATAATGGAAAATAGAGAGCAGAGAGGCAGGGCTGTTTTCCACCGGCTGCAGTTCGGAATCTGAGCCTTTTTTATTTAGGAAGATTAATTTTGCATCTACAGTGACAACAAAATGGATGGCAGGGATTCACTTCTGACATTTCAGAAAATGTAGAGAACAATACTAAACAATTTTAGCTAAGAACTGACAATGTTCCAGGCACCAGTAAATATGCACGATGTACCTGGAGCCCTGGCAGCAAGGGAGACCATGGCCTTAGGGAACAGGCAACTGGCTGTTCCAAGACCAAGTGAGTAACCCCAGAGGGCTGCTTAGCTATACCCAGGAGTTGGAGAGCGGAAAGCCCGGAGGCTGCATTAACGCTAGAGTAATTAAATTCCACCTTAAGGGAGGGGGAGACTATTCTTGATCATCTGTGAGAAGTTAAGAGTGAGTGGCTAGACCTGACAGCTGCTGGTACTAGGAATAGGATTATTCTTGTTTTTAAGTTCAAGTATAATTAACACATTTGGTGTTACATTAGTTTCAGGTGCACAACAATTCTATAGCTTTCTCAGTTTTCATCACGATCTGTGTACTCTTATTCTCCCTTATTTCACTCACTCTCCCACCCACCTCCCCTCTGGCAACCACCAGCTCCTCTCTGTATTTAAGAGTCTGGTTTTCTGTTTGTCTCTCTTTTTCTTTGTTCCTTTTGTTTCTTAAATGTAATAGAATTCTTCTGAAAAAAAAAAGCTGTTTTGTGAAGAGGTAAAGAGTGAAGGACTCTAGAGTGAGAGCTGAGGGTTCAAATCCTACTTCTACCCATTATTGTTTAAGGGAAAGTTCTTTGTCTTGTGAATCCTTCATTTCATTTCCCTTAAAAACAGTGATAAAATAGTGCCTCTCTCTGGGAAGGCTTAATGAGAAGCCCCTGCAAAGAACTAACCGTAGCATTTGGCACATAAGTACTTAATCAAGGTTAGTTTTAATTAACATGATAGAAATGTTACCACAAATTCCACTTAACTTGATGCCTTATATTCTAATCGTTTATGTAGAGCTAACTCTTGATTTTCTCTCCACCCAACGCTCGGCACGATTCTAGGAATGTCAGAAGCATTTGCCGAACAAAACTGATCTGAACTAAACATCAAACGTACTGAAAAACTATAACCAGAGTTTAAATCTCTCTCTTTTGTTCTCATGTTTAAAGTCTAATGTAAACATTTATGAATAACAACCCTCATATCAAGGCTTTTCCTTCAAAAATACGAGGAATGTAGATGGAAATACTGGAAGGTCATGATTGTTGGCCCTGGGTGGTGGGTAAAGGAGTTTATTATATTATTCTGTCTACTTTGTCATGTAAAATTCCCTAGAATAATAAAAATACTTTTTAAGCCAAAACAAATAAGTTTAAGAGGAATAAATGTGTTCATTAAAGGACAGAAAAGAAAGCAGCACACTGATAAAGCTTGGTGCAAATCAAGTCATGTGGGCTCACTGAATTTGTCTAAGGCTCTGAGCATTACAGAAGCTAAGAACATAATACATCTAGAATCCAGGAAAGCTTCATGTGAAACTTTTATCAATGCCAAAAGATGAACTGTATTATGCCAAGTGGCTGGGCTAAATGAGGTGTCAAATGCATGAAAGCTAATTGGTCCTCAATTGTACATTAATGTTTATATAAGGGGCTAGGATGAAGAGATAAGGAAAATGCTCCTTAAGTAAATAAATGACACTAACCCAGACACTGAAAAGAGGAAGGATAAACCACAAAATACTTAGAGAAACTAGAGAAATGGCCAGGGAAAGATGGTCAGTAAAACTATGGTAAAGAGTATGAAGGCGCGGTGGGGGGGAAAGCAATTGAGACAGAGAAATAAAGAGACTAAGAATACATACAAGAGAAAAAGATGAAGATAAGTATATTAAAAGTTATCATAAAGCCAACTGTCACCTCATTCGGCACTTTTATTTTATAACAAACACTGAAGGAATGATAGAATTAGAAGGTTACTGTTTATAACTCCCAATGTAAAAATTGATTCCAGCAACAATCATCAATGAATTCTTTTTAAAACTACAAGGTGAAATGTAGTTGAATAAAATATGTTTTAAAAAATCACTTGACAGGTTGCTTATTAATTACAAGGGGAAGATTATGCTTTTATAAATGGAGAGAAATAGTAGGCATCACCCCAATAGAGTTACCAAACAGCCCAAACAATGTCAGTACCTCTTGTGCACATGTACCTCTTGGTGTGATACATGGGAAGCACATAATATCACCTATGTACTGTTCATGTCAAGAATGTTTGGCATGGATCCGATCATGAGGAAACTATCAGACCACGGCAGAATGTGGGACATTCTACAAATCAACTGGCCTGGACCCTTCAAAAATGAAATGCCATGAAGGATCGAGAAAAAAAAAATCTTCTTTTAGGAGTGATATGACAATGACAACCAAATGCTATGTATAGATGATTAGATCCTGGATTAAAAACAAAACAAAACGGGGCGCCTGGGTGGCTCGGTTGGTTAAGTGTCTGCCTTTGGCTCAGGTGATGATCCCAGAGTCCTGGGATCGAGCCCCATATCGGGCTCCTTGCTCAGCAGGGAACCTGCTTCTCCCTCTCCTGCTCCCCCCTTTCTTGTGCTTCCTCTCTTGCTATCTCTCTCTGTCATAAATAAAGCCTTTAAACAAAACAAAACAAAACAAAATAGTTAGAAAGATCATTTTAGGGACAACTGGGGCTATTTGAACGGATTACATGATAGATTACATTTTTGAATTAATGTTAACATTGGGTGTGTGATAATGTTATCACAATGGGACAGAGATTCTCCTTAGTCTTAGGATGCACGTGGCTTTATTTAGTATTTAGAGGTGAAGAACCATGATGTTTGCAATTTACTTTAAATGGGGTTCAGAAAAATAGAGAAAGAAAGAAAATGTGGCAAAAATGTATGAGTGTTTCAAGTGTTTTTCTCTGAAGTTACTAAGGGTTTAAAAACAGCAGTTGGGGGCGCCTGGGTGGCTCAGAGGGTTAAAGCCTCTGCCTTCGGCTCAGGTCATGATCTCAGGGTCCTGGGATCGAGCCCCGCATCCGGCTCTCTGCTCAGTAGGGAGCCTGCTTCCCCCTCTCTCTGCCTGCCTCTCTGCCTACTTGTGATCTCTCTCTTTCTCTCGTTCGCTCTGTCAAATAAATAAATAAAATCTTTAAAAAAAAAAACAAAACAGCAGTTGGGATAAAGAGGGTGAAACTCGAGATGATTATAGAAGTCTTATTTACCAATCAGGTAACACCAGATTAGAATGAGAGGCGCACTTCGTGCATTCATAAGCATGTCCTGAGTGTGCACAGGACACAAAGAGCTAAATGTATAATTACGTACACGCACCTGATATGTTACAGATTGTATGTGTTGAACTTCAGTTCTGGCTGGGTCATTTCCTTTCTAGTTCTGTTACCCTGCCATGCTGCTCTGTAACTGCTTCACAAGACCCAACAATAATTAAAGGAAGCTGCCCAGGGCTCTTACCGTGTATTCAAAGCTGTGGCCGTGAAAGTGAACCGTGTGCAGGTCAAATTCAGCCCCCATGCCGATCAGATACCAATTCACTTCATCCCCAACGTGGAACGTCAGACCTTGGTTATTTCCAAACAGTCTTCCATTAATTGCTGTGGAGGGACACAAGGTATTATATTCAACAAAGATTTAAAATAATGTAGGTTTTAAAAAAACCACCTCATAGAAAGTATCATAGATGCTTTCAGAGGCCATGAGGAAGTTAAATTCCATCTAAGAAAAGCTGTTAAACATGACCAAGCCATCCATTCGTGTGGATGAGTTTTTCTTGCCTGAGGAAATGAGGCGTTGAGTTTACTTTAAATAATTGGGTTGCACTAGAATATTTCACCACTATGGATATGTAAACTGGTGGATACTTAAATGTGTCTACATATTTAAAGTATATTTAAAGTGATCATAAGAGGCTTAGAAATTGAATGTATTCTTTGCTCTAAATCAGAGCTTTATGATCTGTCACTGGTATGAGTAGAATGGCCTTTTTTAGTTGAGGTCTGGGCCTTTTGTCTTTCGCTCTCTCTGTAGCTCTAATCCACTATAGCTGTGATTTCCAAAGAGTAATAGGAAGAAAACATTAATTTAATTGTATGTATAATATATATGTATTATATATAATTATATAGTTATAGTTATATATTTATAATTACATATTTATTATTATATAATTATATAATTTAGTCATTAATCATATATAATTATATATATTAAGTTAATATATAATATATAAGTTAATGTTAACTTAATATATAATTAAAAATAATATATTATATAATATATAAAATTATAATATAATATAATCATATAAAATATTATAATAATATAATATAATATAACATATAATTATATTAATATATAATACATACATATTGACATATTTTAAATATCCATATATAATAATTAATAATGTACAATTAAATCATATATAATTTATTAAGGATTTATATGTAATATAAATGTATAAATACATATCAAATTATATATTAATTATATAATATATCATAATATAATATATAAATTATATATTACTATGTGATCATGTATTGATTATAATATTTCTATGATATGAATAATTTATATCGATGTATATATTTAAATTAAATTTAAATATATACATATATAGATTATATAAATTTATATAAGATGAAATTATATATAAAAACTATATAAATTATATATAGTTATATATAAAATATATATATTATATAAAGTATAAAATATTATATATAATTATATATAATTTATTTTAATAAATATTACATATTAACATCTGAGATTTAATAATTAAATATTAAAATAAATGTTAATAAAATATTTTGTATAATAATTATTGTTATTTAGTTATATCATTATGTATAGTAATATATAATTATATATATATCCTTTTTACTTTTCTATTTCATGTTCATATTTTGAAATGCCAAAAATGCTTTAATACAGTGTTACAAATTTCTAATTTTTAACCATTTATCTATGGAGTTTGGGTTCTAACACTTTTAGCTGATAGAGGGATATAACAGAAATAGAAGAAACTAGGAAACTCTGCTTTAGACCATGCTTCTCAGACTTTAATGTGCATGTGCCCAAGAATCTTGTTCCAGTGCAGATTATGATTTACTAGGTCTGTTTTCTCTGAAATTCTGCATTTCTAACAAGCTCCCAAGAGATGCTGATGCCGCACGGACTACACCTGGAGCATGAAGGTGAGGCTGACCGGCAGAGCCATTCCTAGAGTACACACCTCTTCCTACTGTTCCCTCGTCTGGTGCCTTTAGTGCCTTCAGCACAGTGGTCCTTAACTGGATTTTGTCCTGCAAGGGACATTTGGCAGTGCCTGGAGACATTCTGAGTTGCAACTCAGAATGCAACTTCGTGTTGCACAACTTGGGGGAAGGTGTTACTGGCTTCCCAGGGCCAGAGGGTAAGCAGGCGGCTGAAGATTTAGGATGCACAGGACAACCTCCCCCCGCCCTGCCCCCGGTAGTTACCAGACCAAAAGTAGGAATAGTGGCAAGCTTGAGAAACCCCAGTTTAGATAGAGTCTAAATTCTTAACAGGGTATTCAAGGTGTTGCACAATTCTGTGGGCTTTCTTTCTTTCTTAGGTCACGTTCTTCCATCCACATGGAATGTCATCCCCCTCCCTTTCTACTAGACAGACTCCCGTGCATCTTTAAATACTCCAGTTGAAGTCCCCTCCCCTTCAGGAAGACTTTCTTCCAAACAAGAATTTAAAACACAGCACCGTGTTGATATTTCTGTCAGCGGAAATGGACTCGCCCTGTGCCGTGAACAACTTGAGAGATGGTGCCTCATCTTATTGGCCTTCGTATCTCCTCAGCACCAGTGTGGTGCTCTGTGCCCTCCACGAGGTGTATTAAAAGATGATGGGTAGCGGGGCGCCTGAGTGGCTCAGTGGGTTAAAGCCTCTGCCTTTCACTCAGGTCATGATCTCAGGGTCCTGGGATCGAGCCCCGCATCGGGCTCTCTGCTTAGCAGGGAGCCTGCTTCCCCCTCTCTCTCTGCCTGCCTCTCTGCCTGCTTGTGATCTCTCTCTCTCTCTGTCAAATAAATAAATAAATAAATAAACAAACAAATAAATAAATAAATAAATAAAATCTTAAAAAAAAAAAAAAAAGATGATGGGTAGCAAGGATGCAGCCCTTGAATTAATTTCAAAGTTACTATATCTATCCTGGGGGGAGAAAATGAAGAAGTTCAAAAAGATCACATTTGGGTTTGCCTTACTTAAGGATCCCTTATCTAGTCACATCCCTGAGCTTCCTCCAGTGAAAGGACTGGGACCAGAAGTCTGACTGAATGTGACTGTGATTAAGTGGGATTGTTTATGTGCTTTTTCTTTGAATAATTGGCTCATTACTCTGATTCTAGATGGGCGGGGGGACATAAATAGGACATGCCTAGTCACAAGCTACCTACAAAAGAATTTTGGTTGATGAGCACGGGGTTTTTTAAAGTTCTCCCTGGTGGGAAGATTGGATGAGGCCATGTGCTCTCCAGTTTGCCACAAGCCCTACCTCTCCCTCTGTCTGTCCAGGTAAGAGACTTAGAAAAGTGTGTAGGAAATCCCTCCAGAAATGATAGCTGCTATTCTTGGTTTTACATCACCCACGTGGTTCCAGAAGCATTGGAATTTGCCTTGTAGCTAAGTCTACAGCCCTTAGGCTAAATCCAGCCCTCACTTCCTGTTTTTCTCTGGCCCCTGAGTACAGGATGGTTCTTAAATTTCTAAATGGTTGAAAAACCAAATACCAAAAAAGAATATTTCCCAACATGTGAAAATTTTATGAAATACAAACTTCAGAGTCCACAAATGAAGTTTTATTGGCTCATAGCCACTTCCATTTCTTTATATCTTATCTGTGGGCACCTTCGTGCCCCAATGGCAGAGTAAAATATAGCCTATGGTAGAGACTGTGTGGTTTATAAGTCTACACTCTTTACTCTCTGGCCCTTTATGGAAAAAGTTTGCCAGCCCCTGTGCTACGTGATCTACACCACAGCCCCATGCGATTGCCTTCTCTAAACTGAGAGTCTGATTAAGTGTGAACCTTCACCTGTTCCCTTTGTGTGAAACACCCCATAGGCTCCAGCTGTTGAGTCAGCTGATGGACATTACCGTGCATTTGGTTGCTGAGGTCAAATTGTTCATCGTTCCTGTCTATGTTGTTCGGATCTGAAGAATAGGTATTGACATTTTCTTCAAAGTACCAGGATCTGTTTTCATTAAAAATCATAAAGTGGAGCACACGGTGAACTATGCTGGCTTTGGTGTTTTTGCGACATACGATCAAAGGGCCAACCAGTCCACTGTTGAGATCCTAAAGAGGCAAACCAAGATTATCAACTGGGTCCAAAACTAAAAATTTCCCCCAACCAGTGAAATGAGTAGAATAAAGGTTGAGTTCTAGCGAGGTCAGATCCTGAGTTTGTAGTTATTAGGATTCTAAGTCTGAGAGTAAGGAAGAAAATGTTTGACATGTAAAATCCTTGACTGAGGAAAAACGGTCATCTCACTCATTCGAGTTGAAGTCTGATGAGAACAACTAACTCCTGAGAGGGATTTTAGTCACATTCCTCAGTGGATTTAGCTCTATTTTTGAAATTTTAATAATAAAAAACAAAAACCCAGAGCTTTGTTTTTAATTAGAATTTCTTGGCATTGGAGTTGGCTGGCAGCAAAGTCTAAAAGTCTCGGATCCTTGACCATGTGATGCCTCTGCCCCCAGAGCCACTTTCAGCTGCGAGCCTTGGTTTGTTTACACTCCTTTTGGTTTGGGGTTGAGTGTCTGTGTAGATTCTTGTTCTAGGCAGACAGCAGGCCAAAATAACTAAAAGTCTGGAGAGGAGACTTTTGTTGTTGTTGTTAAGTGAAAATAAATTGAACTCCAGCATTGATAGTTTTAAAAAATATATATATATACATCTGTATGTGTTTATTTCTCATTCATCAGAGATTTTTAACTCCATACTTAGTTTTCTGTAATCCAAATCCAACAAAGCAAAGAAGAGAATATTATTATATTTTCCAATTCCCAGTGACATTTTGGAAAATACCATGAATCGAAGTAATCATAACGCAATGATTTTGCTCTTGGAAAAAGTGAACATTTATCGAATTAAAAGCTGAGCAGTATTCAGGTCACTTAAACTAAAGGTTACAAGGAACTAAGATTTTTTTTTTAACACAAATCAATTCCTTCTTTCTTCCATTATAATTTCCAAGAAGAGATAGGAAAAAAAGGATGACTCGATTTAAAGTTTACCTTAACCACATCCACAGTCGAATAGTAAAACCAAGGTATGCACTCAAAGTCCTTCGAGGCAGGACCAGATCTTTCTGGAATCTGCCAAATGTATGTTTGGATCTCTCCTAAAATAGACAAATACAGTGTATATATACAGAATCTTTTAAAGTCCATGTTTTTAGGGAGAACCAGATAACGAGCAAACCCTGAAACTATACACGTATTAGGTGGCATAGTCCTAGTTTCCACTTCCGGCTCTACTGCTCCTAGCTAGCTCTGTGGTCACAGCCAACATGTTTACAGTTTCTGAGCCTCTGTTTCCTCCTGCACATAAAATGGGAATTTAGGCATTAGACAAGATGGTCCAAATAAGGCATTCCTTGGGTCACAGGGTGAAGTTGATGTAACTCTCACTGCTGGCTCTCCTGTTCTCAGGGTTACTGAATCAAAACCTTACAGTGATTTTGCCATTGAAAAATGTCAGTCATTACATATCGAACTCATGGGTTCAACAAATATTTATCGTAGTGAAGATAACATAGGCTTTGAAATGCAAGACTTGTTTTGAATTCCAGCTCTGAACCTTCCAGTTTATAGATCACATGGGCCTCTTCCCATGTATTAGCCCTACTGAATCTAAATCTTATACTCTTGCCTATTTCAGAAAAGTTCTTTTGGACACCTCCTTCCACTCCTGTACCTTGCTATATAATCCTGCATCTCCCACTTCCAGAGGCTTAAATTAATTTTCCCAAGCATCTCTGCTAACTGATCCTATCCCCAACTTCCCTGCTTCTGAGTCTTTGACAATCAGTCTACCTAGTACTTTCCAGCGCACCACACGGGGCCTGGGCACAGCAGGCACCCAGAAGTGTTTGTGGAATGTACCCAGTGGAATCCTTCTCTGACTAATGAGAATGGAGTGCTGACTTGCAAACTCTATTGGTAGGAGATTCATGTTGGCACTACCATAGGGCTGTCTTTTTTTTTTTTTTTAATCAAAAGGGAATATTTCACCTGCCATCAAAACCTCTCTTCCATCCGTCTACCCCACACATCTTTCCTTTCTGAATCTGGCTCTTTCCTTGATACCCTTAATTCCCAGAACTACTTGTTTTGCCGCTGTGGTAGACATTCAGGTTCCCCTTTAAGAATGAAGGAATCTTTGCTCCACAGGCTGTCCACCCGCTTCTGAGAAAGCCTCGGTAGATGAGAGCCCCCTCACCCAGGCTTACATCCCAATGACAGATGCAGAGACAAAGAGGCCCAGCTTTCCCACCCCAGCTCAGGACAGCTGAGGACCACCCTATCTTCAGAACTTCTAGGGGGAGCTCTGAGACCCATGTAGTTCTCGTCTAGAGCAACACCCACACCTAAGAAAGGACATTAGCACCTAGTCCTGCATAAAAGCTTTGAAGCTCTTTTCTCTTCCAGAGCAGTTACCTGGCTGTGTTGGAACGACAGTGCTATAGTTTGTTTTCACTCCATGAGCGTGAATCGAATACGGTCTCGAGGCTTTATTTTTAAAGATAATTCGGATTTTTTGACCAGGAGTGAGAAATATTAAAGGACCTAGGGAATACAAAAAGGCAAATGTGTAGAAATTGTTATTTATTGTAAATTATGAATCATCTGTCCTCTTAAGTATTTATACAGTGACTTGTTTTTATCCTTTTTCCTGAACATGCAGCCAAATAAAACACACTTTTAACAAGTGGATCACTGATGATTGATGCAACATAGTTTTTGCCTGGAAAATTTAAGTCTTTAGAAAACTTATTTTGAGTAGCATCAGTTAATCTACGAAAACACACAAGTTAGAAATGAAATCTTTTATTTTCCTTCTTGACCAACCTTATCACTTAACCTTTTATCCTTTTCCCCTTTCACCCTAGTGGAGAGTTAGCAGGAGCTGGAAGGCCTTTTTATTGGCTAACGGTGATTCTTTTTCCCTCAAGACTGAAGACCCCTTCGTGTACTCTCTCCCTTCCATCCCATGTCAAGAACTGGAGGTAAAAACTTTATTTTAAATCTTCCTTGTAATTCGGAAGCAGTTATATCAGTGTCTATAAAATTCTGAAACAGATAGTTTTGAGATGAACCAAGCAGTAAGAATTATCTTTAAACTTGTACTATAATTACTGAAATCAGAGCCCTGAAGATACCTGCTGGACATTAGATGCTAACTTGGGACATCCTATCTTTGTACCCATAGCCGTTCCACCTTCCCAAACACTAGAGAATTGTTTTCTCTTTTCCATAAAGTGGTTTCTTTTTTGTATAAATAATAATGGAATCTAGAGGGTCATATTGTGTTATTTATCTTGATTCATTCAGCCAGAATCCCAGCAAAAACTAACATCCTGCTGTTACTAAAGATAGGAGCCCACCCAATAGCAGTAGGAACTGGACAGCACAGACCTCCTTCTGGGGGTCGCAAAGAGATAAGCTTGAGAGGCTAATGAGGAGCCAAGAAAAGTATGAGTTTCTCCAACAGCATATAAATCCATCTTCTCAGGGTCTCACACCAGAAAATAGTCTCCAATAGGGGCCTCTGGGTGGCTCAGCCACTTAAGTATCTGACTGTGATACTTATGAATCATAAGTTTCATAACTTATGAAAGTTGGTTTTGGCTCAGGTCATGATCTTAGGTGGTGAGATCAAGCTCCTTGTTGGGCTCCCTGATCAATGCAGAGTCTGCTTAAGATTCTCTCCCTCTCCCTCCTCTCCTGGTCCTCCCCCTCCCCACCTTGGTCCTCCCCCTCCCCCCGTGTGCATGAGTGCACTCTTTCTCAAATATGTAAATAAATAAAATCTTAAAAAAAAAAAAAAGAAGAAAATAGTCTCCAATAAACACCAGAGTTATCAGGACCAAATAAAATTTGAGCATAAATGCCATATAACTTCTGGAAATACTATGCAACATACAGAAATGTCATTTGACATATGAAAACATCATGTGATCTCTGCAGACACTGCAGGATTTAGGGAAATGTTACATGTAGGTCCTTGGGAGTGACTTGTGGTTTTTCTAGATGACTTGACAAGGGTAGAAGAAAGGGCTGCAATTTTCCTCACTCTTAGACAAATGAAACTAAAAATTAACCCTTGAAGTGTTTAAATTAAACACTTAAATTTAAACAAAAAGGTCTCCCTCCTCACTACCATAGAGCTTCTGGGCTTCATTTTAGTATCAGTGAAATGATCTCTAAATGCTACTTCTAAGGTCTTTCTAGAGTTCTTGATTCTTCAGGGAAAGAGCCAGGATAGTCTGAAACTGATCACAGTAACTTTCTCTCATCTCTTCAGTTTCCATGAAACAATACTTGAATCAGTTTCCTTTTCCCAATAAAAGTGCCTATCGGCAAACAAACTAGAATTAGCGTCAGAGGCACTTTCCTGTCGAGGTGGAGGTGGACAATAACCTCAATGTGAGTTGAGGATTTTTATCTCAGAGATTGTTATCTCTGGTGGCCAAGGACAAGAAGAAAAACCTGAAGACCAGTCTGATCATATATCAATACCTAGTATGTCCAGATGTTTATCATCTTCATTTCTTTTTGTTTCATTCTTGAATGTGATATCATCATATTGACGGTATAGGACTTTCTTGTATTTGGACCCAAGATACATCCCAATTCTATCCAAATAGATGTTTGTTTCACTTTATGGAAATAAAAATAAAACCAAAAAAACCACAAAGTTAGTTAATTTAACCATTAAATTCAACAAATTCTCATATGGAAGAACTCCTTATTGAAACAACAGAATTGATTAATGTCTAGAGGGTACTTGACCTCAAAAAGTAATTCTTCTTCTTAAAAAAAATTATTAATACTGGTAAGATTGCTGGATATTCATTCTGTACTTTAAAACATGTTTTCCCGAGGAAATTTTAGTTTTGATAAAGGAATAAATAGCAAAAGCGAAAATCAGAGACAGAAATCAAGTTTAAAAAAAAAAAAACAACAACGAGGATCTCCAATTTGACGTTCCCAGAAGAAGAGAGATTGACAGAGACAAAGGAAGACAAAAGGAAAATATGATGGACGCCCAATGTGAAGTGTAGCTTGAGTGATGTTTATGACACCTCGGAGTGGTCAGGCTGGATGGTAACACACATCAGGAGGACTGGATGCAAGGAGTGAAAAGAAAGACAGTGAGAAACAAAGCCCAGAAGTAAGTGAGGTAGATATTTGGAAAGAACTGAAGTCATTTATAATTGAAGGTAAGATACACAGATACATTGTATTTGGAACATATCCTGAGCACACACGTACCTCACACATACCATGCACACACACCCGTCCTGCACATGCACACCACACACTCATACACAACACACAACACCTGCACACACGTGCACGCATGAGTGAGACCGAACAGAAAGGGTGGAGGACTTCACAAATGAACCCTTCTCGGTTAGAGACTGGAAGCTATGGCCATACTTCTCTCTTTGTAAGTGCTTCAGTTGTTTCTCCCACTTCCTGCTAGGAGAATAATCCCACACAACTTCCTCGGCAGCGATATAAATGGTTTTCTCTTCCTCATACTGTGTTTCATCAGGGCTCGGCTCCTCACACTGCCTCACGTGGTACTGATTCTTCATGCCTCCTAGATAGTGCTCTGATGTCATACAAACCACATCAAAAGTTCCTGGAGGTGAGTAAGAAAAGAATGCATAAAGCTTTACGTTCCGATTTCTTTCCTCTGTGAAGTCATCTAGAAGATATAAACCCCCAAACGTAATATAGTAAGACTTTTTTTTCCGTTAACTTGGCAGATACTTATTCTTTATGCCAGGCTTATTTCTAGGCACTTGGGAAACATCAGTGAACAAAACAGTTAAAAATCCACGCCCTTAGGGTTTATATTGCAGGGTGGGTATTGCTGAGATAGATGTAGCAGGTAACATTTATGGGTGTTGGAAGCTGGTAAGTGCTAGGGATTGAAGAGAGAGGCAGACCCGTGTCAGGAGGACTGAGAATCCTGGGCGGGGTGGAGCAGGGCAGGGAGAGCTGAGCAATATTTTATAGGACGATCAGGGTAGCCCTTGATGGGAGGGTGACACCTGGACAAAGATGAGAGGTGAGTGACGGATCCGGGGCAAGAGCAATCCAGGCAGAGGAAACTCGCAGCAAAATCCCCAAGCTGAGGGTTTGTTTGGTGTGTCCACAGACCATTCCGGAGGCCCACGTGTCCGGAGTGGAGTGAACAAGGGTGAGAGGAGACAAGCTTGGTGCGGGTTGGAGGGCTGGGTCCCAGGGGTTCTTGGGGGCCACAGAAAGACTGTGGTTCTGTGAAATGGGGAACCATTGTGAGATTTTAAGCTGATGAGGAATAAGGACACCGGCAGCCGTGCTGAGAACAGACAGCAGTAAGCCAGTGTGGAAGGAAGGAGACCTGTTAGGAAGGGAGGAAGTACTCCATGCGAGAAGGTGCAGCTAGGGTCGGAGTGGCGGAAGTGGAAGGCCATCAGACTCACACTTCCAAATCCCCAAGCAATGATCACAACAAAAAAACTTCAGCCTGGTTCAGACCAGTGAATTCCACCTGAATTCAGGTTGTCTTTCTCTGATTTGGGTACTTTTATGCTCATCGCATGCCAACACTGCTTCTGAAAGTTACGTTTATCATCACCAATACTCTCTTCCATCTCATCTGTACCAGATTCCGTTGTTGCTGTTACTTTTTGTGGAGGGTAAGTTTCAGGAAGATGGACAAGGATCAAAACCTTCAGACTTAAGGATTTGGAAAGAAGTACTTGTTTAGAATGAGCTGAGGCCCATGGAGCACGGCCCTTGACACATAGCAGCTGTCTCCACATGTTTACTGTGGCTGATCTCGTTAAGGAAAGAGAGGAAGAAGGAAGCAGTTTTTTTCCTTAAGTCCAGGAAAACATCTCCAGGGAAAAGGAGAGGAAGAAGTGGGGCAGGCAGCGGTAGAAATCCCTCGTGACGGAGTGAGTGCACAGGGCAGAGAGAACGAGTGTTGGAGAAGATTTCTTTCTTTCTTTCCTCCAAGTGCTCTTAATCACAGGTTCTGTTTGTTTGAAAAGTAAAATAAAAAATTTTTAAATGTAGAAAATATAATCAAATGAATCTGCGTTATCACCAGGAGTTCGGATACCAATCCATGGCATTTATGGAGCAGCTAGCTTATCGTGTAGCCAGCATTTGATTGGTGTCAGTAGTTTTTGGCCAAGATAAATGGATTTTTATTTTATTTATTTATTTTATTTTGGTGAAGGTGGATCTGCAGGATAAACGAAGGAACTAATATTTTATTGAACGTCTAACATAGGCTAGGCGCTTTACGATGCTACATCTATCTCACCTGGTCCTTATCTATTCCTTTTTGTGAATTGTAAATTACTGCAATCCCTATTTTACAAATGAGGGTATTAGGTTCGGAGCAGAAGGGAGGCTCCTCTGATGCCCCTAACAATATTCTAATTAAAAAAATTTTGGCAGCAACAATTGACCTCCCTGAAGTGAAAACATTTCCCTAGAGAGCCAAGTCAGCAAGGAGAGTAGAAAGAAGGCAGAAGCAGACAGCAGGTCTGGGAAACAAACAGAGGAATAAGAAATAGAGAAGATAATAGAGTGAAAATGGGTTAAAATGCTTCAAATCATCTACACTGCTTTTGAGGAGTGTGAATTCATTTAGAGTCTGGAGCCCAGGAAGAGAAAATCGAGAGCGGTGGTGATTTTGGTGGTCTGGAAAATGATATATTATTGTTCCTCTAAATTACATGGAGCAAGGGAAAGGCTTTTTAAGCACTGTTTATATAGGCTCCTTTTTTCCCATATAAACATGTAAAGATACTGCATGCATGTAAAGCATGTAAAGATACTGTTTTTCATAATTCAGACACATTTCAGCATGAAGGAGAAGATCTACTACTTACCTACGGAATCAGGTCTCATAAAAAGTGTCTGGGAGGTGTGGGGAAACAGAGTTATGGTGTCATCCCTTGATCCTAAGGAAGTGAAGGTATTTCCTGAAAAATATATCCCATGTAAGTCTTCTATTGATCCCACACTAAAAACGTGCCATGAAACGTTGTCTCCTAAGCACATATCCAGTCCAGGCAGATTTCCATACATGTATCCATTTATGGCTAAAAGACATTGGTGACAAAGAAAAGAATATTTACTGATAATTGGCATCCCTTCAAACTCACCAAAGGCAGCTCAATCATGTAAGACTCTCAAGACTATCTGAGTTAACCCCTCCTTTTAGATTTGAGGAAACTAATCCCAAAGAGGCAATTCCTTGGCCAGTGTCATTAAGCTAATGTTTGGAACAGTTAAGATCAGAGTCCAGGTCTTTAGATTCTGGACCAGATCTTTCCCCCTACATCTGCAGTCTTCAAAAACCCACCCACCCACCCACCAACCAACCAACCAACCAATCAACTAACTAACCAACTCAATAAATACTCCACCCACCAAAGCCACTAATTTGGCAGTAAAAAAATACATGACGTTTCTACCTCACATTAAGTAATAGCTAAACAATACAGTACACCAACAAGGCATTGTTAAATATTTAGTAAATTGAATGTGACATAATCATCCTAGTAGATAATATTTTTGTTGAGAAAATTATCTTTAAAAGAAACATGAAATATATTAGTCAACTCTTGGGGAAAAATGTATGTCTCTCTTAATCTATAATTCTTTAGACATAAGGAAATTAAATGGGTGCTTAATGAATTTATACTATAAATTGCATATTCCCTTACAGTACATATGGTTGGACATTTGGAAGTCTGGATCATTTTTATCCACATTTTCAGGCTTTGTGGTAAATGTTTTGATATTTTCATCTAAGAGATGACTTTCATTTTCATCAAATATTGTGGCAAGCAGGTAAAACTCTTTGTCTTTTCCTTTCTGTGGATGAGAATAGAAAAAGAAATAGACATGAAACACATATATGTATGTATACACACACACACACACACACACACACACACACACAAAATCTAGTCAAATAGTTGCTCTGCATACATAGTTGCTCTAATCAAAGTTGCTCTTTGATTTCCTATACAAAGTGTTTTTGTATACTTCTGGAAAATCCAGGCACAAATAAAGGCATGAAACCCAATGAATGGATTTATCACAGAACTAAGAAGTTAGAAGAATTATCTACAGCTGTTTTCATATAAAGCTCTTACTCTAGGGACTTCGACAGCTGAACTTCATAAAATTAAACTGTATGATCATAGCTGTTTATAGTGGCTTTTCATAGGATTCTTTGTAGAAAGTGAGTTAAATAAAATGTTTTCAATCCTAGAAAGCCTGCATTTTTAGCATTTATGAAGAAATTAAATATGTACACATATTTATATTTTTGGATAAATAGAAATATTACGTTACTATAAGAATTATGAGACAATGTTTTCATTGTATGGATGTCCATTAATACATCATCTCATTTTTATTTTTTTATTTTTTAAAAGATTTTATTTATTTATTTGACAGAGAGATCACAAGTAGGCAGAGAGGCAGGCAGAGAGAGAGAGAGGGAAGCAGGCTCCCCGCTGAGCAGAGAGCCCAATGCGGGGCTCGATTCCAGGACCCTGCGATCATGACCTGAGCCGAAGGCAGAGGCTTTAACCCACTGAGCCACCCAGGTGCCCCATCATCTCATTTTTAAATAAAATATACATTCAGGGGCATATCAATTGCATAGATAAGTGCTCCAATAGAAACATACACAAGGAACTATGACAACTAGCAGAAACCACTGTAATTAGTGAATATTTTCCAAAGGGCAGGAAGACTCTTTCGGAGTTTTAAAAATGTCTCCCCTTTTAGCAGGCAAAGCAGTGAGGAAAGGCCATTCCAGATAGAATAGGGCAAAATCAAAGAGATGTGAATTAGCCTTTCTTACTCAAGGACTAATAAGCTAATTCTGCATAGAATGAGAATTGCATGCATGGAGTGGCAGGGAAGGAGGCATGAATCTGGAGAGATCCACAAGGGTCTGATGTGCTGAGCCAGCAAACTACAGTGTGGACAGTGCTAGAGTTGGATTTGAAAGGAAGGGGTGCAGAGCTCTACTGAAACAGGGTGAAAGTGGAAACAGGAGTCAGGAGGTTAAAGGAATTCAGAAAGAGGGGATGCCCCCAAGAAGGCAGTGGTATTGGGAGTTTGGTGACTAATGCTGGAGGTGAGAAAGGGGTTGTTGATGGAAGTCTTCGGCTCAGTGGTGTCATCAACACAGAGACAGAGTGGAGGAGAGAGGGGAAGGAAGTGGTTGTTCAGAGGGAGATGAAGAGTTAAAATAGTCAAGTGGAATTAGAGGTGCCTAGAACACGCTAGGGTGGGTGCCCACTGGGAAGAAGATGCAGGTCTGGAGTTCAGAAAAGGATAGAACTGAGAGAATTAGCACACAGAAGAACCTGGAACGGCAGATTGACACATTGCTTTTCCTCTGCGGTTCTGTGTCAGGCAACCTCTCACCAAGGCCTATCTGGACAGAGGTCCACGACTCACCTGTTTGCCATCTTCTCCAAGACTTCCATTTCTGCACACCAGGAGAGGCCCTACGAGGCCACTGTTGACGTCTTTTGACAAATTCACCGAGGAATAGTATAACCAGGTCAGGCAGTTGGGATCCGCGGAGGTAGGACCCACATCTCTTGGAACTTCCCACGTATAGACAAATGTCATGCCAGGATTTACATGTGAGGAAGGTGGAGGAGTACCTGGTGAGAAAGAAATATTTGTAAAATAGGACCTAGGACCAGGAGTAGCCTGGTCTAGGCTGTGAAATCTCTGAGAGCAAAAACCGTATCTTGCTCGCCTTGTAGCACCTCGGGGGACAGCTGAACGGGGCTGAAGGAATCCATGAGGACACGGAGCTGTTGTGATGCCCGTGATTTAAGGAGGGATTTTATTTTCTAGCTGACATTATATTGCAGTGTGGCTTGCTTGGGCCTCCCTCAGGCCTTACTTACCTCCTCCGAGTGTTCTGTAGGCCCCTTCATTGCTCTTGTTGTAACGTAGTCCATGAGGCTGAATGCTGAGGGGCAGGGAAGCCTTGTTATAAAAAGTGACCTTGATGATCTGTCCCACTTCTGCCTTAATAATAGGGCCTAGAAAACAACAGAATTAGGAATTGTCCTCGGTTTTCACAAACATGATTGTCAGGTGTGTTACTTGAGTAAGTTTCCTCTAGGAACAAATTAAAGAGATGATGCCGTGAACCAGGAATGCATCCAACAGAAAGAGCTCTAGATGATTCACGGTCTTAGAAAGTCACTTTGGATCATGCGACTATATTAATCTTATTGGATGCACAGGGACAAAAGAATGTAGTTTAAAATTGAGTGAATCGGAATGTAAATCTCTAAAACAGTGTGAGATGTGAATACTATTTTGATAGCACAGAAGATGTATCAATGGTGTTTATAACCCTGCAGAGCTATGAAGAGAATTTTACCAAGGATTCCGAGGTGCTCTTCTCTTGCCTTCTGTGTTTGGAAGGAAGCATCTGTATATTCACGGTAAACTAGTTTTTTGTAAGATCCTCCAATTCTGGTTGGGCCTTGTTCAAAATACAACTGGGATTCACTGTGCAGAGAAAATAGATACACAAAGAACTTTTAAATCAATAGTGATCATGTGAAAAGAAAGCAAGAATCTACATACATCTGATTTATATCACTTGTAATGTATTTATAAAAGCAATGCATGTTCATTGTAGAAAATTTGAAAACTAAGAGGCAAACTGACCCCCAAAATTAAAGCCTTCATAATCCCACTATCTGCGTATAACCACTGTCAACATTTTCCGTGGATTTCTTTTCAGTCTTTTATCTACGCATATGTATATGAGTATCTATGCCTGTCTACTTGGCGGTTTATACACACACTTTCTTCTGGAACAAAAGATTTTTTTTCAGCCAGGTAGTAACAAACAACAAACACCACTTCTAAAACAACTCTGTGCTGAGATGCTAGAATAGTAAGATAAGAGATGTCATTCTTCTTTTTAAATTTTATTATAATAAAATTAAATGAGTTCCCCTGAGAAAAAGTGTTTCCTAGCAGTAAGTAGTGACTTGTCATCCTAGCACATCATAGAATTTCACAGCCAGGACAATTAAACAAGCTGAAAAAACATCTATTAATTCATACTTATTTTAGACAATATAAAATGAGACTTGGACCTAACTCTGAATCTAATTTTTACTCTAAGCTCAAATATCTTTCATATAAAATTGCCATCCCCCAGATTGAATAATTTATTGATGAGCTCATGTAAGAAAAGAAAATATTCACTTTATTCAGTTGGTATAACATTCTTAGTTTTCGCAAATTTTCTGGGAGTAAATTAGAGAAAAATAATTACCATGGGAAACACTGCTTGATGGTTTTAGAACTTGATATTTTCTGACATGTAACTTTTATTCAGTAGACCAGAAGAATTAAAATTCCTGTAATCTTTGATTTGGTAAATATAATTATAGCAGCTGGACTATCAGAAAAACTTTTTGTGTACTTTTAAATGCTGATGCCATGGGTAATGTATTTTGGTCATAGTTTTTGGTTGTTAAAATAGGAACTGGTAATATATTCTTAGGTGCTGTTGGAATAAAAAATATTTATAAAATGTGATTTAAGAATGTCATAGGAAATAAAAAAGTACTAAAAAATGGCATGAGCAATTATTTAATTTTGCTTTCATATCTTAGCAGGAAGGTATAAATTATACATGAGGAATGTTTTTGAATTTTTATAAAATTGGGTTATTGATAACATTATCCACTGTGTCTCATAATGACACAAAACAAATCTATTTTGAAATTTAGTGCTAGGGAAAAGATGAGCAGTATGTTTTATGTTGCACTGGCTGCCAAGGCATTTAGAGAAAAATTTTGTGAGGTAGTGATCCTTTGACTCAATATCTTAATGAGGGTTTTATTGGGGAGGGGGATGGGAGATGGGTTGGCCTGGTGGTAGGTATTAAGGAAGGCACAGATTGCATGGAGCACTGGGTGTTATATGTAAACAATGAATCTTAGAACATTACATCAAAAACAAATGATGTACTGTATGACATTACATAACATGATAAAAAAAGATTTAAAAATATATTTTTTCTAATTATTGATATAATTATTTTTCTACTTTTATTTCATTGGTATCTTTTTATGATAAGATGCCTAAATCCTTTTTAGGAGTAGCTAATTATGAAAAAAGTTCGATTATCTTTATTTAACCATAAATATGTTAATCACCGAATTATTACCTCCCAGATGCTGTTAAATTTTTTTTAGTGAAGGAATCTACACCAGAGGGAGCATAGTTCCAAACAATTTCTTCAGCAGCAATGTAGTAGTGTATAACACTTGTCCCAGGAACGTCTATTGAAGGTTTTTGGCAATTACTTACATTGAAAAAGGCCTGCATACTACCTGAAAAACAGTAAACCCAAGCAGAGAACGTTTCTACAACATTTTTCTTATTCCATATGTATTTTATATTTTAGCCAACAATATTACAACTTTTCCTTTTCAGAGAAATTCGAGGCATTTTACTTACGGAATCTGTGTAAAAACCTAAAATGTATGAAACAAATACGAAAAGCAGGATGTAAAGATGAATGTTAGAGGAACATATATTACCGGAGAATAGTCACCACCATTGGACCGGTCCCTAGATGAAGATGGTGTCTGACTACCGAGAAGAATTTGAGAGTCAATGTGGCCAAAAACGTCTTTCCTCAGGCAAATGAAATGACTACCGTTAGTCACTAATGAATTAGCTGAGTTATTAGATTAACTAGATGGCAGGCAGGAAGAAACTCAAGGCAGGTACATTTCCATGAGGACACCAACCCTGTGCTTTGATTTCAGAGTATTATTGGTGGGAGTGTAAATTAGGACAGACATTTTGGAAGGCAATCTGGTAGCATTTGTTAAAACATAAAAAGATACAAATAAAAAGATGGTAACTATAACATAACTATATAAGTTATACAACTATAACTATAAGCAAAAAATGTGGAAGCAATTTAAATGCCTACCAGTGGGCAAATGGGTAAATAACTTAGGGTATATCCCCAATGTGGAAAACTATACAACAGTGTAAAAGAGTAAGTTAGATGTATGGGGAATGTCAGGGAAAAGATTTCAAGACATGGACGAGTGAAGAAAGCAACAGCAGAAAATTATATGCAGCGTGATCTACTTATGTAAAATAAAACCCAAAATATAGCAATGTGATTTTTGTTTCTACATGTTCGTATATATTGTGTGAGATGCACATCCACTGTTTATTCTCTGGGGAGGAATGATGGGAGCGATGGGAGGGTTGGACTAATGGTGTGTTCTTACACCAGCTCTCTAAAGACAAAAAACACAATATTTGATTTATTTTGCTAATTTTTGTGGTCTAAACAGTCCCAGTGTGACCAATTTGAAGTTACCATGAGTTTCCCAGCTGGCTGACTTAATTCTCTACCCTCTTGAGCTGGCATGAGCTTGCTCCCATATGTCACATTAGATTTTCGCTTTTTCTGCCTACTGCCCTCCACCCAATCTTCCCCCCACCTCATTCCTTCCTCTCTCCATCCTTCCTTTCTTTCCAGCCAAAGTATATTCACATATTCTTGTAATTACTAATAAAATCAAATAAAATTTTAAATAAATTTTAAATTAAAACATTTTAAATACAAACTTTAAAAAGAGTGGAAGTAAATTTTGAAAACCACACCCAACTCTAAGACACAGGACACAGGAGAAAGCTATGGAGTCAATCAAATCAGCCAAGGAACTCTCAGAAGCTTCTCAATTGTGCCTACGGCTGACCCTATTCTTCCAGCAGAGCTGAGGACCAGACCAAGCTTGAAGGCACCATCTGTAAAGTCAGTAAATAGGGAGACTGGGACTGATTGTACATTGTCACCTTCGTGAAAATGATATTCCTTTCTAAGTGAGAAAATTTTACCATTAGTCCTCGAGTTGCAGTAGCTGCAAGTGGTTCTCCTTTTTCCCCAGAGCCCTTGAGGGTCCCCGCACATAGGAAATCCTGATAAATACTTGCTGTGTAGTTATTTCAGTAACTAGTGGAAGCGTGACTCTAACCAAAGTATAGGACTTAGAAGACAGGTTTGATCACAGAAGTAAACCCCAGTTTTGTACAGAAGAAGAAAAGTTACATTCTTTAGTTCTAATAACCATGGGTGTTTTTTTTTGTTTTTTTCCCTAATAACCATGTTTTTTGATTGAAAGGTAAGAGAAAACATTTGCGTAATTATAGGTAGAGTTTGATCATATTTAAGTATAGAAGAGATTAATGACTTCATAACTGGCCATCATATGATTCATTATATGGTGTGATTGAAGAGGGAAATAAAAAGAAGAAGAAAAAGAAGAAGAAGAAAAAGCAGCAGCAGCAGCAGCAGGAGGAGGAGGAGGAGGAGGAGGAGGAGGAGGAGGAAGAGGAGGAAATAAACAGAAATAGAGAAGTTTCCTGAGTTTTGGGTTAGTATCATTTAGTTCCACAATATTCCTGGCAATTCTTCTTATAGGATTTTAGACAAGTGTTTTAACCACTTAAAATTTGTTTCTTCAACTAAAAAACAAACAGCTATAGTCCTTGCTCTGCCATTCAGGCTTTTTATAAGGCTCGCTGGCTAATAAATATAAAAGTTCTTTGTACAAACAAAATAAAACACCCCTGTATACCTAGAAGCATTCATTATTGTGGAGTTAAGTGTCAGAGACCTGGGTTCCAGTTCTGATCTTGTCACTACCTTCCCAAAAGGCCATCATCTCCCTAGAAATCAGTTTCTCCATTTGGAAGAGAAGGCATCTGTGAGGGGTTGCAACCTTGAAAGTTCTCTGATCCTGTACTATGTAAAGGTCACAAATCCCTACCGTATATCTGACATCCCAGCTGCCACTCTCCAGGGCTTTTGGCCACCATGAAGGCATCTTCCAACGAGGCAGGGAAGACAGTAATGGTGTCCCTTCTGTGATTCCGAGATATCAGAGTCTGTCCGTGCAGATAGATGGGGTGTATGTCGAACACACCACCCATGCCCACGAAATACCACTTGACCTTGTCCTCGGCACACATGGTGAGATTGGGCAGATTTCCATACATGTATCCGTTTATTGCTGAAAACAAATGTATGTTTTATTTTATTTATTTATCTTTTAAGTAAACTCTACCCCCAATGCAGGGCTTGGACTCATGACCCTGAGAGCAAGAGTTTCGTGCTATACTGAAGCAAGAAAACAAACATGCACTGATCTCTCACACACGGCAGATGAGGATGGTATGCTATACATTCTGTGCATTTCCTCATTACACAAACCTCACAGTGTCCACTTGATTCTTACACTGAATCTAACATAGGATTTGATTGGTGTTTCACACATGAAAAGACCATAAATATTGTTTATAACCAGAAGTGTCAGGAGCACAAAGAATTACAGGGGAGAGGAGGAAAGGTGAGCTGAAGAGCGGGGGTCAGTGACAAGGGGAAGAAAATAAAAAGAAGCTAAGTCCCAGAAAGAAGAGAACAAGGATGGGTGATTGAGAGAATGAGAGTATCTTTTCTAAAAAATCTTATGTAGAAACATACTCTTTTTTTTAGAAACACGTTTCCATAAAGTACCTGGTCAGTTATGTTTTTGTTCTTCCATAATATTTTATTACCTTAAAATTGTATCTTTCCTGTTTTTACTATCTACTTTCGATCAAGATCAGACTTTAGGGAACAAATGCATTTACCTGACTTTACATGTTATGAAACTTTGCAAATCAGCAAGATTTACTAGGCATATCAACCAGCGTTCCTTGAGTGAAAAACCGGAAAATGTAAACTCAAGCACACAGACCTGAACAAAAGGAAATCCCTAACTAGAATCACCAAAGTTAGAATTATAGGGTATGGTGAATATGAAAGCTTTCTTTAATCTTACAGGGCATCAGATTGCTCTCCTGGAAGTCAGAATCGCTAGCGTTAACTTTGCCGGATTCAGTGTATGTATTAATATTGTCATCGATATACCAGCTTCTGTTTTCATCCGTTATGGAAAACATCAAAACATAAGACCTGTCGATATTTTTTTCGGTGTCTCCATCCAGGGTGCCTGAAACATAAAGAACAACAAAACTTGCTCTTTGCAATGATTATTTTTGCCATTAAAATAAACTGGGCATTCTAACTAATTCAACCTTATCTCGCACACCTACAGACAGAACCCTAAGGAACGGAGTATGCAAGGAGTAGGCAGACAGCCTCTCACCTTCCTACTTTCTTGGACCCTGCTGATGGAACACTTCTCTATAGGAGAAAGGGGTCAGTCATTTTGTGGTAAGGTGGCTAAAGTGAAGTTTACTGGGTTTGACTACCATCTAGTGACCAATCTGCATCACTGGACTTGAACTGAGGCGTTGGACTCACCATCGCCATCTAGTGCTCGGAGTCTGAGAGGGCAATTTACTTACTTGATCCAAGAATCAAGGTCAAGGCAGGAAAGGGGAGCTCCTTTGATAGAAAAATTCCACTAGGAGAGCAGGGGAGAGCCCACTTATTCTGTTTCTATTGCTACAATGAGATATTAAAAACACATTACCTCTTTTGCAAGTCAGAATTGGTCCAATAAGACCCGAAGCAACGTCTCTTGGAGTGTCTACATGGGAGTGGTAAATCCTTGTCACGCAGTTACTGTCATTGGGGCCAGGCCCCTGCTTTTCTTCTACGAACCACTTGTACGTATATCGTGCCCCTGGTTGCAGACGGTCATCTTCTTTTTGCGTGCCTGTAGTATTGTCAGGATAGAGAGCACCTAGAAAACATAATACACACCGTGGTCACAGTAACCATTGGGTAGCACTATTTTGAATGTGACTCGTGCTTTCTCTAGTAAGCCATAAATGTACGTCAATTTCTATTTTTGGAATCAAGTGTGCATTTCTCCTCTCCTCTTTCCTGCCTCCTGTCTCTTCTTCCTTAGCTGGCTTCTGCTTGAATACCCAGCTTGTCTACTTTCTAGACTAAACTGGAATGAAATAGTATTACTGCAGACTATTATCACCATTATTGATGGATTCTAAAAATATTTACTGTGTATCTACTATAAGCCTAGACCTCAGATACAGAAATCTAGGCTCCTGAGAGGCCTTTCATATTTTCTTCAAATTTGAGACCCAGGGCATCAAGAGACATCCATGTGTCCTCCAAGTAGACCACTGGAATAAAAAGTGGCCCTCCCTTAGCTTACATTACCCTAAGCTATTACCCCAGTTCTGAATCTGGGTCCTTTCTCTTCTTTCCTTCTTCTTTTCCTAGAATTTTTGCCCTAGATCTTTATCTCTTGAGACTGGAGTCCTCATAACTATGAATACATTTCCTACATTCAATAGAAGCATGACTAGCCTCTCATATTTACCCATCTTCTAGCACCCTCTTGCTCCATGATGAACATAAAACCTTATTTATTGGCTTTCTTTTCCCTTCCTTTTTCTAACACCATTAGGCAGCTGTGAGTGTAGATGTGTAAGAGCAAGATACTGTCTAGAAAGTAATGACTTCTTTTTAAAAAAGATTTTATTTATTTATTTGACAGAGAGAGACACAGTGAGAGAGGGAACATAAGCAGGGGGAGTGGGAGAGGGAGAAGCAGACTTCCCTCCAGAGCAGGGAGCTCGATGCTGGGCTGGATCCGAGGACCCTGGGATCAGTACCTGAGCCGAAGGCAGATGCTCAACAACTGAGCCACCCAGGTGCCCTAATAATAATTTTTCTTGACAAAATAATAATTTTCAAGAGGCTAATCCTCATCCATTAGAATGAAGAAATGAAAGGAGGTGGGGGTAGAATAGTATTTCTGCCAACTTAACATTTGCTCATGAGTATCTCCTACCAAAATAAATAAATAAATAAATAGATAGATAGATACATAGATATGAATGTGACCCATGCTTTCTCTATTAAACCATGAATGTACATTAGTTTGTATTATTATTATTATTATTATTATTATGAGTGACAAATGCGTTTTCTTTGCTACGAATTGCACAAGGGTGGGCACTTAAGATGAAAAATTGAAAAAAGACCGTCTTGGATATAAACAGTCTACATCCACCCCAACCTACTCCCAGTTGATAATTACCCTGCTTTTCCCGAGGTCTTGGGCTCATACTTCCCATAAGCAACAGCTGAGGAGTGTAAGGAAAAAGGAATCACTTACCTTCATTTTCTTTAGAGTAGGTGACTCCATGAGGATGGAAACTATACATTCTTGAAGCAAAATTTTTTACGTGGACATAAACCATGTCTCCAGTCTCTGCCTTAATTATCGGCCCTAAAAATCCCAGCCAGGATGGTTTTCTAATGATTGTTTGAAATGTGTCATTAGTATACTGAAAATACAAAGCCTTCTTATAAACAGATCCTATCCTGTCTTGGCTTCCTTGTAGATTTTTATAGGACTGAAACTCTCTGTAAAAAACAACAAAGAAACAAAAAGAGAGAACTTTAACAAAGTTTGGGAGGAAAGAAAATAAAAATGTTAAGTCAGCTGAAACTAGAAGTAAGAAGCTTTACAGCCTGATTTTGATGGACAAAACTCAGACACCAGAGAAAATGTGAAAGGAATCAAAAAAGGTGGTATAGGCAAGGAGAATGTTGGAGTCTGTGACGAAGGGATTAAATACAAGTGTAGCGAGTAATACACGTGGCATTTTGGTTTACAAGACTTACCAAACTCTTTATACTGTGCCACAAAAAGGCTTCTAACCCCACTTGAAAGTCACTTTAGATCTCAAGCATTACATGGATCCCAAAGACTTAGACTTGTTTACCCATTTAAATGGATTTGTGGATTTGCTGATAGACTTAGGGTCCTTTTGGCCAACAAACATGGTAAATCCAAACCCACATGCACAACCACTAGCTTTCTCTCTCCCAATTACTTGAAAAGAGAAATCAAGAACACAGCTGCCATTTTAGAATCTCTGCCATACCCTCCATATCAGAAGGAAAAATGTTGTTCTGTCTTGAGTGCGACACAAACAACATTGATGATAAACGCAGAATTAGAGATGATCCTTTAAATACTGTACCGCGTTGGCAACAATTCTAAGAAAGAATAATTTCTGATTTCTATCAATATCTGTCTTCCATGCCATGCCTACAAGAAAACAAAGGAAGCAGTTCTAATAGCAAATGTGCCCTTAAAGGGTCAAGGGTGGGAAACTCTTCATTAGCATTGTATCGGTGAATAACAATTACCGAATTTTGTTTCTGATAGTAACTTTTTCATTGCAAAGGTATTACTTACTGATCTTCTGAAAAAGGCTTCCCATTGAGCATATTTTTACCAGTAGGAGCATAGTTCCAAGTGGTTTCTTTAATGCCTATGTTGTAGTGCCTATCTTTTGCCCAACCTGGAGAACTAACAAAACCCAGAAAGATTAATAGTAAAAGGGCCTTCATTTTCAAACCCTAAGCCTGGAGACTCTAAGTGAGTGATGCCTGCTTTTCTTTTATAATCCAGGCTTTCTTCCTTTATTTGTGTCCATTTACATAAGTCAGAGTTGCATAAGAGCCCATCATGTGTTTCATCTACACATACGTCATTTCCATTCCAAATGCATTTAGTTTTCATTAGTCAGGCTGAGGGAAATGTTGCACAACCCACAGAGAATATTATGCTTGGCCAGTGTTAGAGCTTGCTTGAATTACTGGGTAGATGGGCTACTAGATCATCCATAATCCTCTGACAATTATTTCTGTTCCTAGGTTATAGAAATCATCTCCAGTTTATTCTCCAGCCTCCACATTCTCCCAGATTCTTCATTACATCTTAATTTTAGTAATTCCTTGCTCCAGATGTTAATTTAAACTCCTTGCCATATAATACTATAAGTTATTCTCAAATTTCTTGAAATTTAAGACTGTCCATAATCTAACCCTCTATCTGATATTCCACATTCATCTCCATAATTCACATACAGGATCCCTTCCCTCTGGGAAGTTGACTTATTAGGGACAGAGCTTATCCAAATTGTCCCTGTTTTTCAAGCCTCCTGAAACTTTACCTCCTTAGTGAAGACCTCCCTGATTATCTCAGCCTATAGACACCTCTCTCTTTCTGAATTCACCAGCTGTGTCCAGGCCTGTCAATTAACCACACAGTTTGGTACTGATGTTTAAAATTTTCATATATTTTCCCTACCTGTCCTTAGATTATAAATCCTAGAGATTACTTCTTTTTATTCTGTGTATCTTCTAGAAATGTCAAGGAATAAATGTTAAAATTTTTTGGAACAAATAAATAGAGTCCCTTGGCTACAGTTACAGTATGTGAGGAAAAGAACAGGAGTCTTTGTCATTGATTTGTATTTCATTATATATTGGGATATCTATTACCATGAGGTCTTGTTTGAGACTTTATATCTGGAAAGTCACAATGCCTTTCAACAGCTAGAATGGTATTCTGATTTAGGTTTGGAAACCCATACTTAGAAATATTAAGGCAGGACAATCATGTAACATGTATTATCTTGCATCTTGCTTTTATTCCTCAACTGCATGTCTTAGAGACTTTTGTATATCACTGCCTAGAAGTCTACTTACTTCATTTCAATTGCAACATTTTTTTCTTTTCTTTTTTTTTTGCAACATTTTTTTCTATTATGAATGTAATTCGTTAATTTTTTAAAACACACAAAATCAAAGTATATTTTTCCTGGGTGTACATATAGATGTCTATATGCACTTAAGGAGGTGCCCAAAAGAGGACCTGTCAAACTAAATGCAGCTCTGATAAGAGAGAGGATTATTATACTTAAAATTATTTTTTTACAAGGAGGATGCATTTCTATACTACTTGATTTAAAAAAATCAACAAAGTATTTGCATTTTGTCTTTCTTGGATTAAAAAATAATGTGCCTCTGAATCTTCCTTAAGCAACAGTTGCTAAATTCTACAGAATTCAAAACTTCTAGGCTGTTGTATCACAAAAATTATTCACATCTGTGAATTCATCGGTGAGTTTTAAGAACAAGTTGGGTAAACAGTCCACTGCTTTGACAGGTTTTAATGTCACCAGCAGATGTTGGAAGGAATTCAGGAAAGCTAGGCCCGGAGGGACCTTGGTGTGTGGAAAAACTGCCCACAGGAAAATCAAGAAGAGGAAGGGTTTCACAAGTGGCACTCTTGGGGAAACAGTTGAAAGGGTTGGGGAGAAGATCCATATCAGACCTGATGGCTCTCACAGGAGAGAGGGGATAGAGATGGGCTCTCTGACCTCAAGGGGGAGACCCATGTGTTGGAATAGTTGGAAGCTAGTCTCACTTATTTAACTCTGTATATGGAAGAATCTCATGATCTTCCCTGTCACTGTAGCCTAGATCCGGAGCTGTGAAAGACACCACCCATCAGGCAGGGGGTGGGATTCCTTAAATGGGCTTTCCAATGTTCCTTTATCCTGAAATTCTGTGACTTCCTTCCTCATCCTCCCAGAAACATTAATTTTACTCTGGAATGTGGGTAATAAAAGCCTTTTTTTTTTCTTTTTACTTAGTAAGCACCCCAAGAAGGGCAAAGACTAGTGTATTCAAATCAAACAGATGTATCCCCATTTCCCAACTCCACCATATACTAACTGTGTGATTTGGGATAAGTTGCATTATCATTCTGAACCTAAGTCCCCTTTATCTGTAACACAAAGGTAATAACAATTAAAGCTCACGGCTGCTGCTGGGAGGACTTACCTTCTAGCCTACCAAAGAGAGTTAAGCATCCTCCCACAAAGACAATGAAAATGGTGTTGGTAAACACTCACTGTTTGTTTTTCTTCTCAAGAAATGAATAGGGAGGGGCGACTGGGTGGCTCAGTGGATTAAGCCTCTGCCTTCAGCTCTGGTCATGATCCCGGTGTCCTGGGATGGAGCCTCACAACCAGCTCCCTGCTCAGTGGGGAGTCTGCTTTCCCCTCTCTCTCTCTGCCTGCCTCTCTGCCTACTTGTGATCTCTCTATCTCTGTGTCAAGTAAATAAATAAAATCTTAAAAAAAAAAAAGAGAGAGAGAAATGGCTAGGGAAAATGGCTTTGTATGGGGATGGGAGGTAGATGGGTAAGATTAGAAAGAAGCACTTTTTCTTCAGTGATACTATATTTTATGGCTTGGAAACATTACATTTTCTGTCCTTCCCTTCCTGCATAGACCTCAATAGATCCGTCTTTTGGTACAGCTGTATTTGAAGTTAGTCACCATTATTTGGCTATATGCTTGGTTTGTAGCCCAAGAGCATAAGGCAACTGACTTTGCTAAGATTTGTTGAATTTGGCCCAAAGGTGTAAGCTCAAACACCTTGGAGGAAAATTTGGATTCCTTCCTGATTTTTCCATTCCATTTTTCCATTCCAAATCCCTTAGGAAGAAACGGAGCACACGAAAATATGCGTAAGGATCCAAATGACACTAGCACCTTATGTTTGTAAAAAAAGTTTTTCAATATATAAAAGTACCTTTAAAAAATTATTCTTCAAAATGTAATCTTCAAAACACTCTCCCTCACCCCAGCTCTTACACCTGTTTAATACATGAAGTATCTAAAGCTCAGAAGGCCTAGTAACTCACTGCTTCATGCACACTTCCAAGTTATGGTGCCAGGGTTCAAACAGAAATCCCTGGATTTTAAGTCAAATGTTTCTTCCGTGTGATCTTATTAATCGCCTTCCATAATTTAAATGTATATACTTCTATATTATCAATAAATGCTTAGTTTTGCTCAGAATATATAACTCTAATTGTGTCTTACAACAAGGCAGACCAATGGGATATAAATGATGTGGGGGCAGGATGGGGAGTTTAAAGACAATGGGGAAGATGTAAGCAACGTTTACATTCATTCCCATTCTTTCTGTTTCTTCTGCCAATAACCATTATTTGTTGAAAATCAGATTGTCCTTAGTCAGTTTCTAAACAGTAACTCTAATTGTGTCAGCAAATCCTGAAAGTGAAGTTCATTAAGCTCTTTTGATAGTTGAGAAAACTAGAATTTGGGGGTTCTAAATACTGACCAAAGCAAGTAGGTGTTATTGTCAAATTTGAACCCAGGCCTTAAAGCCGGGTGGATGTTCTTACTACTAAACTCCCCACCTGCTACTCTGGGCAACTCTGGGCAAATATCAACCAGATCAGAATAGTTTAAATAAGTAGAGCAGTTGGCAGCTGGGGCAGATAGGTACACTTAGGTTAGAGCCCTGTGCCCTTCTCAGTTTGGAACTGTGTAAACTGCAATCTTTTACAGTATGGGGTAGGCTCCATGAGGGACCACATGCCCACAAAACAAGGCATAGAAGGAAAGAGTGGGAAATGTTGAGGACCAAGGGGAAAGAGAAAAGCAGGCCCTGATATTTGGAGCTGGCCTGATGCTATCAGTTGGGCTTTGTCCTGGGACTCACAGTTAGACCTTGGTGTTTTTCTCCTATTGGACATAAAATCTCCAGAACTCTAACATCAGACTACACCACTGTGGCTACAGTGAATCAAGACAAAAACAGGTTCTCTTGAAAATAATGTCTGAACACACATGGGGAATATGAACATTGTCCAAGCCTTTAAGATAACCAAGCATTCCCTTACCCTGGCTATAACTCACTGATGCTTCTTCACCAACTATAGCTTTATATTTGCTTCATTCCTCCTGACTTATAGATAAGATTTAAGATTTAGGACATCCAATCATAGAATGGACCCTACTGCATCCAAACCAGAGCAAAGACCTGCTTCCCTAAACATCCCTCAAATCACCTAATACAAGTACCTATCCTGCCAATCCTTTGTATTACCTTCTTTCCAAGATACCCCGTGATTCTCCATGATATGTGCTGTCTTTCATTGCAACAAGGACAAAATACAATTTATTCAATTACAAGTGTATTACTGGGGTTTGGTTAGAGTGCATTGACTAATTTCCCCTAAGGAAAAAAAAAATCCACAACATGGCTACTATTAAAATATTATCAACAAGACAAAAATTCAGACATTGATGTCTCCAACCTGGACCTCTCTGCCTAATTCCAGTATATACGTTGGTCTACTGGACATCTTTCCTTAGCTGTTTAGTACAGAACTTCATGAATATTTGTGTGCAGATGAATCCCTAGAAAGATCTGAGGGTCTTTCAAAATGCAAATTCTGAGTCTGTAGGTCTGAGGTGGAGCCTGATATTCTGCATTTCTGTGCTGGCTCCCTACTGATGCCTGTGCTGCAGGTCCATGAACCATACTTTTGGTAGCAACAACCTAATACATATGCCAAACTCGACATTCCCCAATATGAACTTCTAAGGCTTTCATTCTTAACTCCAACATGTTAAGAGCTTGGAAGTCATCACTGCCATCCTTATAATAAGAAGCACTGGACAAACTGGAAATCAACGACTTTTCTTAAACCCACTAGAGAAGTAATGCAAGTAGGGAGATGAAAATTCTAAAAAAAAGAATCAGAAGAAAATGCTAGAAATCAAAAACACTGGAACAAGAATAAAGGTGCTTCTGATGCTTCATCAGCCTGGACACAGCCAATGAAAGAATCAAGGAGCTTAAAGAGCAGTCAATAAAAACACCCAAAAGTGAAATGCAAAGAGAAAAAAGAATGAAAACAAAAACAAACAACATACACACACAGAATATCTTGGAACTATGGAATAATTTCAGAAGATATAACAAAATTGGAATTCCAGAAGGAGAAGAATGAAAGAAATGAATAAAATAAATATTTGAAGTAGTAAGGACTGAGAACTTTCTGAAATTAGTGACAAATACCAAACTACAGAGTCGAGCAGCTCAGAGAACAAATGCTAGAATAGAAACCAAAAAATAAAAACAAAACCTTAGGGGCCCCTGGGTGGCTCAGTGGGTTAAAACCTCTGCCTTTGGCTCAGGTCATAATCTCAGGGTCCTGGGATGGAGCCCCGCATCAGGCTCTCTGCTCAGCGAGGAGCCTGCTTCCCCCTCTCTCTCTGCCTGCCCCTCTGCCTACTTGTGATCTCTCTCTCTCTCTCTCTCTCAAATAAATAAATAAAATTTTTAAACAAACAAACAAAACCCTATATTTAAGCATATCATATTCAAACTACAGAAGACCAAATCTCAGAGAGAAAATCTTGAAAGAAGTTAGGAAGAAGAAAGTATCTTCCCAACAGAGAAACAAGAATAAGAATTATAAAACTGGACTGATCTTGCTCATTCTCCTAAAGCCATTCATTCCATTCACCACCTTCTTCATCTCAGTTAATTGCACCTCCGGTCTTCTAATAAAGTCAGATAAAAAATGTTGAATTCATCCTAAGCTCCTCTCTTTCTCACATTTCACAACAGATCTGTCACCTGTTCAAAGTATAACCTAAAATCCAGCCACTTCTCACCACCTTTACTGATACTACCTGGTTCAAGCCACCACTGTGTCCCCCCTAGGGAACTGTAAGAGCCTCCTAAATAGTTTCTCTGCTTCTACTCTTGCCTCCCTCCAGTCTGTTCTTAACACAGGAGCCTGAGTGACCCTTTAAATATATAAATTCCATCAGATTATTCCTCTTCTCAAAGTCTTGCAGTGGTTCCCTATTTCCTGAAGTGTAAGATCCCTTCCATGGCTTTCAAAGCTCCTTAATGACTTCACTTCCCATTACCTCTTTTCTCTCATCTCCACTCTTCTCTCCTTTGCCTGCTCTGCTCTGACCAAGTTTGCCTCCTTGCTACTCCTCAGACCTACCAACCACATCTGCAACAGAAGGCTTTTGCACTGACTCTTCCCTCTGCTGGAACACTTCCCCTCTGATATCTTCCTGGCTCCCTTCTTTATCTCCACCAGGTTGTAATTTAAATGTCACCTTCTCAATGAGGTCTACCTTGACCATATGATTTAATAGCAACACCTGTTCCACTTCTCTTCTCTTTAGCACGTAGGATTCCCCCCTACTTTTCCTTTTGTCCATAGCACATGTCTTCCAATGTACTATACAATCCTCTTTATCAGGTTTATAATTTTTTGTGTGTCCCTTTATACAAAAATGTTAGCTCCATAAGGGCACAAAATTTTGTTGGTTTTATTTGCTGATGTATCCCCAGCACCTAGAACAGTGTTTGGCACAAAATATGTGCCTAATAAATATTTGCAGGATGGATACATGGCAGGATACCCTGAAACTGGCTATTTGATCTAGAAGAACAGTAGCAGCAACATTAATGACAATTTTGGAGTGCTTTCTGTGTGTTAAGTACTTTATTAGTGTAACTCATTTAATCTGTATTAACCTTGGCAGTGAGACAACTAAAGCAGGAAGAAGGCAAGACTCCTGCCCAGGGGGTGCTAGGGCGGCTCAGCTGGTTAAACGTCTGCCTTCAGTTCAGGTCATGACTTCAGGGTCCTGGGATTGAGACCCACCTAGAGCCCTGCTTCTCCCTCTCACTATGTCCCTCCCCCTGCTTGTTCTCTCTCTTTATCTTGTATAAATAAATAAAAGTTTAAGAAGAAAAAAAAAAGACTCCTGCCCAGGGCTGCACAGGTGGTGAAAGACAGCCAGAATTTGAACACATAGGTATTCAGACTCCAAAGGTCAAGTTTACAAATAATGTGCTTTGTTGGGAAAGCAGATCATCCTCTCAGGACTTCAAGCATTTTCCTTTCCCTTACAGACTGTTGTGCCAGATTATTTTAAAGAATCCTTCCATATCCACAAACCTGAATGTCACTCTGCTTCACTATTTTATCTGCTTTGCTGATGGTTTTCAGACTAAGTTAGAAGATAATGACTTGATGGAACCAGGAACTGGTGGCTTTGTGGACACCACATTGCAGATCCTTTGGAATGTTCCTACTTCCTATTTTCTGATGCAAATATCACACAACTGTGCATGAGTAACCTATTTTTCCTGCCACAACAATACAATGCTGGCTAGTCCTGCCTATCCAAGTTCCTCTAGTACCTGTAAGAATGAGCAAACAGTGATTTTGCAAATCAAAGTTATTCACAGAAAACAGAAGAATTTTAAATAGTCAAATCAACCAAAACTGGCAGAACCTCCATTCCTGCTTTTAGGAGAAAATGAGGACTTTTGTGGAGGAGGGACTGAGGGAGTCTGATACAGCTCAGAGATAGTCAACTGACCAGAAATACTGGGACATAAAATGGTGGGATTAATAGAAAGCTATACTGGGGGAAAAAAATCTTTTTTTTGCCCTTTTAGTTTACCAACGATGAGCCATTTCTACTTCACTGTATATGTGAATGACACCCATAATGCTTATGAGTGCCCCTTCAGATCACTACATTTGTATCTTTGGGGTAAATAACCAGTAGTTTAATCGCTGGGTTATAGGGAGCTCTATTTTCAACTTTTTGAAATTGATGCTTATGGAGATGTTTTTATATTCCCAGCCTTATGTCAGTCACTAAGGGGAGAATGACATTTATAAAATAGGGCAGTATAATGGATGAAGAGGGTCTGTGGCTGATGGCAGAACCACACATAAAATATGGCCAGATGAAAACACAAACCTCATTTCTTGTTGGTATTCTCAAATATATTGCCTGGCTTATTTACTTAACACATTACTAAAATCAACCTATCTTCATGGATGAGTAGCTGCCATTTTAAAAGACATTAAAGAAATTATTGCCACAGACTGTAAGGGTGGTTCAACATCTGCAAATTAATCAATGTAATATATTACATTAATAAAAGAAAGGATAAGAATTATACGATGCAGAAAAAGCATTTGACAAAATACAGCATCTTTTCTTGATTACAACTCTGCACAATGTAGGGATAGAAGAAACATATCTCAATATCATAAAAGACACCTATGAAAGACCCATCGCGAATATCACTCTTAATGGGGAGAAACTGAGAGCTTTTCCCCTAAGGTCAAGAACACACAAGGATGACCACTATCACCACTGTTGTTCAACATAGTACTGGAAGTCCTATCGATCAGTGCGATCAGACAACAAAAAGAAATAAAAGATATCTAAATCAACAAAGAAGAAGTCAAACTCTTGCCCTTTGTTGACGACATGATAGTCTGTGTAGAAAACCCAAAAGACTCCACCAAAAAATTGCTAGAACTGATACAGGAATTCAGCAGAGTTGCAGGTTATAAAATCAATGCACAGAAGTTAGTTGCATTTCTATACACTAACAATGAAGCAGAAGACAGAGAAATCAAGGTTTATACCATTTACATTGCACCAAAAAACCATAAGATACCTAGGAATAAGCCTAACCAAAGAAGCAAAGGATCTGGACTCAGAAAATTATAGAACACTCATGAAAGAAACTGAGGAAGACACAAAGAAATGGAAAAGCACTCTATGCTCTTGGATGTGTAGGACAAATATTGTTAAAATGTCTATGCTACGTAGAGCAATCTATACATTCAAAGCAATCCCTATCAAGATACCATCAACTTTTTTCACAGAGCTGGAGCAAATAATCCTAAAATTTGTATGGAACCAGAGAAGACTCCAAATAGCCAGAGGAATGTTGAAACAGAAAACCAAAGCTGGTGACATCATAATTCTGGACTTCAAGCTCTATTACAAAGTTATAATCATCAAGACAGTATGGTACTGGCACAAAAACAGACACATAGATCAATGGAACATAATAGAGAACCCAGAAATGGACCCTCAACTCTATGGTCAACTAATCTTCGACAAAGTAGTGAAGAATATCCAGTGGTAAAAAGATAGACTTTTCAACAAATGGGGTAGGGAAAATTGGACAACCACATGTAGGAGAATGAAACTGGACCATTTCTTTACACCATACACAAAAATAGACTCAAAAATGGGTGAAAGACCTAAATATGAGACAGGAACTCATCAAAATCCTAGAGGAGAACACAGGCAGCAACCTCTATGACCTCGGCTGCAGCAACTTCTTCCTAGACACATCTCCAAAAGCAAGGGAAACAAAGGCAAAAATGAACTGTTGGGACTTCATCAAGATAAAAAGCTTTTGCACAACCAAGGTAACAGTGGACAAAACCAAAAGACAAACGACAGATTGGGAGAAGATATTTACAAATGACATATCAGATAAAGGGCTTGAATACAAAATATATAAAGAACTCATCAAACTCAGCACCCAAAGAACAAATAATCCAATCAAGAAATGGACAGAAGACATGAACAGACATTTCTCCAAAGAAGACATCCAAGTGGCCAACAGACACATGAAAAATGTCTGACATCACTCGGCATGAGGGAAACACAAATCAAATCACAATGAGATACCACTTCGCACTGGTCAGAATAGCTTAATTTAACCACTTAGGAAACAACAGATGTTGGCAAGGATGTGGAGAAAAGAGAACCCTCTCACACTGTTGGGAATGCAAATGATTGCATCCACTCTGAAAAACAGTATGGAAGTTTCTGAAAAAGTTGAAAATAGAGCTACCTCGGGGCGCCTGGGTGGCTCAGTTGGTTGGGCGACTGCCAACGGCTCAGGTCATGATCCCAGAGACCCGGGATCGAGTCCCACATCGGGATCCCAGCTCCAAGGGGAGTCCGCTTCTCACTCTGACCTTCTCCCTTCTCATGCTCTCACTCTTTCTCTTTCTCAAATAAATAAATTAAAATCTTAAAAAAAAAAAAAAAAAGAAAATAGAGCTACCTATACCCAGCAATTGCACTACTGGGTATTTACCCCAAAGATACAATGTAGTGACCTGAAGGGGCACCTGTACCCCAATGTTTATAGCAGCAATGTCCACAATAGCCAAACTGTGGAAAGAGCTGAGGTGTCTTTTGACAGATGAATGGATAAAGAAGATGTGGTGTATATATACAATGAAATACTACTCAGCCATCAAAAAAAATGAAATATTGTCATTTGCAATGACATGGTTGCAACTAGACGACATTATGTTAAGTGAAATAAGTCCATCAAAGAAAGATAATTATCATATAATCTCAACTATATGTGGAACTTAAGAAACAAAACAGAGGCTCATAGGGGAGGAGAGGAAAAAATGAAACAAGACAAAAGCAGAGAGGGAGATAAATCTTAAGAGACTCTTAATCATAGGAAACAAACTGAGGGTTGCTGGAGAGGAGGGAGGTGGGGGGATGGGGTAACTGGTTGATGGACATTAAGGAGGCATGTGATGTAATGAGCACTGAGTATTATGTAAGACTGATGAATCACTGACCTCCACCTCTGAAACTAATAATACATTATATGTTAATTAATAGAAGTTAAATATTTAAAAATTACAAATAAATAAGTTTAAGTATTAAAAAAAAATTATTGCCACGGAATTTCAGGACAACCAGAAGAGAAGACCCAACAACTATTTGGAACCATGACCTTATTGTGAAAATGTCTATGTAATCTCCCAGGTTGATGACTTCGAGAATATCTACATTCATTAGAATATGAACATTTCAGTGTGTTTCTTATTAAAACAGTTTAACTATGTCACATTCACAACTCTTTAGCTGCTATCAGCTAAAAAAAAAAGTGGGTTCATTGCAAAAATTAATTTGTAATTCATCCTTTGGACCTCAGGATGACTTTTCTCCCAATGAACCAGTGTTATGAGTGGTAGATGAATTCCACCTCTGCCCTCCAAATGACATTGTAAACCAAATATAGATAAAATAACCAATGACCCTTGTTACTGAAACATGGCCACCTAAAGTAAATCCATTCAAAACTAGAAATAAACTACTTGATTAGGATTTTATTGTTACAAATGAAACCAATTAAGAGAATAAGCTTATTTTATGTCAGTTGAAATCCTGCTTTTTTGATTTATAAAAATGAGTTTCACATGGTTTCATCTAATATTTAACACAATTTTGATTAGGCCTGCACCAAATCTTAAGATGAAGCAAAAACAAATCAAGTGTCACTTGGATTTCAATTTTATCATTTTTGTTGACAAAACTTTAAGAGAGCACAGCATAGACTCCTTCATTTCACCTTCACAGAGAGGGTCATTTTGCCTAAATATTGAAGAGAAGCTTAAGGACATCTCTAAACCTATCATATTCAAATCATTCTTTTGACACATTTAACCTGTCATAATCCTTTGACTTTTCTTCAAATGTTTGCTAACTTCACTCTGCCAGATCCTTACTTGTCAAGACCTTGTGTGTGATTTGAGTAGTTCCCCATTACTTTCAATGACTTTTAAGTCCTGCAATATTTACATTTAATTGGCACTGGAAGTGAAGCAGGGAATGGAGAGAAGCCAAAAAGTGAGTGAGTTAATGCTGTGGGTAACTGGGGCTCAGTCAGGCTGGGGAGTCTTTGCGAAACTGGATAATACCCCCTTAGAACTATCCTATCGAAGAGCAAGGAGGTTATGGAATTTACGTACCGGAAAGTTACTGCTGGGCTATTGACTCCCAGGCACTTCTGGCCTCCCTGTGTGCTATGCAAGCATGCTCCTAACCCAGAGAATATATTCAGGTAGAGAAATGCAAAAAGTCATATGCCTCCTTGAACTATCTGCAGAAACCCTACCGGATGAACCAAGGGGAAAAGCGAGAGGCACTGACATGTCTGCTACACTCAGTTGGGCACTTAGAGAAGGTGATGTCGAATATCTCCATTCAAAAAGTATCTTTTCCCCTTTGTAATTTATAAGTAATTTCAAAGGTGATCTTCGAGATTAACTAAACATCTGATTCCCAAAACACTTTTACTCAGTGATTTTACCATTTTTCATTCACAACTCTCTCTCCTTTTTTTAAGATTTTATTTATTTGAGAGAGAGAGAGAGAGAGAGAGAGCAGGAGTGGGGCAGAGGAAGAAATCGACTCTCTACTGAGCAGGGAGCCCAATTTGGGGCCCGATCCCAGGACCCTGGGACCACGACCAGAGCTAAAGGCAGACACTTAACTGACTGAGCCATCCAGGTGGCTTATACCTCTTACTAACATCAGGGATCAAACCCTATCTCTGATCACTGAGCTCCAAAAAAACTTATAATTAATGCAAGTAACCTCACCCTGAACTCTTTGAGCCTGCCTTAATCTTTCCCCTTGGCCATCCTTTTGGATCTTCAGATTTAAATACCTCATCCTTAGGGGTTTATGGCATTATAGAAACTGACCCAAGATACCAGGAACTGCCTCCAGGATTCTTGCAAATGTTTTTCTTCAATCATCCTGTCCTTTTACCCCTAGGGCTGGGTACTACTGCTGCTGCCAAAGTAGGTGAACAGTAGGCCTAGAACTCAGAGGCAGAGCAGTGAGACTTGCCCTGTCATTGCCAAGAACACCAAAAGTCTCCAAGAAGCCTCATTTTTCCAGTTTGGAGAGACCAACGAAAGACTTCTCCATGACAGGCAGCATTTGTACTTCTAGAGATTTCCACCATGGTGGACTTGATGGATTCCCTAGAGCTACAGGACTCAGCCAGAGTACCTTTGCCTGCTCCCTGGAATGGAAGCTTCCACGTTTTGCACTTTTCCCATGGTTCTTTCTTCCAGACCCTTCAAGAATAGCTTTATCTGGATGCCCTGAGACTGAGATTGCTCAGTTATACCCATTCAGCACGGTTCTCCATCTTTGGTCTGCAGAGGAAAACTTAGTTCCCCACCTAAAGGAGTTCCAACTTCCATTGAATATCTTCTATTGTGTCTCTGCATGAGATACAGAGGTTCTGAAAACAGAGAACCAGAGTCTTCTGGAGGGGGAGTCCAGAATCTATATTGAGTTGTTCTCTAAAGATCTCAGGCTCCCAAGTTTGTGAGTAAAAATAAATTTCTCTAAAAATCTTTAGAATCACTCAAATATATATATATATTTAAAGATTTTCTTTATTTTGACAGAGAGACACACAGTGAGAGAGGGAACACAAGCATGGGGAGTGGGAGAGGGAGAAGCAGGCTTCCCGCTAAGCAGGGAGCCTGATACGGGGCTCGAACCCAGGACCCTAGGATCATGACCTGAGCCATCTAGGCACCCCAGAATCGCTCAAATATATTAACCTTAGTGCCTAGAGTGACAAGTTATGAAATTGACCACAACCAGAGTTCCTATGGGTGTCCAAATGGCTGAGGCCACATGGAGGGACGTGGGGAACAAGATCTAGGTTGCACTGGGGCTTGCTTACAAATTTGGAGAACGCGGAAAAGGCCCCAAGCTCTCAATATTTATGCAAGTTCCCACGCTTCCGTATTTGAGACTTTCCTTGAGTTAGAATTCCCCAGGACTTCCAAAAAAGCATTTTATATGAAATCCCGAGCTGACTGTTAAAGCCCCAGGCACATCCAGGGGGACCCGGGAGTCCACCTTGGTGAACACAGCTCATTCCCTGGAAAATAAGTTGTTCTGTTCTATATCATTTAATCTAGATATCGATTCCAAAACAATGTTATTGATTTCTGAAGAAAATAAAATAACAGCAAACATAAACCTGTATATGTTAGAAAAGAGGCAACTGTGCAAATGTAGGCTGCAGCCTCCTGAGGGAAGATAAGTGGAACAATCTGCAGGTCACAGTATGGTTCCGTGGCTTGTCTACTCTCGGGAGCCTGTCTACTCTACACTTCCGGAGAGTGGCGGGAGTGTCCTCAGCCGGTGCAAGTGGTGGACAACAAAAGGGAGATCAGGAACATCAGCAGCATGTGGTGAAGCCAAACCAAGTAGAGAGAAAAATCTCACCCAGTCATGCCGTCCTCAAGTTAAAAGGATCCGACATACGCAGCAGGGCTCTTAGTGACGACCGCCCTCGACTATCTGTCTCTCAAGTCATATTGCTCCAGGGGACGAGTTGCTCTACACCTGGTGAACAGGTGTTTTTCTGGGATTCTCTTTTCCTTCTTTCTGGGAATTCCCCTAAACTCTCCTCTATGATCTAACTCCTGTTTCCTGAACCTTAGTTCTTCCTCTTTGTGGAGGGAGAATTCACTCATCTTGGTGGACTACATTTTCCGGAGCTTCCTGGGAAGGTGATATTTGAGAACTTAATCATCAGAAAATGTCTTGTGTCATGGAAATAATTTCCCTCAAAATTTAAAAGGCATTGCTCCAGCGTTTCTCTAATTTAGCTGGGTTTTTTTTTTAAGATTTTTTTTTATTTGACAGAGAGAAAGATTTTGTTTATTTATTTGACAGAAAGAAAGAGATCACAAGTAGGCAGAGAGGCAGGCAGAGGGAGAGGGGGAAGCAGGCTCCCCGCTGAGTAGAGAGCCCGATGTGGGGCTCGATCCCAGGACCCTGAGACCATGACCTGAGCTAAAGGCAGAGACTTAACCCACTGAGCCACCCAGGTGCCCCTAATTTAGTTGCTTTGAAGTTTAAAGCCAATAGGATTCCCTGTACTTTCTAGGAAACTATTCTTTTTTATAGGGAAAGTTATGGAATATCCTCTTTCAGTCAGGGGTTTTAAAAATTCCTTTGGTACACCTTTTCTATCTGGATACTCACACTTTTCAGTTTCATGAAGTTTTCTTGCATTAAAATTATTTCTGCCCTCGGGCACCTGGGTGGCTTAGTTGGTTAAGCATCCAACTCACGGTTTCAGCTCAGTTCATTATCTCAGGGTAGTGAGATTCAGCCCCAAGTCAGGCTCCATGCTCAGTATGGAGTCTGCTGGAACTTCTGTTCCTCTCACTATGCCCCTCCCCCACTCACACATGCTCTCTCTCACTCTTTCTCTAAAACAGACAAGGAAAGAAAGAAAGAAAGAAAGAAAGAAAGAAAGAAAGAAAGAAAGAAAGAAAGAAAGAAAGAAAGAAAGAAAGAAAGAAAGAAAGAAAGAAAGAAAGAAAGAAAGAAAGAGAAAGAAAGAAAGAAAGAGAAAGAAAGAGAGAGAGAGAGAGAAAGAAAGAAAGAAAGAAAGAAAATCTTAAATTTATTTGTCTCCATTTTATCTGTTATCCTTTCTAGAGATCCACATTATTTGATGTTGACTTCTTAGACTGATTGGTTTTCTAATTTTCCTTAGTTTTTGCTTCATTAAAAAAAAAATCTTATTCTTTTTGCTCTGGTCTCTGAGTGATTCCTTGTCTTCATTTTCCAAATCATCTACTGAGTTTTTCACTTACGCTATCTTATTCTTAATTTCTAAGAGTTTTTTGTTGTTGTTGTTCTTTGAATGCTTCTTTTTAAATAGCATTCCTGTCTTTTCTCATGAACACAAAATCTTCTCTTTGTGAGGAATTCATGATATATATATTTTAAGGTTTTCTTCTTTCCAAGTTTGTTTCTTCCAAATCAGTGTTTATTTCTATTTGCTTTAGTCTCTATCTTTCAAGTAAGAGGCATTCCTCGGATGTGTCTATCTGCTCATGATTATGAATGAAGGGGAGAGCTGATTGCAAGTTGACTGTGCCTGTAGAGCTTATTGACCCTGAACTTCACTGTTGGGTAGACTAGGTAAGCCATTTGTTGAAGAATTGCAAATGTCACTATATTAGTTTCCTATTGCTATGGTGACAAATAACTACAAACTTAGTGACAGAAAACAACACAAGTTTATTATCTTACAGTTCTGGAGAATGGAAGCCCCAAATCAGTTTCACTGGACTAAAATCAAGATGTCAGCAAGCCCAAGTTCCTTTGGAGGATCTAGATAAGGCTCCATTTCCTTGAATTTTCCAGCTTCTGCAGGCTGCTTGCTTTCCTTGATTGATCCCTTCCTCCATCTTCAAAGCCAGAGTATAGCAGCTTCTTCCTTGTCCGATTCCTATTTCTGTCCATGTATCTTCCCTCTCTGAATATGATATTCTTGTCTCCCTCCATAATGACTTTTGTGATTACATTGGATTTGCCTGGATAATCTCTTCTATTTAAAGATACTTAATTTAATCACATCTGCAAAGTCCATTTCTAGGCAACATATTCACAAGCTCCTGGGATTACAACATGGACATATTGGGGGGTTGTTATTCAGCCTACCACAATCAATATCTAAGTTTATCACTCTTGCACTGGCCAGACTCCCCTACAAGAGACTCCAACTTGGAAGGGAAAATTCTGGCTACCAGTATTCTGAGATCTGAGTGAATTAAAAGGGCTTGGGGTCAGGTGTGTCTCAGCATTCCTCATTCAGGAAGTACCAGTCATTTAATGTCTCTGGTTTTGCTGTCTATGTCTTTGTCAACTCTAGTTCCCTCCAGTTCAGAGACTCTCATTTTACTCTTTCCAGAGAATAAACTTTCAAATGTTTGCCACTTTCCAGTGACATAGAGAAGAGAAGGGACACGGGGAGTCATCCAATCCTTCTTGCTTTAGTGCTCTTCCTTTACTCCCAGTTCCAGATGTATCTGGAGCTATCCATTTGGGAGTCTTTAGAAGATTCTGACATGTAAATTATACTGGCTCTCTGCCCCCACCCCAACTCCTAGAGCTTGGGATTTTCATGTTTCATGAGTTGGTTTTGTCAGTTATGTTTTATCAGTATGCTTTGTAGCTTCCACAACTTTATTGCTATTGTCTCCTCTCCTAATCTCTGTGTATTTGTTAGTTTATGTCTTTAAAAAATTCTTTATTATAAATTTAGTGTGATTTTAGGCAGGAGTGAAATTAGATTTGTGTGTGTGTGAGTGTTTTCATATTAATGCAGAAAAGGCATTTGACTTGAATTGGTTATGTTCCTTGGGCCAGGCGGGGGTTGGCTCTGACTGGAGTAACCAGGCACTACACCTAGTAAAAGGATTGTGGTGACCAGGTTTTTGTGTCCTGCCCTACGTGCCCAATGACACACACTGAAGCTTGACTTCTTGCCTCTGTTTCCTACCAGATATTCCAGTTCCTCTGGGATTGAATTAGGAACCTTGCCCCTAATTCTCAGCTTCATCTCATGAAACAGGAAGTAGAACTGTCAGGAGTCATTCTGAATATAAAGAGTTGGGGTTTTCATAACAGTACCCTTGAATTTCCCCCTTTCCTTTCAGTAGGATGGAAGTATATAGGCCAGAGGCTGAGATTATAAGAACCTGATTTTTTTTTAATTTGTATTTATTTATTTCAGAGAGAGAGAGAGAGCACAAGCAGGGGGAGTGGCAAGCAGAGGGAGAGAAGCAAGCTTCCCGGTGAGCAGTGATCCTGATGCTGGGCTTGATCCCAGGATCCTGGGATCATGACATGAGCCAAAGGCAGACCCTTAACCAACTGAACGACCCAGGTGCCCCAGGAACCTGATTCTGATGGCTTTATACTCTCCAAACATATGACAAAAGGAAGTGCAGGCCTGTCTTGCACTTTGTCTAGCCTAGCAATGCCTGCCTCTTACTTCTGCCTACTTTCCCTCCCCAGACTTCTGACCCTATCCTCTCCCTAGAAATGTTGGATATTCCTTTACTCTCTTTGCCTTCTGTTATATTTGTGGTATTTCCGGGTCTCAGCCACCCAAAAACTGCTCCAACTACACTGGGTTCTGATTTCAGTCACCTGGGTTCTAAGAGTTTATATGTACTAACTCATAATCTGCACAACATCTCTACAATTTTTTAAATATTTATTAATTTTTTTTAGAAGGGGAGAGGGGCCAGAGAGAGGGAGAGAGAGAATCTTAAGGAGGCTTCACACCCAGCATGGAGCCAGACGTGGGGCTTGACCCGGGAGTGCTGATCTCATGACCCCAAGATCGTGACCTGAGCCAAAATCAAGAGTCAGCTGCATAACCGACTGAGCCACCCAGGTGACCTACAACAGCTCTATTATTATTCCTCTTTTACAAATTCAGGAACTAAGGCACAGATACTGTAAGTAAACTTGATCAGGATCGCACAGCTAATAAGGCAGAGTGCAGATTTGAATCTGAGCATTTTGACTCCACAGTACATCTTTAAACCACTATGTTATAGACTTATAAATCACATCCATGTTCCAAACATTGTTTTCTGAGATATATATATATATATATATGCATATATATGATATGTAACTAACATTACACAAATTAGTATACACCCATTTAATCTTCATGGATCTTATAGATCAGGCAAACAACCAAAAGGAAAGATACTGACGGCCTGAACGACAAAATTAACAACTTCACCTAATGGACACTGTAGAATCTCGCACCCAAATATTTGGAAAAATATATGCTTTTAAAGTACATAAAATATTTACAAATAGTAACCATAAAACATGTTTTAAAAACGTTATAAGTATCAGAATCATATAGACCACATTGTATAATCACAATACAATTAAATTGGAAATCAATTTAAAAAAAACCCAAACTCATATATTTGGGAATTTTAAAGCACATTTAAAAAACACATAGATGGAAAAATAAAGAAAAGTAGAAAATAAAGAAAAATAGAAAAAATAAAGAAAAAGTAGAAAAATTTTTAACTAAATAATAAAGAAAATATAACATTTCGACACTTAGGAGATGCAACCAAAGTGGCACTTAAAGAAAAAGTGTACAGTCTTAAATGCTTATTTTAGAAAATTTGAAAGAAATTTCAAAGAAAGTTTGAAAATTAATAAGCCAGGCATTAAATTTAAGAAGTTAGGAAAATTACAATGAGATAGAAGGAAGGGAAATAAGAAAGAAATAACAAATATAAAAAAATAAATGCATAAAATAGAATTCATTCTCAATTAGAATTAGCTAGCAATGTCTGGCCTCACTGAGAATGAGAAAATAAAAAGAACAAGAAAAAAGACTATCACACACTTACCTTCATGTTTAGTGCTTTTCTATATTAAGCTCCTTAGGCAGATTTTACATAAAGGATGAGAGACTACTTCCTTTTAAAATGGTATTTATTTTTTCTCATTATTCAAGTAACACATTTTCAAATGAAAATTTAAAAATACAGAAACAATGTAGAGAAAAGAAATGTAAGTCACAATTCCATCATTAGGGGATAATTATTAACTACTAACATTTAGGTATTGTTCCAGTCTTTTTTTGTCTGTATCTGAAGGTTTGCACATGTCTACATGTAATCATATAGTTATTTTAAAAATTTGGTCTCACAGTGCACACAAAGATTTGTATCCAGCTTTTTCCGTTAACACTGCATTAGCAGATGCTCTTTAAATAAAAAATTTGGGGTGACTCTGTTAATGTTAAATTTACTGATACAAATACTCTACTGCATTTGGCTGCAACCCTGTTCTTAGACAATGCTTCCAGTTCTGGGGTGGAGTCATTCAGCTGACATCTACTCATGGTCCACTCAGGGTATGGTGCCATATTGAATCTAAACAAGACTGAGTCAGTCGGAATGTGTCAGACGAACTGGTGGAGTTGACTTATCAGAAGTCTGTTTACCAGAAAGTTAAGAAGTCATCAGGAGAACTAATAAAAGTGGGTGATGAATATGACAACTTTACGGGCTTGGTGGAGTAATCAGATACTCTCTGTATGTTAGCTTCTTTTCTTACCTCTTAATTATTTTCCTGACAGCAATGATTGGGTTGCTTCATTCCTGGCTTCCTTGAGATCAAATTCTCTAGCAAGAATGACCACTAATCTCATTTGGATGGTGTTTCACTCTTGACTAAATCAGAGCCAGTAGAGTGACAATAGGTTGCCCATGGCTTGGGTGCCCATCCCGGTTCTTTTAGCTGGGTCCAGGCATGGGATCATCTGATATACAACATGGCTTGCTTTCAAGATACTTACATCAGCAAAGGCTGCAGTCAGGGCAGCTTCCTTTAAAGGAGGATGTGGGCAGAGCGGGCACCAAGGAGAGAAACATGTTTCCCTCTTCCCCCAGGCTGCTGCCCAGCCTTGGCACAGAGCAGGTATTGACAGAGCATTGTTGACAGTGTTCATGGAGGAGAGCAACAGGGAAGTGGCAGAAGTGTTATGGTCCAGTGGGCCTATGGTGGAGACAGGTGTTCAGCAGAGTAACCATGAAGGGCAGACGGGCCTAGCATGAATACCCAACATTGAGTTCTACCATACCCACTTTGTGCTATGCCCTAAAGAGGATGGGAAAATATATAACATTGCTGCTGTTCTCAAGGAGGTCATGGTAAGAATAGGGTATAGACAGAAAGTTTCTAAATGTTTCACTAAAATTTTTTTTCTATAAATACAGATATTGGTAACTCCCTATGACATGGGTATTGACTGGTCAATGGTCACTTTCTTTAACCCATTGAGCATGTCCTTGACTGCTCATTTATTTCAAGGCTACCTCTTTTAGCCCACCACACTCATCATCAGGAGTGAGAAAATGAGGCTTAAGGCTTAGTTAGATCATATAAATTTATATAATTTTTTGTCTTTTCTATCTCAATACTTTCATTATTGAACACTGATTGAAGCATTATTTTATGATGTTTACAGATACTCAAGGTGGGAAAATGTGTGGGAAAAGCATATATTTAAAGATTGGATAAAAGCAAACATTTTTAATAGCAGAAAATATTAGTTTTAAAATATGTTTTAATTATAAAAACATGATAATGGAAACTTGGGAAATAGAGAAAAGTAGGAAAGGTCGCCTATCATCCAGACAAATGACAGTTGACATTTTTATGTAAATCCTTCTAGATTGAATTTTCCTCCTAAATTTTGATTATTTGGTGTTTGTCTTTGATAGTTATGTTTATACTGTGAACATAAACTTATAATATGCTTTTTAATTAACAGTATTCATAATCTTTAAAATATAATTTGTAATGACTGTGTAACATAATTTGTAGTGACTATACAATATTATAACCAATGTAATACTCTTGACTTAATCCTTCCCTGAAAGTAACTTTACGGTATTTCTAATTTTCTAGAATATTAAATAATATTGTATTATTTGTATTTGCATAAAGTTTTATCTTTTATTCTTATTTATTTCCATAGTATAGATTACTGGAAATAGATTTGTTTGGCCAAAGAGTATGGATATTTCCGAAGATCCTGGCACATATTGTTTAGAAAAATTCCAGATGGAAGGGTGACATAGGTGGCAATTCCAGTGAAGACTATAAATTTTATAAGCAGGATCAAAAAACACCAGAGAAATCACCATCATTTGAATATTGCCTTAAAGTCTATACAGTAGATATGAGACAGACAGATGGCATATCTTGATGATGGAAAATATTCTTGTTGTCATTCAAATGATTCCAGGCTACAAAAAAAGAAAAAGAAAGTCAATAAAGTCATAAATTTGACTTGATTAATGATCTATGATCCAGGTATCAATTTAAATTTATAGTTCATATTCAAAACGTGATGAATTAGGAAAATATCTGCTTGAAATTTCCAGGAAGGGTGTACATTATTTGTTGTTAAATAAGACACAAGCTAACTTGTTCATGATTTCTCTTCACTCTAGACTTGCTGAGTAGTTTTAGCAATTTCAGTCATAACTAAATTAACATCAGTATTTTAGCAGATGAACCAGAAGTAGTTTTGAAGAGATAAAAACATATTTCTATACTTTATTCTTTTTCAAGATTTTATTTATTTATCTGACAGAGAGACCACAAGTAGGCAGAGAGGCAGGTTGGGGGGTGGGGGAAGCAGGCTCCCTGCTGAGCAGAGAGCCTGGTGCAGGGCTTGATCCTAGGATCCTGAGATCATGACCTGAGCCAAAGGCAGAGGCTTTAACCCACTGAGCCACCCAGGCGCCCTGTATTTCTCTACTTTAAAACCAACTACTAAGACTCAATATAAAGAATGATTATTAGGTTAATGTAGCAGCATTCAGAAGAGAAATTATTTCAATGGGATAACGTTGTGAGCCTTCAATTATCTTATGAACAGGAAAATTCTCAATAAATAGTAAGACTTCTTTGTGCTTTGGGTTATTTCCACACAAAACACTACACTGTGGCTCATTCAAAACTTGTGCTGTTTTCACCATTCAGGACTGAGTGCAGGTTTTACAAGTATTCCATTGATTCAATCCACATAGGTAAGCCAACAGACACATTGGATATGGAAAAAAAATGAGCTCTTAGAGTTTGAGTAAAGATGAGGGCAGTAAGGATGGAATGAAAAAGATGGGAGGCTCAAAACCTTTCAACCAGAGTCATTGGATCTTGGGCAGTGGGGCGTAAAATGGAGGAGGTACAGGTGCTACTGGTGGTCTATTACCTGGATAATGACTGAATAGGTTCCACACAGCATCTTGGATAACTGCATGACTACTCTGATGAGGCAAACAAGCACTTGAAGCCCACTAAGAGCTATGAGAATGGAAAATAAAATGATGTTCCACTCCACTACATGTGCGGGTTCCAGGCACTTGGTCCATACGCTGGAATCTGTAAGGAAACTGAGAGAGAAAAGGGATATAGTCAACAAAACGCATGGCCAAACCTAAATACTTGGTCCAAGTAAGAAGGCTACAGATGTTCATATGTTTGGGAAATTAATATATACAATTGAAATACATAATATTATTCAACGTGAATTAAAGCATTTAAAAAATCATTCAGATACGTGTATGGAGTATATAGCATGCATAAAGCATTGAGCTATGCTTTTTTTAAACATGGCACCTGCCTCAGAGACAATTTTAATTCAGTTAGAACGCAAGACACATACTGAAGAGTTCACTAGTAATAAAAGGCAGCACGTGTCAATACCAAGAGAGATAAAGATTGCTCATTCCCTAAAAGTCCAGAAGTGAGCCTGGGCTGTCAGGGATAAGCCTGAGCTTGTGCTAGACATAAAAATCACACATGTGGCAAAATAGCAAAGGGAAATGCTGCTAGAAATTCCTAAAGGAAGGGTGAATGGAAGGAAATCGGAGGGGGTGATGAACCATGAAAGACTGTGGACTCTGAGCAACAAACTGAGGGGTTTGGAGGGGAGGGGGTGGGGGTTTGGGCGAGCCTGGTGGTGGGTATTGAGAAGGGCACCTATTGTATGGAGCACTGGGTGTGGTGCATGAACAATTAATCTTGTAACACTGAAAAAATAAAATAAATTTATTTGGGGGGAAAAAAAAAAGAAATTCCTAGACTCAGGGGCACCTGAGTGGTTCAATCTGTTAAGTGTCTGCCTTGGGCTCAGTTCAGGTCCTGATCCCAGGGTCCTGGGATGGAGCCCCTCCTCGGACTGCCTATTCAGTAGGGAGTCTCCTTCTCCCTCTCCCTTGGCTGCTCCCCCTGTTTGTGCTCTCTCTCTCTTTCTCTTTCAAATAAATAGATACACAAAATCTTTTAAAAAAATAAATCCCTTATAAACACTATCTGTTAAAAAAGAAAAGAAAAAGAAACTCCTAGACTCTGTCCCAAAGCCCTTTCAAACGGCGGTCCTCATAAAAAGCACACATCAGGATTATCTGGAGGGCTTGTGAAAATGCAGACTGCAGAGAACCGCCCTCCCCGCTCCCCAGCCTTCCCCCGGAGTTTCAGAGTTTCGGATTCAGAAGGATGAGGCTTGAGATTTTGCATTTCTAATTTTCTAGTGTTGTGGCTGCTGCGGTTGGTTTGAAGTCCGCAGCCCAAGATGCTTTAGAACATTGCTGCTCTGTTGGGGCCAAGATTTAGGTGATGAGGTAGGAATGCAAAACATCGAAAGGTTCCATCAGTCTCATTTAGCACTAGATTGTGAGAATTCAACCACGCCCCAAGATAACCTACAAACCCCACTGAAATCCACCCAACGTTTGCTCGCTTCCAGATACACGGTGCCCGGCAGCGCTTCTCCAAAGGGTGACACTCTGTTCCATGGAATCAAAATGGAAAATGGGTCTTCTCAGAGAATTCTCCCAACAAAAATAATTAAACCTATTTGCAGGGCAGATACCTGGTCAAGAGCAATATGTTTTTTCTTGAGACGGCAGCTGAGGCAAAGAGGCTCCTGGGCAAGTGACCTGGAGTGTGGCTGTCTGTAGTGGGACAGGGTGAATTCTTTTTTTTTTTTTTTTTTTAAGATTTTATTTATTTATTTGACAGAAAGGAGAGAGATCACAGGTAGGCAGAGAGGCAGGCAGAGAGATTGGGAAGCAGGCTCCCTGCTGAGCAGAGAGCACGATGCGGGGCTCGATCCCAGGACTCTGAGATCATGACCTGAGCTGAAGGCAGAGGCCCTAACCCACTGAGTCACCCAGGCACCCCGACAGGGTGAATTCTGCAGTTCGGGGAGCACCACCACCACAACTTCCCTCTTCTCTTTGTTTTTCCTTCTCCCCATCCCCTCAGCCCATCCCATTTCTCTCTTACTCCCTTCCTTTAGTTCTGTCTTTCGTCCCTTTCTTTAGTTCCTACTCTGTATGCTTGGGAACGCTCAGAAGCACTCTGAGAATTTCCCGGTCTTGCTAAGGGCACTTGGGTCTCAAGAATCAAAGAGTACTTGATAGGAAACTCTTGGTTCTGCAGGATCTTGGACAGGAGGCTTCACCTCTCTGACCTCTAGAGTCTTATTTGGACAATGGGCTTAACATATGGAACCCTGCGGTTAGTGTGAATATTCTGTGAAAGGTGTATAAGGATGCTCTGGAACCCGTGAAGCCTGATAGAGATACAATTTCCTCTTCCCATTTCCCTAGACCCATTCCATACATCCCCATACTCTGAACTCGGTCTCTGTGAGGCCACCGTGATTTCCGCACCCCAGAACCTGGCCTGTGACCTGAGGCAGTGCCAGGCACATTGCAAAGATCAACAAATGCTTATTGAATGGACCAGATTCAGGATCCCCAGAAGTGACCATGCCAGTGCCCTAGCCTACGGACTACCCGGCAGATGGAGGCATAGAGATTATGCGCGGTAATGCTGTCAATCATAAAATCTGGCTTATTTTAAGATTTTATTAAATTTAATCTGTACTTTGCTTCCATTTAATGGTCAATTCTGTGAGGTACAAATGATTTACAGAGGCTCGGGGATATCTGTTTCAGGTCGTACGGTTTGGAAGTAGCAGATGGATGACGTGAACCCAGATGTGTAAGCATCAAAGGCCTGTGCTCTGAGGGCAGGGTTCACTCTAAAGCCGCCATCTTGGCAGAACATTCCGTCAGTCCGTGTGAGCTCCTAGAGGGAAGGAAAACTGTGTAATTTATCTTTGGTTCTCTAGCCTCTGATTCGAGGCCTGGACGGAGTTGACGCTCAAGAAATATTTGCTGAATAAATATACAAACGAATACCTCTTTTGTGGAACTTTAACATTAACACTTGTTCCACCCACAATTGGCCAAGGCTTGGGAACTGCTCTAGGAAACCAGAGACTTCACTTCCCTTTATGGCTTCCAATGTTTCATCTCCAATCATTTGTCTGTAGCTGGAGTCAGGTGAGTGCAGATATCAAGGGCAACTTTTAAGAGTAATGGAGGGGCATGTGGGCAGTCTGAGATTCTTGCACTGAAAGGGAAATCTTTGATTTGGGGGTTGGGGACATTCAGGGGATGAGGGCATAAAAAATAATTTTTTGCACCCAGTGGGATTTTCTTCATCAGGGTCCCCTTTCCTGAGTCCCTGAAGTGCTCCGAAATGCCTGTGGTTACTTTCTAGGTTCTCCTGACCTGACAGAGAGCTCTGCTCACAGGCCATGGCAGCTGGTGGAACTTTCAGGACAAAGGTGGCTACGGGCACTGAAGGAAACAGTTTTGTAATCCAGGTCCACCTGAGCATGTAAGACTTCAAATAGATGTGGGCCTTGAACAACAGAGCCAGTCATAGGGAGCTGAGAAGAGACTGTAACTTCCCTAGGGAGTGGTCCAGACGCTCCCCCCATTTATATATACCATTAGAATTCTGAGCATAGGACGAGACCGGGAGAGATTCGATGGACCTCTCCTGCATCTCCTTCTGGGCCCTGCTGCTTCTAGAGCTGTCTCTGCAGGTGCTGGCAGGTATAACGCCAGTGTGAGGTATTCTGCAATCTGGGATTGGGCTCCTCAACAGCTAACTGAATCACCGGCCCTCTAAGTTAAGGCTGCCTTCCTAGACTCCCCTTCAGTGCGCACTAGATCATCTCCTGGCTCCCCCACAAATGGCTGCACCTGGTCATGCCCCCGGATCTCGCCCTGCATTTGGCTGCTCATGCTGCCTGGTTCTATCCGTGTTGTCCCTGATGGTATAGAGTGGGTAACACCATCCAAGGGCACTGGGATTCCCTCCCAGCCAAGCCCCTTCCCATCTGTAACAGACCACACATCTAAACTGGCCGAACAGTATGACCGAGTTGTTGGAACAATTCAATTCCCAGGCTCCAGTAGCTGCCAGACCGCAAAAACCACAAAACTTCATTCTTAAGTTTGGGAGAAACACACCTTTCCTTTGGATAGCTCCACATCAGCCTCAAAATAGTGAATGCATATGACATTGAAAGACTGGCAGGGGCACCTGGGTGGCTGTTGGTTGAGCATCTGCCTTCAGCCCAGGCCAGCCCAGATCTCGGAGTCCTGGGATCAAGCCCTGGATCGGGCTCCCTGCTCAGTGGAGAGCCTGCTTCTCCCTCTGCCTGCTGCTCCCCCTGCTTGTGCTCTCTCTCTTTTGCTCGCTCTATCTCAAATAAATAAATAAAATCTTAAAAAATAAAAAAGACTGGCAAAAAGAGAGAGAGAGAAGAAAAAACATCTAAATAGAGATCTATGTAGGAAGAAATTGGTCTGCGTATTCCCACATGGAACCCCAAAGTGGTTACAGAATATGAGCGTGCACATGAAGCCAGGTGTTTCTGGCTCTCTGAGCCCCTTGATTTGGAGCATTATTCCTTACCGTCCTGCAGTGTCTTCGAAGGCATACTCCCAGCCATCGAGAGTGAGGCAGTAAGGACCCTGAACGAGGCCCAGAGCAGATATGACCAGGCAATATCCAGAGAAAGCAATTCCAAGGGCAGAAAAGATCATCGACAGCAGTGTCTAAATTAAACATAGAAGAAGGAGGTCAGGGGGGAAAAAAAAGGAGGAGGAGGAGGAGGAGGTCGGTGCCACAGAATGAGGCAAGGGGATATTGTGGACTAATGCTCAGCTAGGTACCTCCCCTTACTCATCCAAACCTACTGCATGCAGTCTGTGTGAGTGCTCACAGAAAAACAAATGTTTAATCCAAGCCCACCTAATCTTTCAAATAAGTTTTAAAATGCCTTTTTGTGTGGAATTCCACAGAGGACACTAGTTAATTTCCTACATTTCTTCCTTTCTTCTGGAATTTCGGTAACAAAATAATGATCATACATTAATGCAGGGAAGGGGTGTGACTTCAATCAGTAAATCAATCCGTATTTACTAAAGATGTTATTTTCTAGGTTGGATGGGTTCTCTAAGAATCAGATGCTAGGACCTTGGCTTTTCTCATGGGAAGAGGATATGGGAATACCTTCACTTACAGGAATATGAGGGGAAGCATGAGGTGTTGGCCTACATGGCCGTATTTATGTTCCGTGAGGAGGAGATAGATGGGGAGGAGGGTGTTTGCCTTGGAGGAGAGAAAACGAACAGTGTTCACAGGCAGTTCGGTACAAGCAAAGTTATAACGGTAAGTAGATTAGCGAGATCTAAGAGAGGGTTCCTACCGAGCGCTAGAGAGAACTGTATGCAGACCAGATTGACATGTTTGCTAATGCTGGGGAAACAGGGTTGTCACAACAACTCGAGGGGACCAGCCCACGAGTTGCTTACAAAGTTAGTGCAACTTGGTATATGCAGGCAGAAGGTGGCTTTGAATGCTGGCTCAAGGAGGGTAGACATCATCCTTCAGGGCAAGTAGCTTGCCCCCCATAACCTTTCACTACATTTTTTTTCAAATCTACCAAAAAGTTGAACATATGGTATAATATGCTATAGTCAATGTATCTTTGTATACTCTTTATCTAGACTCACCTTCTGTGAATATTTTATCATTTTTACCTGCTCTCTCTGTGTATGTATATATCCATGCACATGCATTTACTTATTTATACATTTTCGTTGCTGAACCACTTGAAAGTAGGTTGTAGATATTGTGATATCTCACTCCTAAACACATCAGCACATATCTCTCCAAAATAAAGACATTCTATTATTCTGCAAATGTGTTTCACTCTTTGTACAGGATCCCATGAGTTTATGCACAGGGTTACATCTTTTTAGTTTCCCTTGATCTATCTTAGTCTTACTGCCTTTTTGTTTTTTAGAATATTAAATTGTTTTTGAACAATCCCAGCCCCAGTGGTCTTACACACCCGCACAATCTGGGATTTCCTGATTGCTCTCTCACAACTGGACTTGGGTTAAACATTTTGGCAAGACCACCTGATGGATATGAGAACATTAGGGGCCTCTCACTGCTATTGGTGATGCTTTTGACCTCTTGGTTAAGGTAGTATCCTTCAAGTCTATAAACACACATTTTCCACTTTGCAATTAGTAAATAACTGGTGAGGTAATACTTTGAGACTATGTGATATCCTATCCCCCAAAGACATTTCAACCGATGGATTTACCATCCACTGATGGTCCCCTACCCACTGATCACCAATGATCACAATGACTGGTTGCAAGGTGCTGCTTACCTCATTCTATCATTTCTTCTGCATTTATAACTTATTAATTTTCTGCACAGAAGAACTTCCATTTCCCATCTCTCTCTTTCTCTCTTGTTGTGGACTCACGGATATTATAATTCAATGTGTTATAATTCAATGTGTTATAATAACTGTTATTATTCTCTTAGATGCTCATTGGTCCAAATATGGCCAGTGAGAACATCCTGTCAAGTCAATTACTGTGCCCTTTGAGATAACCCCTATCATTTCTTGAATACCTCCTTGCTTCCTGGCACAAAATGCACCAAGCTCATTTTGAATATTTAAAGAACCAGAATAGCTCTTTTTCCAACAAGCCATGTACTTGGTTTTTGAGCAAGGAAGTGACATGAACCAATATATAATTTTGGAAGATGGCTCTGGCAGTGATGGCATGCCAGCTAGAAGTGAGAGAGCCCAAAATAGGGGTTCCATGTGGAGACTTCAACTTGTGGTGACAACATGTCCTAGAGGAACAGACATTGGGGAGGAAATAAGTAGCTGGAGACAGACTGAAAAAAGAACATTCCAGAGTTTGGGACTTGAACGCAAAGGACAGAAATAGGGATGCCAAGAAGGGTAATTTGCTTTGGGAGAAAATTTAATCTAGTTTTAGAAATGTTCTTTCAAGTGAGAGTAGAACAGCCAAGTTAGTTGACAATAAATTCAAAACTTGACACCAGAAAAACTGAGAACAACAAACCTGTGATTTGGGGGACAAAAGTGATCTCACACTATATATACCTCAAATAATTTAACATTATTTTACTGATTATAACATTAATACATGCTCATTATGGAAAATCAGAAAAACATATTTAAAAAACCCAAAGAAGAAAGAACAATTCTGTTTTTCCTATTTGATATTAATTCATTGGCATCTTCATATATGATGAAAAGATCTTTCAAGTTATATTTCTTGTATTGATTTTAATAGAATGTTGCCCCATCATGGGATGAGACAAGTTACTTGTTTTTCCCCACAGATCACTGTTTGTTACACTTTACAAAGAAAACTTACCTATCCACCAATGCCGTCTTCCAAAAAGGAAGAAGAAAGTTTTAAAAAGATTAAGCTCCTTGTTTACCAAATATGCTCTTAAGCTGTTCTCTGGAAAGATCAGTGAAGAATTTCTTCATTTGGTGAAACTGGCGATCATAGCATAACACATGTATATTTGCGTATATATACAAATTACAGTCTAATGAGTGGATACTATTGCACAATTGAACCTTGAAATAAAGCCAGAATAAGAATCTCTCTGAGTTACAGTTTCATTTTTTATAAACTGCAAATGATGTAAATGGTTATAATACCTACATAATAGGGATATTTCAAAAATTAAAGACACAATGAATATAAAAATTATTTCAAAACTGTAAATATAATCACAATATCATCTATTATTCCAAGCACCTCTATTTGGCTGATAGTTGTTTTCCAGAGATACTAACCCACAGGATTTTGGTAGAAAATGAGACTACACAGAAGAATGAATAGCAAACAAAAAATTAATGGGGTTCAGGTCACCCCCAAAATATGGCACGTTAGCATACTGAATATCTCAAACTGAAGGAGCTTGAGAAAATGGCAGAAGCAGGACTGTCACTCTGACCCCTCCCAGCCCCTTTGCCCTTCTTCTCTGAAACAGGTCATAAAACTCTGGTGTGCAAGTTACCCTCTCAGTACAAGGAAAAAAAGAAGAGACAGGGATTTGGGGGCCAAGAAACCTGCGTAAACAAACCTTGTTAAACTAAACCTTATCTTCCTAGTTACTTTTTCACCATTTACTACCCCTAGCCCAAATCCCTCACTCTTGCCAATTCTTTACAAATTTGTTGCTGTTTCTTGCTACTCCGGTCACTTCTTCAGGTCTTCATTCTCTCGTAAAGGCTCCCACATACATAAAATTCAATAAAATGTGTATCCCTCTCTCTTGCTCACCTGTCTTTGTCAGTTTAATTTTCAGGCCGAGCCAGGAACCCTAAGAGGGTTGAGTAAAACTTTTTTTCCGCTACAGTATCTGGTACCCACCATGGGGCACCATAGGCTGGGGACAGCTTGCTTGGTGCAGGAGCCATGGTTAGAATTCCTGGATCTGTGAGAAAAGCCACAGAATTCTTGCCATGTCAGTTTCTTGGATCTCTGTCTGGGGGGGTTGGGGGGTGGACTGGTCCAGGGTAGGTGGTAAGAGTCTTTTCCTTTTCAGATTCAGATTGGCAGGGAAAAAACATTTATAAAGATTCCTTCTTTGGACTGTGACTCTGGTTAAAATTTGTTTTCGAGGGGCGCCTGGGTGGTTCAGTCATTAAGTCTCTGTCTTCAGTTCAGGTCATGATCCCAGAGCCCTGGGATCGAGCCCTACATTGGGCTCCCTGCTCAGAGAGCCTGCTTCTCCCTCTCCCTCTGCCTGCCATTCCCCTTTCTGTGTGCTCTCTCTCTGTGTGTGTCAAATAAATAAATAAAATCTTTAAAAAAATTTTGGTTTGGTTTCGAGTTATCCATTGGTTAGTGACCCTTTCCCTCCCAGGGACAGATATCGATTTCCTGTTTGTCTCTTATTTGTGTTCTGAGAACTTGGCTTGGCTTTCTGCCTCTCAGGGCGTGCCAGTGTCAGGTCTTGGAGGCAGCTAATTGTCGGGTTGGGGGCCCCCAAAAATCTGCCATACAGAAATTTGGGCTGCACTCCACTGCGGCTAACCTCCCACCAACTGTCGCCAGCTTTCAGGAGGAGTGTCTAAGTCTTTCTTTTGCTACTTTTGGAGTGATTCTGGACCTTGGGAGGCCGCATCTTTTGCACTCTCTTTGGGGACATCTCTGGCATCCCTGATTAAGTTTTGGATTTGGCTTCAAGTCACTTGGTTTAAATATTTGAAAGAATTTTTTTTTCCCAGGGGCTGTGTGGTCAGAAGTTGGCCAGATTGAAGGTTGATATTCACATCCTGATAGAAACTTTTAAAATTAAGGGCTTCTCTCCAAAGCTAAAATGGAGCTCTGTACTCAGAGGGAAGGAAAGCATGCGGAAGGTTTTGTGAAATAATTATGAGAACATTATTATCTCATAACAAATAATTATGAGACACACCACTGTAAATCTAGAACCCAGAAGTTTTCAGACTTCCATCTTAGTTGGAAATCTTCTCCCTAATATAAAGAAGCAAACTGAAAATAGTGTAGCTGGATGGGTAGGTCAGGATCATTCGGGCTGTGATCCAATTCTTTCAGGAATTAAGAAACAATTGCCCTTGTCTTACAAATCTATTCTTTATTGAACTAGAAATGTGTTGCTAAAAGCAATTCAAAGTTTACCTACTTATCCTTACTGCCCCCACTAAGCCTCCCCTATTCATCTCAAAATGTTTGTAGTTGTTGTAAAAGATCAAGACATTGGAAACAGAACTTCCCTGTGCTTCAGAAAAAGAAGAAAAAAATTAAATAGTAATTATTCTAGGCCTCTTGATAATAGATAAATATGCCACCAAATTCCTTCTAAAAGGAAACCTACATTCTCTATCCCCTCTGAGATGTGACTCTTACACGGTCTCTTTGAAATGTAAACATTCCAGGAGATAATTAAAACACAGCCCACTTGTAACACTGAAAAAATAAAATAAATGTATTTGGGGAAGAAAAAACCCCATTAAATGGAAAAAAATATTTTTTAACATTTTATTTATTTATTTGACAGAGAGGAGAGAGATCGTGAGTGGGCGGAGAGGCAGGAGGAGAGAGAGGGAAGCAGGCTCCCTGCTGAGCAGAGAGCCTGATTCTGGGGGGGGGGGGGCTCAATCCCAGGACTCTGAGATCATGACCTGAACTGAAGGCAGAGGCTTTGACCCACTGAGCCACCCAGGCACCCCTAAAAATGTTTTTTTTTTTAAAAATGCATGAACAATTAATCTTGTAACACTGAAAAAATAAAATAAAAGTATTTGGGGAAAAAATTTTTAAAATTTAAATAAATAAATAAATAAATAAATAAATAAATAAATAAATAAATAAAACAGTCCACAACTGCTTGAAACTGAAGGGGGAAAAGAGGAAGTTGGGGGGAGTTAAAAAAACAAACAACTGCTATAAAAACTCCCTTGCCAAAATCTAGTCCACAACCTTCACAAGATACTCATCAAGGGCAGACACAAATCTTAAAAGTCTTCTCCACAATTATTAGTAAAAAGCTTTAGCCATGCGAGAGGGTAGCCATAACTTGTTCCATTGTCCAGAAACACAATTTGGACTCTTTTATTAGGTACATGTAACAATGTACCTAATACATGGCTAAAATTTAAAAACAAAGGCCATAAGATCTCTATGTCTGTCTACATGTTTACTTATACCTACATATATATGTTACAGACGTGTGATATTTTTCTACCTCCAGATGGTATTACCAAAATAATTTATAAAATCTCTCAAAAGGAGTTCTGTTTTATTTGGCATAGAGATAAATAAGTGCTCATATAAATTAAGTATTCTTAAATACAGAGACTAATCCAAAGCAAATTTTTTAAGTTCACAGGATTTGGGATAATCTTTGGTAAATAAAGCTAAGTTTAAAAATTGTTGGGAAAAATAAAAGCAAGCATATCCTCAGAGTTGTCAGCATTAAACATAACATAGTCATACAATTTTTTTCTACCTAGGATTACAAGTCAAATATAGTATCTCTACTAGATGTTTAACAATATAAAACTATGGAGCACCTGGGTCGCTCAGTGGATTAAAGTCTCAGGTCATGATCTCAGGGTCCTGGGATGGAGCCCCGCGTCGGGCTTTCTGCTCAGTAAGGAACCCGCTTCCCCCTCTCTCTCTGCCTGCCTCTGTGCCTACTTATAATCTCTCTCTCTCTGTCAAATAAATAAATAAAATCTTTAAATATATATATATATATATAAAACTATAAATTCAACCTAAAAACAAAGCATACACTAACAAATTGCTGAATGTATGCCAAGCACAGCAATTGAGAAAAAAGGAGAAAATATATGTTTAACTTTTTGGGTGCTTTGTTTATATGACATTTGATGCTGTCTAATGTATATGTCACAAAATTTGTCAACAAGAAAAATAACTTAAAATAATGGCTAACTTTGTCTATTGTGTCATGAAATTGTGTCATGAAAATCTAAACATAGTTGTTAAGAGCAAGCGTGTGAAATATATAAGTAATAAAAGTTGATAAGTGAAATTTTCAACAATGATTAAGTTTTATAAAATCCATTTATTTTAAAATACCTTCCAAAATCTTTTTGTTAACTTGAAAGTTATACAAGTTACCCTAAGTGAAGTTAAATAATGGTAATTCATTGAGAATAAATTACTGAAACATTGATTAGTGAATGTAAGTTTCCCCACATTTGTCTCTCTATTAAAGAGGAACTAAAGATATTTGGGTCCGTTAGTAGATATGTCTTGTGTCACACTGAAAAATTGTACAATGAAGAAATGTATGCTTTAGAAATTATGAAATAGCATACTCATGAATTTGCCCATCAACGGGATGTTGATATCTATGACATTCTTCACCAGAAATTAAAGTTTCTTTTTTTCTTTTTCTTTTTTTTTTAAGATTTTGTTTATTTATTTGACTCAGAGAGAGAGAAAGAGACAGTGAGAGAGGGAACACAAGCAGAAGGAGTGGGAGAGGGAGAAGCAGGCTCCCCACTAAGTAGGAAGCCCAATGCGGGGCTCAATCCCAGCACCCTGGGACCATGGCCTGATCCGAAGGCAGACGCTTAAGGACTGAGCCACCCAGGTGCCCCCAGAAACTAAAGTTTCTAAAAGTTAAGAATTCTGATTAATATATGTAATTAAAACTACTAAAAAAAAGAAAAGAAAACTACTAGAATTAAAAAAGGGAACAACTCTGTATACAAGAGAAAAAAAAGAGGTGTTTTGGTAAAAAAAAAAAGTATGAGTTACGAAGATGTATTTTTATTGAGGGAAAAGGAAATTTTGGGGGGAAACTTTTTCCCCTTTGTCAAGGGAATCTTGGGTGACCTCAATTTCCATTGCAGAGCTTCTGCCGTTCCGAACCTGGGCAGACTCACATTTTAGCCTTCGAGATGAACTTTTATTTAATTTTAGTGAGAATTAATTGCCACCATGTTGTCATTGAGAAGTTGTACATAAAGCTCCATACTTCTACTTTTCTACTGAACACTGAGAAACACTGCCCAGTTTTGTCATGCTAACAGTTGGCTGGACTTGCACAGATCCGTCTCTTCCTTGAACAGAAACTGTGCTCTATGCCTACCGGGCTCAGCTCTTTCACTGCCATCAGGTAGTTGGCTCCTGGGGCCATATAAACTGGCCTAAAGCCCTCCCTTGAAAGAACCAAGCAGGGAATCCAGAGAGTCCCCTCTCCCATCCTCCTGCTTTTCCCATTGAGATGCCAGCCATCTCCCTTGATTTGATTCTAAGACCTTGTCCAGACTCCACACTGTCTGCAGCATCCATTTATGCTGGAGATGCTAATAGTGAGTCAAGGCAAATTGAACACATTTATTTTTATTATGAACCTAGTGGCACATACGGTTGTTTTCTAGAGATTCCCTGAGTATCAGAAGTTAATGTTTACCTGAATCTATTGCTTCACCTGGGCAATTTTGAAATCTATTCCAGAAGTACAGTATCAGCAGCCACTGGGGGATGTCTGAGTCAGTTGGTTAAGAAAATACATGCACCCACAACGCACGTGTGCATGCACGTGCACAGAGTGTCTTTTAATTCCTCAAATCTTCTCCACCAGGAGCACAGTTCTCAATTTAGCAGCTAATTTAGTCTTCCAACACCATCTGTCAAAGAAAGCTGGACATGTCATCTCAGCTGCCCATTAAAATCTGGTTGCCCTTCGGACCAATTAGCTCAGGGTGTCTGAGGGTGGGATTCCAGCTCCAAGCTCTCAGATGATTCCAATGTGCAGCCACCGGGGGCAGCCACCGCGGCAAGGTACGCCTACCAGGCCTCCAGGAAAGTCTATTTAGGTAATACATCCCATGATCTCTCTGAGCCAAAGGTAATTCACATAAGTATGAGAAACAATGATCTAATTCTCTGGGCAAGTGTGAAAAAAAATGTGCTATGCAAATATGATTAAAAGATGATGACCTTGATGGGGCGCCTGGGTGGCTCAGTGGGTTAAAGCCTCTGCCTTCAGCTCAGTTCATGGTCTCAGGGTCCTGGGATCGAGCCCTACATGGGGCTCTCTGCTCAGCAGGGAGCCTGCTTCCCCCTCTCTCTCTGCCTGCCTCTCTGCCTACTTGTGATCTCTCTCTGTCAAATAAATGAATAAATAAAATCTTAAAAAAAAAAAAAAGATGACCTTGAGGAGGAGAAGGATAATGATGGAAATGTAGGAGCCCAGCACCTGCTTGCTGAGCACAGGTTTAGAAAATTTGGTTGTATTAGTCTCTCTTGATTCTATTTATTTTTGAAGCCACCGTTTAAAAAAGTGTACATCATGTATACCCAACACATGGATAAGTCTAGTCATTATGCTGACTGACAGAAGCCAGATACAAAAGACGAATTCTGCATAATTCTATTTACACAGAATGCAAGCTAATCTATAATGACATAAAGCAGATCAAAGATTAATCTTTCAGGGGTAACAGAAATGTTCTGTGTCTTGATTGTGATGATGGTTGCCTGGGCAGATTTGGCTGTCAAAACTCATGGAATTGTACAATTTTAATGGATGTCATTTCTTGAATGTAAATCAGTCCTCAATAAAGTTGAAGAGGGAAAAAAATAAACTCGCCGAAACCCGTATTATTTTCTAATCTCACGTATCTTTAAATCCTGAACTTCTGGGAGAACATCAGCAGGACAAAGGTGGAGGAAAGACAGTAAACAAAACAGAAGATCATTTTTTTTTTTTAAGTAAATTCTTGGGCTCTGAGTTGAAAGGATCATGGAGAGGGGACAATAGTGTCAATACTTTCGCATTTCTGAGTGAGAGGAAAGAAAGCAGAGCCCACTCAGCCATCCTCAAAGGACTATTGCTCTTACCATGTATTTTTTGCTGCAGTTTTCACTCTGGCAACATTTATAGTTGTTATCATTCTCCAATACAAGAAGAATTGTTGCTACTATAAGCATCTGTAGTAGGGAAGAGAGGAAATATCAGAAATGGAATACTAGTCATAACCAGAGTACAGTGATTCCGAGCAGGGACTCTGGGGGTCAAGAGGACGTGGGTTCAAAACCCAGTGCTGCCTCTCTCTAGCTGTGTGAGCTTGAGAGTCCTTCCCTATAAAATGGTCTTGGGAACTCACCTCGTTGGGTTGTCGGGAGGTCGTGTATGTAAAATTTTGAACATAGTGCTTGATTTATAATAAGCGATTGTTAAATGTTAGCTATTGTTGGTGTGGTTGTCAGTCATCGAAAACGAACGATTAAGCCGTAAATGGTATGGACTTGGGAATACCACCCCGCAGCAAACCGGCTTTTCTCACTGACTCAGTTGCAGAAGTCAGAGGAAAATCATTCACCAGACTTTGCTGTTTGCCAGCCTCTCTCCATATACTGCCCTCTGGGAATGCAGTTGAGGGGCGCGGTTAATCTGAATTACATGTCTTCATTCAAAGTAAAGTCAGTTTGATTTGCCCAAGCATTCAAATCATCTCAGGTTCAAATTTTCAAGCATGTTTTGTCTCTATCCAGCCAACAGACTGGGAGAATTCAATGTATTCGACTTCCTTTTCTTGATATCTTAAGCAAAGGGCTCAAGTTCTGAAAAGAATGTGGATTTCTTTTCTGTTATAGTTCCTGGTTTGGGCAGGTATGGATCGTGAATTGCTTCTGACAAATTCTCCACCTACCCTTTACTCCCAGTGTTCCGGACTGAATCCTGAAGCAGAGGTCATTGTTATTTTACTATGTATAGTCAACATTTTCCAGTTTCCAAATTCGTCAGCTTTCGCTTGTCTACTTATTTATTTATCTACATCTCTCTTCTTTCTCTTAAAAACATTTGATGCAGTAACAATCATGTTTTTGAAGGATTCCTTGACAATGGAAAGTAGAGAACTGGTTCTTTGCTAAGTTTTAAATTTTATACAGAATATAAGCCAAAGAGTCTTATATTCTCCTCCTTTCAACACCATTAATTATCACGGATTTTAGTAGATTATGATTTAATCTTATTAATGCCTTGCAACCCTTCTATCGATTCCAGTGACATATTGAGGCAAACAATGACGAGAGAAGGCACAATACACCAGGTACAGTAACTAGCTTCATTACAATACTAGTAGAAATAATTAGACCTAGACCCTGGAGTCCTATGTCAAAAGAGAAACACAGGCATTGCTCGTGTTGAAAAAGAAACTGCTTTCTTTTTTTCATTGTAAAATTATAACTGGAATACAGGGCTCAAGCATAATGGAGAAACATTCCCCCAAATCCCACCACCTTCACATGTTTTTATGTATTTACTCCTAGGGTATTACCACATGTGTATATTTTGCATAGTTGTAATCGTAACTTATTCACAGCTTTTTGTATCTTTTCTTTTTTGCTTAATACAAAATAACATGCATTTTCCACGTTACTACATCTTCATAATTATCATTTTCATCACCATAGGAAGTGAATGTACCACAATTTATTTGGCCAATTCTATGCAAGGGGGCTCCTACAAATTGTTTACTATTATAAATACCATTGCCATAAATATTTGTGTGTGTATCTTTCCTTATTATGGATTATTTCCTCAGAATGAATTCTCAGGTTTAGGATTAGTGAGTCAAAAGACATAAGCACTTTCATGGATATTAATATAGCATATCAAAATCTTCTCCAAAAGGTTTGCATTCACTTATAGTACAATCACCAAACATTCATTATGTACGTACCTATCACACAGCAGCTTTAATAGTGTTGATTATCAATACTTTAAAGTTAACTAACTTCATATGCAAAATGGTAACTAAATAAAAACTGCTTTTCATCATAGTTATTCAAATATTATAATAACTAAGCACCCAGGAAGATGTAGAGAGAAATTATTATGCATTGTCTTTTATGTTTTCAGTGGCATCATAAGCTTATAGTGCACAATGTGCTGTTTTTAGAAATGATATGATTAGGAAAAGTGTTTTTTCCTCTAACTTGCTAACATGATTTACTATTAGCTTGTTTTTAAAGAGCACAAAGTCATCAGGAAAACATTCTTGGATTCTTACTGAAAATAACTAGATTTCCTTTTCAAAAAGGAAATCCACATTATGAGGGGTATGATATCAGACTATTTAATTAAATATTACTATTTAATTATGATCTGGCCCATTCTTCAACAAGTATCAATAATCACAATATTCGTTGGTTACCTAATACAGATCAACCTCCTTCCTGGGCGCTTCCTTCATGAGATTTTATTGAATCCCCACAATTACCCTAAAAAGTAAATGCCATAACTCCCATTTTTCAGATGAGGACCCTGAAGCTCAAAGACATTGGGTAATTCGCTCAAGGTCTCATGGCACAAATGGCAGAGCTTGTATTTGAACACAAATTTGTCTGAATCTCCCAATTTCTGCTTTTCCCACATGATCTTGATATCTCTCCAATCTAGAGAAATCATGAGTGCAGGCAGAAACTATTCTGGACAATAGCACTGCCACTCGGCATTAAACAGCTTAAACCAACACACAGGGTTCATGAGGACATAGTATTTCACCCGCCCGGAGTCCCACAGACTTTCATTAGGACTAATTTCCTGCACTGCTGAAGTGACCTAAACGGGCAGCTTACCGAAGACAAAGCTACCCTCCCAAGCCCTCACAGACTACCTCACAGACTATCTACCCTCTACCCCCACCCATCTCCCAAATCCCAAACCCAGCATTAGTCCTGTGATTTTTCCACTATTCACTATTTCTGCTGGGAGCAAGACAAAGCTTAGTAAAAACACCCCCTTCGGCAACCCCAAGTCTCCAAAGTCACACTTACCATGATACCTGAGAAACAGATTCCTTCAAAATACCACACGTAGTTGGTGAGTTTATTGCTGGACGCATAGGAAGTTTGCCCATTTGGGAAATACAATAATATATTCACAATTATGCTCCAAAGTGCAAGCGGAATCAGCAGACCACTTAGGCAGCCTCCACATTTCCGAGACCCCATTTCACCCTGCTCAGATCCTGCAGGAGATTTCAAGAGTGTAGAATTACATAAAGCCTACTTTGCCTTCCTTCCTACCTGTCCTTTTTTTTTTTTTTTTTTTTTTTGAGATTACCTACCACTTTCTGGGTCAGAGCCCTTCACTTCATATTCATGAGAATCCCAGGGCTCGGACAGAACTGCAGCCCACAATCTCTGGTGAGAAATAGTGGTTTACTGTTTAGAGAACAATAGACAATGATCCAGGGCTGAAGAGCTGAGCTGGTCTTCATCCTGTGCCAAAGGAATGCGGTGTTATTACTGCATTTTAAAATAAGTCATTTTCCTCTGGATTACAGCACGAAAGCCTTAACCCTGAGCATATTTTAAAGAAGGAAGTTGGGGCGGGGGCGGGGTTGGAATAGAATCTGGCAAATTTCATCCAACGGTGAACAGGGGGGTTAAAGAGGAAACTACTGAGGGAGTTTACGCCAGAACGAACTGTGTGGTATATCTTGACTTTATGTATCTGCCCTTCATTCAGGGTTCTTTATTTTGTGCTCACTATTCACCAAGCTTTGTTCCAACTGCAGGGGGCACAAAAAGAACAAAGACAGGGACAGGTTAGTGGGAGAATAAAACAAGACACCCCTGTGGGTGAGTTTACTGTTATAACACGGGGACAACTTTCCTTCCAAGAGTTCATCTCTGCGATTTCTACCTCTCTGAAAAATAATAACAGGAAGAAATTCATATCTCTCTTGCTGCTTAGGAAAATGGGGAAAAGAATTTGGGTAATTTGATTAAGACTTTATGAGGAACAAGTTTGAAACAAGGATTTAAGAATTATTGCTTCCAAATGATTGCCCTGAATCGCAAGAGCCACAAAGCCTCTATTAGGATGATTGAGGGAAGGATTCAGGGAAGGCATCCTGACACTGCTCTGGTTGTTGTTGTTTTTTTTTTTAAGGTTTAATTAATTAGTTTATTTGAGAGAGAGTGCGCACGAGCGGGGTAGGGGTGGGGGGCAGAGGGAGAGGGAAAAGCAGACTCCCTGCTGAACAGGGAGCCTGACTCAGGGCTCGATGCCAGGACACGGAGATCATGACCTGAGCTAAAGGCAGTCGCTTAATCAATTGAAACACCCAGGTGCCGCTCCTCTTTAAAGATTTTATTTATTTATTTGAGAGAGACTGAGAGAAAGAGAGAGCAAGCTGACACTAGTATGTTAAAGATGATGTGAACAATGGTGATAAGGAAGGCAAGGGTTGCCTGACTTTGCTGCCACCCCTTTCTCTTGGGAACATCAGAACCCTGCTCAATTTAACTTTCTTAAGTCTTCAACTTCCTCATCTGTGAAATGGGAATTTAAAAAAAATGATACCTTTCCTAGAAGAATAATGTGAGGGTTAACCAAGATTATGTGTGCAAACCACAATGTCAGGTGATATAGAAGGAGTAGGCAATAAGTGGGAACCATCGTTAACAGTAAAAAAAGCAGTTATAGGGACATAATTGTCAAAATAGTACAGAGAGCAGACGTAATGTCTGTTTATTTACTTCTCTTGGTACCCAAAGCATTCTGTGTCACGAGCTCTTAAAATCTTGATCCCAGAAGCATTTACATTAATTTGTTAGTGTCCTCCAGAAAGTATTAACATTCTATAATATATACACTTTTAATTCAAGAGAATAAAAATTTATTTTATGTAAATAATGTTAAATAATATTCGTAATTTTTTCCCAAAACATTGAGATCCTTGGATCCACTTTTGGATTCAAACAATCAAACCTAGAAACTAACAGTCTTTTTCTATGATGGGTTCCAAAGAAATTTCTTGGGACTCCTGGTGAGTGTGATACTTTTTTCCCTTAGTGTTTTCGAGCAAAGTGCATCACAAAGTTTGGTCGTTAATTCTTTTTTCCCCAGGGACATAGAAGCAAACTAAAGTCATATTTACCAGGACCCATAGGATGACAGGGAGAGCAACAGTTTTGGCTGAGTATTTATTGAGCACGTCCTATGTGCCAGGCACTGTTCTAACAGCTGAGAAGAGACTGATCCATGAAGGAGACAATCCGAAATCAGAGAGCAGATTGATCAGCCAAGAATGAGAATGGGGGGAGAGTGTTAAAGGTTTGGAGAGAGAGGGAAAGGTATGAAACAGTTGCCTAGGACGGTGAATGAATGGTCGGGAGCAATGTGCCAGCAGACACGGAGGGCCCAATGATGTCATGAACTGATAGTGAGCCTAGGCAGGATGATTGAGTGTTTTTCCAAGTGAAGTGCAGGTACAGAGGTGTGAGTGAAATAGTAAGGAAGCTGCAGTCACCAGGATTGGGACTCTGCCTGGCAAGTACCATGAAGAGAGAGGGATAAGGGTGTCAAGAATATCTGTAAGAGAGTGATTACAATGATGGACCGTGGAACGCAGTGTGAGAAAGGCACGTAAGGACATGAGAGAATATGAGGAGAGTGAAAAAGGGGTTGGATTTTGAGACCGTGTGTCCCAGTGTGGTTGAAGAAAAAAAACAAAGAGCTGGAAAGATAGACTCTAGTGATTGAGAAGTGGGATACTGGAATTTGAGATTTCAATGTATCAGAAATTGATGAAGACAAAGTCTAAAGGTGTATTAAAGGCTGAATTATATCCCCTCAAAATTCATTATGTTAAAGCACTCATCCCTATAATCTCAGAATGCGACATGTTTAAAGTAATTAAGTTAAAATGGGGCTGGTAGGGTGGGCCCTAACCCAATGTGACTGGTGTCCCTATAAGAAGAAATTTGAACACACAAAGAAATACGAAGTGCACCCAGTGCACAGAGAAAAGACTGAGTGGGGACACAACGAGAATATAGCTATCTGTCAGCCAAGGAGAGAGGTCTCAAGAGAAACCAAACCTGCCAACATCTTGATCTCGGACCTCAAGTTTCCATTACCTTGAGAAAATAAATTTCTGTTGTTTAAGCTCCCTAGTCTGTAGTATTTTGTCATAGTAGCCCCTGCAGACTAACAAGGTGTGGCCATGAAAGTGAGAGGCGAGGTAGGATGGGAGGCAAGAGGACTGGAAAAAGGAATTGAGAGGGTTTAGTTGAGACTTTACACAATTTTTTATTGCTGATACTTTGTACTTTGAAGAATGGTGACTAAATATTTCTTGTTAAAGTTCACAGAGAGTGGAATCGTTGAGGATTTTCCATCTTCTATCAACACTATGCCTTCCAGTAAATTTCAATGCCAGTGAGATGAGCAGTCACTCCCAACCAGGGCGTCCCTCAAAATAATCGTGATGAATTGACATCTAATACTTACTAGATGTCTTTTTCATACTAGAAACTGTGCTAGAAGCTTTCATAAATATTAAAACAAAAAAATGAGCTCAATGACATTAAGGCGAAAGCATTATTAATCTCATTTTGCATTTGGAAAAAAAATGGACCTAAGAAAAAAATTTTCAACTTGCCTAAGACCTAGGAGTTAAATCCAAGACTTTTATATTCTTTGGACTCTTTAACTGCCCTTGTCTGATACACTTCTATGTATCAATCCCTTCCTCTTCATTTCAAAAAGGTTTCAAATGTGGATATTCTGATTCCTTCATAGTGTCTGCCTACAGTGTTACTTTGAAGACACACTGGTAACCAGATAGGTTAACTAGATAGATGAGTGCTGTCTGCTGTGAAGATAGGGTCAGGGAAAGGCAACATGCATGGCTTATACTCCCTAGTTTTAGTCGACCCCAGAAAGATGTCTCTAGTGATGATTTTATGTCACAGGTAGTTATGAAGACTTGAGGAGGTACAGGACCATTTGCCACTTGCAAGACCATTCAGTAAGCGTGATGGTGACAGAAGTAATCAAGAGGATATGACAGGCTGGAAAACTTGATAAAACTGTGGAAAGGGGAGTTGAGTAATGTCCTTATTTTGGTGATCCCATTAATGAAAATGTCTAAAGAAGTCTCCCCAGACAAGGAAAAAAATTTACTTGATTTCATTTCTAAGAAGACTTTTTTAACCTGCCTCCTGAAAAAAATATGTATATTCATAAAGTAGATTCCTGAAGCCATTTGTCTCCAGTAAATTCCCAATTTTCTTGCCAACGAATTCTTACTAAATCAGGATTTTCTTGCTGGTCGTCCAGGAACCAGGGAGAGTCACTGGGCTGCTGTGCTTACTGGCCGCTTCTGGCCTTGGCTTCCTGTTCTCAACAGCAGAGCTGAGGAAATCCGCAGGATGTTTGCTACCAAGGGACAAGATGACTCAGGAGGAAACTCTCCACCTAAAATAGTCTTGGTGTGCAGTCCCTGAGTCACTTTGGAATCAAAATTAATGTGTGATCCTGGAATTAATCCCATAGGTGATGGGAAGTGGAGAAGAAGGAAGTATCTGAAAGAAATTTATTCAAAAGAAAACTCTGCCACAAAGATGAAAATTTAACTGCATAAAAGGCTACTATTCAGGGAGAAATTTCATCCTGGAAGTTCAAAGTAGATGAATTGCGATTTTCTCCAGTGACCGTGGGCATAAAGTGGTTGTCAAGACCCAATCTAGGGACCCACCGGAAGTGGATATTTCCTTAAAAACATGCTAGGAAAGCAGCACTAGAACAGCTGTGTAAACAGAAATGGGCCATTGGGTTGCAGTAGCCTTGATTTTTGCCTTTGTAATTCTTTCTCAAGAATCATCTGGCCAAAAAGTTTATGGTAAGCATCTAGTGTTTCACCTACTGGGAGAGGGGAAGGAGTATGCGACTCAGATTCAAAGCTCTCCAAGCAATATTCTGTATTTGGAATGGCCCCTTAAGCCTTTGTTGTTTTTTTTTTTAAAAGATTTTATTTATTCATTTAACAGAGAGAGAACACAAGCAGGCAGAGAGGCAGGCAGAGGCAGAGAGAGAGAGGAGCAGGCTCCCTGCCGAGCAAGGAGCCCGTTGCGGGACTCGATCCCAGGACGCCGGGACCATGACCCGAGCCGAAGGCAGCTGCTCAACCAACTGAGCCACCCAGGTGTCCCAAGCCTTTGTTTTACCCGCCCTTTTCCCTCTTCGTCTTGGCTCTGGTCCTCAGAATCTACTTATTTATTGCAGCTCTTCCCGATGAGGGCCCAAAGAACTGTATTCTATCACTTATTCTTTAAATGTGTATTGAGCAATTACCATCTAGCAGGAAGACAAAGAACACCCATTTTCTTTGCCCTCAAAATGCTCAGAATCTAATTGGGGAATGGAAAAGTTCAACAACAGGTTTGTAATACAAAGTGTCAAATCTCCCAGTAGATTTAAGCATACACTTCTTGAAATTATAGCAAGGCAGGGAACTTAAATGGACCTAGGGGTTCATGGGAGATTTCTTGGAAGGGCAGGGACACAACTGAGTCATCATGGTGAAGAAGCAGGTAGCTGGACAAATGGAGACTCAATCAAAGTTAAACATTCACTGGTAGAGAAATGCCATGTGTGAAGCTTGATTGGATCCTGGCTTGGAAAACAACGAGGTGAAATATATTTTGAAGACAATAGCAAAACTATGACTATAAAGAGTATTAGACAATATTAGAAGGTGTTTTAAATTTACTTAAGGTAAAGTAATGATGTAATTATGAAGGAGGTTGTTCTAATTTTTAGGAGATACATACACTTGAAATGTATTTAGCAAATGATTTAATAAACATCTGGAGAGGAGGGGGCAAGATGGCGGAGAAGTAAGAGATCCTGCAGCAACCGGTCCCCAAAAGTGAGCTGGAAATCTACCAGAACACGCTGAACACCCATGAAATCACCCTGAGGAGAAAGATTTCTAACCCCAGGATCTCTCCGAGAGCAGAAGACAGCAGTGGAGAGGTAAAAGCAAAGTGGGATCACTCGAGCTGATATCG
>CM052799.1:92989496-93075618 GCA_028533885.1 Nasua narica
GTGCAATTGTAAATGGAATTGACTCTTTAATTTCTCTTTCTTCTGTTTTGCTGTTTGTGTATAGGAATGCAACTGATTTCTGGGCATTAATTTTATATCCTGAGACTTGACTGAATTCCTGTATGAGTTCTAGCAGTCTTGGAGTGGAGTCTTTTGGGTTACACTTCATTTTTTTTACACTTCGTTTTTTCCACTTAATAATATCCTGGAAATCACTCCATATCAGTTTGTGGAAATATTTCATATTTTTTGTTGTGACTCTATGATACTCCATCATATAGCTGTACTACAGTTTAATTTATTAGTGGCTGTTTGGGTTGTCTCTACTCTCTTACTATTACAAGTAATATTGTAATGAAGAATATTGTGCATGCATTTTTTCATATTTGTGGAGGTTTACTTTCAAGGTAGGTTCCTAGAAGTGGTTTTCCTGGGTAAATACATAATTATTATTGTTATGTATTGCCTAATTTCCTTCATCAGGGATTGTATCATTTTGTATTCCTACTGGCATTGTATGACTTCTTATTTCTCCAACAGCTTCACCAACAGAGTATGTTGCCAAGCTTTTGAATTATTGTCAGTCTGATGGTGAGAAATTATATCTCTGTATAGTTTTAATGTGCATAGATTTTATTCTATTATGAATACATTTCAATATCTTTTTGCATATTTAGGAGTCAACTCTAAGGGTTCCTGGGTGGCACAGTCAGCTGAGCATTTGACTGTTGGGGTTTGACTCAGGTCCTGATCTTAGGGTTGTGGAATGGAGCCCCACATCAGGCTCTGTGCCCAGCATGGAGTCTGCTTAAATTCTCTCTCCTTCTCCCTCTGTGCCTTCCTACAAGGCTGGTGCACTCTCCCTCTCTCTCTCTCTCTCAAATACATAAATAAATCTTTAAAAAAAGAAGAAGAGGTTGAGATAAGATGACAGAGGAGTAGGGGGACCCTAATTTTGTCTCATCCCTAGAATACAACTAGTTATCAAATCATTCTGAAAACCTGAGAAATCAATCAGAGATTTGAGAAAAGAAATGCTACAAGTCTACAAGTAGAAAAGTGATCACAATTTGGAAGGTAGGAGGTAAGGATATAAGATGTCTGAACTAGAATTTAAAGCGATTTAAAAAGATACTAGCTGGGCTTGGAAAAAGCATAGAAAACTCTAAAAAATCCCTTACTATAGAGATAAAAGAACTAAAATCTAGTCAGGCTGAAATTTAAAATGCTATTACTGAGATGCAATCCCAAGAGGAAGCCAGATAGATGAAGATGAATAAAGCAGAGGAGTGAATCAATGATATAGAAGATAAAATGATGTAAAATAAGGAAGCTGGAAAGAAGACAGAAAGAAAACTATTAGATCATGAAGGGAGGCAAAGAACTCAGCAATTCCCTAAAGGGAAATAATATCCATATTATAGGGGTTCCAGAAGACGAGGAGTGGGAGAAAGAAACAGAAGATTTATTTAAGCAAATTGTATCTGAGAACTTCCCTAATCTGGGGAAGGCAATAGACATTCAAGTCCAGGAGGCACAGAGACCTTCCCCCTCTCCCAAAATTAACAAAATAGGTCAGTTCCTTAACATATTAAGTAAACCTTGCAAATTTCAAAGATAAAGAGGAAATCCTGAAAGCAGCTCAGGGCAAGAGGTCCTTACCCTACAAGGGTAGACACATAAGGCTGGAAGCAGACCTGTCCACAGGGACCTTGCAGGCCAGAAAGGACTGGCCTTAAAAAAAATGAAATATGGGAAAAATATGCAGCCAAGAATGCTTTATCCAGCAAGCCTGTCACTCAGAATAGAAGGAGAGATAAAGAGTTTCCAGGACAAACAAAAATTAAAGGAATTTGTGAACACTCAACCAGCTTTGCAAGAAATATTAAAGGGTATCTTTTGAGTGGAAAGAGAACCCAAAATTTAAAAAGACCAGAAACAAACAGAGACAATCTGCATGAACAGCAACTTTACAGGTAATACAATGGCACTAAATTCATATCTTTCAATAATTACTCTGAATGAAAATGGATGAAATTCTCAATCAAAACTCAGAGGGCATCAGAATGGATTAAAAACAAATAAAAACAAAAAAACAAGACCTATCAATATGCTGCTTATAAGAGACTCATTTTAAAGGGAAAGACACTTCCAGATTGTAAGTGAGGAGTGGAGAAACATTTATCATGCTAATGGACATCAAAAAAAAAAAAAAAAAAAAGCTGGAGTAGCTATCCTTATATCACACAAACTGGAATAAATGGATAAATTCCTAGAAAGACACAAACTACAAAAACTGAAACAAGAAGAAATGTTAAAAACCTGAATAGACCCATAACCAGCAAAGATATTGAATCAGTAATCAAAAATCTCCCAACAAACAAGAGTCCAGGGCTGGATTGCTTCCCAGGAGAATTTTACTAAACACTTAAAGAATAATTAATAACTATTTTTCTGAAACTGTTCCAAAAAATAGAAATTGGGGAGGGGTGCCTGGGTGGCTCAGTAGGTTGAGCCTCTGCCTTCGACTCAGGTCATGATCTTGGGGTCCTGAGAACAAGTCCCGCATTGGGCTCTCTGCTCAGCAGGGAGCTTGCTTCCCCCTCTCCCTCTGCCTGCCTCTCTGCCTACTTGTGATCTCTTTCTCTGCCAAATAAATAAATAAAATCTTTTAAAAAAATAGAAATGGAAGGAAAACTTCGAAACTCATTTTATAAGGCCAGCATTACCTTTATCCCAAAACAGACAAACACCCCACCAAAAAGGAGAATTTCAGACCAATATCCCTAAATGAACATGGATGCAAAAAAAAATTGGGGATGCAAAAAAACTCACCAAGATAGCTAATAGGATATAACAGTACATTAAAAGGATTGCTCACCACAACCAAGTGGGATTTATCTTTGGGCTTCAAGGGTGGTTGAACATCTCCAAATAAACCAATGCAATACACCACATTAATAAAAGAAATGATAGGAACTATATGATCCTCGCAATAGATACAGAAAAAGCATTTGACAAAATACAGCATCTTTTCTTGATTAAAACCCTCCACCTTGTACTGATAGAAGGAACATACCTCTATATCATAAAAGCCACATATGCAAGACCCACAGCAAATATCATCCTCAAAGTGGAAAAACTGAGAGCTTTTCCCCTAAGGTCAGGAACGTGACAAGGATGTCCACTCTCACCACTGTTGCTCAACACAGTACTAGAAGTCCTAGGCTCGGCAATCAGACAACAAAAAGAAATAAAAGTATCCAAATCAATGAAGAAGTCAAGCTTTCACTCTTCGCAAATGACATAATACTCGATGTAGAAAGCCCAAAAGACTCCACCAAAAAATTGCTACAACTGATACAGGAATTCAGCAGAGTTGCAGGATATAAAATCAATGCACAGAAGTCAGTTGCAATTCTATACACTAATGGTGAAGAAGGAAGAGAAATCAAGGAATTGATCTCATTTACAATTGCACCAAAAAACCTTAAGATACCTAGGAATAAAACTAACCAAGGAAGCAAAGGATCTGGACTCAGAAAACTATAGAATACTCATGAAAGAAATTGAGGAAGACACAAAGAAATGGAAAAATGTTCCATGCTCATGGATTGGAAGAACAAATATTGTTTAAATATCTATGCTACCCAAAGTAATCTATAAATTGCAATTGCTATCAAAATACCATAGGCATTTTTCACAGCGATGGAACAAACAACCCTAAAATTTGTATGGAACCAGAAAAGAACCCTAATAGCCAGAAGAATGTTGAAACATAAACCCAAAGATAGTGGCATCATAATTCTGGACTTCAAACTCTATTACAAAGCTGTAATTATCAAGACTGTATGGTACTGACAGAAAAACAGCCACATGGATCAATGAAACACAATAGAGAGCCCAGAAATGGGCCCTCAACTCTATGGTCAACTAATCTTCAACAAAACAGGAAAGAATATCCAATGGAAAAAAGACAGTCTCTTCAACAAATGGTTTAGGGAAAATTGGACAGCCACATGCAGAAGAATGAAACTGGACCACTTTCTTATACCACACACAAAAATAAACTCAAAATTGATGAAAGACCTAAATGTGAGACAGGAATCCATCAAACCATGAGGAGAACACAGGCAACAACCTCTTTGACCTCAGTCACAGCAACTTCTTGCTAGACACATCTCCAAAAACCAAGAAAACAAAAACAAAAATGAACTATTGGGACTTCATCAAGATAAAAAGCTTTTGCACAGCCAAAGAAATAGTCAACAAAACTAAAAGGCAACTGACAGAATGGAAGAAGATATTTGCAAATGACTTATCAGATAAAGGGCTAGTATCCAAAATATATAAAGAACTTATCAAACTCAACACCCAAAACACAAAACCCCACTCAATAAATGGGCAGAAGACACAGACATTTCTCCAAAGAAGACATACACATGGCCAACAGACACATTAAAAAATGCTCAACGTCACTAGGCATCAGGGAAACACAAAGCCAAATCACATATATCTCGTACCAGTCAGAATGGCTAGTTGACAAGTCAGGAAAAAACAGATGTTGGCGAGGATGTGGAGAAAGGGGAACCCTCTTACACTGTTGGTGGAATACAAACTGGTGCAGCCACTCTAGAGAACAGTATGCAGGTTCCTCAAAAAGTTGAAAATAGAGCTACCGTATGACCCAGCAATTGCACTACCATGTATTTATCCAAAGAATACAAACAGTGATTCAAAGGGGCACATACACTCCCAATGTTTATAGCAGCAGTGTCCACAATAGCCAAACTATGGGAAGAACTGAGGTGTCCATCAAAGATGAATGGATAAAAAAGATGTGGTATATACATGCAATGGAATATTACTGAGCCATCAAAAAAATGAAATCTTGCCATTTGCAATAACATGGATAGAACTAGAGGGTATTAGGTTAAGCAAAATAAGTCAGTCAGAGAAAGACAAATACCATATGACTTCACTCATGTGGAATTTATGAAACAAAATAGATGAAAAAGGGGGAAGAGAAGGAAAAATAAAATAAGAGGAAAACAGAAGGGGAGGGAAACTATAAGAAAATTTTAACCATAGGAGACAAACTGAGGGGAAGTGGGTGAGGGGAAGTGGTAATTGGGTGATGGGCGTGAAGGAGGGCACTTGATGCAATGAGCACTGGGTGTTATATGCAACTGATAAATCACTGAATTCTACCCCTGAAACTAATAATACAGTGATGTTAACCAAATTAAATTTAAATAAAAATTTTTTTAAGTCTACTATATATCTCTTTCTCTATCTCTTTATGATTTTGTCCATTTTTCTCTCAGATCTTGAATTTTATTCTTTTTGATTTTTAGGCACTCTTTATGTATTAAAGAGATGAGTCCCAATATAAGTTGCAAATATTTCCCACCAATTTGTCATTTGCCTTTTGACTTTGCTTGTGATGTTATATACCTTGCCAAAAAATTTATTTTTATGTAGTCAAATTTATCAAGATTTCTATTGTTGCTTTTATAGTTTTAAGAAGTTCTTTCCAAACTCAGTTGTTTTCTTAGTACTTTCATGCCTTTTTTTTTTTGCATTTAGATTACTGATCCATTTGAAATTTATTCTGATCTATGGTTTGTAATAAAGATTGATTTGTCTTTTTTTGAAATGGCTATCCACTTGTCCTTACACAATTTTTTAAGTTAATATTTTTCCTAGTGACCATCTTTAGTATTTACTAAATTTCTATATATACTTGGGTCTATTTTGGAATGTCCATAGTCTGTTCCATTGTCTGTGTATTTATCTATTCATGCTATATCTTTTAAAATCATATGCAACTATTATTCCCCTATTCTTGAAAAAATTATTTTTAAAAAGAGTGTAGTGTCAATGGGACTTGGTGACTAACTGATTATGGAAGTTGAAATAGAGGAAAGTGCCCTGTCTACTCCCAAACTTCTTTACTATTTGCCTTGGGTAGTAGAGAGCAAGGTTGTTTTCCAATAGGTGCTGGGGAGAGGATGTAAGGAGAGAGTATCACAAGGATAGAAACCTTGGATCACACCAAGTGTATGCACTGGAAGAGGAAACCAGGAAAAGGCCTGAGAATGCACAACTGAAGAGATGTATATTGGTTTCCTAAGGCTGCCATAACAAATTACCACAAACTGGGTAACTTAAGGGGCGCCTGGGTGGCTCAGCTGGTTGAGCGACTGCCTTCGGCTCGGGTCATGATCCCGGAGTCTCAGGATCGAGTCCCATGTCGGACTCCCGGCTCTGCGGGAGGTCTGCTTCTCCCTCTGACCTTCTCCCCTCTCATTCTCACTCTCTAATAAATAAATAAAAAATCTTAAAAAAAAAAAACTGGGTAACTTAAAACAGGAGAAATTTAATGTTCCACAGTTCAGGAAACTAGAGGTCTGAATTCAAGGTGCCAGCAAGTTTGGTTCATTGGAGGTTCCGAGGGCCACCCTGTTTCCTGACTATATCCCAGCTTTGGTGGTTGTGACAATCCTTGGCATTCCTTGGCTTACACTGCATCACACCAGGCTGGGCTCTGTCATACGATGGCTTTCATCTCTCTGTGTGTGTTCACATGGGCTTCTTATAAGAACACCCATCCTTGGGTTTAGAGCCAACTTTAATCCATCTAACTAACTATTTGACTTATTACATCAGCAAAGACCCTATTTCCAAATAAGGTCCTACTTGGAGGCTCCGAATAGATATGAATTGGGGGACCACTAGGCAAATATTCACTATTTAAGATGGAAGAAAATCAAGAGGTGGAGGCAACATGGAAATCGAGGGAATACAATTTCAGGGTTCAATAGGTCCAGTGCTTTGGGAAGTTCAGGTGAAACATGCCCAGAGAGTCATCTGCTGCTTGCTATCCTGTTGCCCTCCACTCTCCAGCCCCCCAAGTCACCTCTCAGTTGTCCAAACCTACAGTGTGTCCTCCCCCAGGTCCCGTCCTTGCTGTTCCCACTGCCCAAACTCTATCCCCACCTGCTTTGGCTAGTGGGGGTCACCTCGTCCTTCAAGTCTCACTCTGGAGCCCCACAGGGCAAGCTTCACATCCACCTTAGACAAATGTATATCTCATGCTTCTCCCTGTGCATAGCACATAGTAGATTCTTTAAAAATGTATATTGGACAAATAAGTGTACTTTTAAGTAAATGACACTGTTCTGAGCATGTTACTCAACAAATTCCTTTTTTGTTATTACCATAATTTGCTATTTTTTCTTGTTAACAATAAATCAAACAGCTCACCTCCTGGTACAGATTTATCTAGCCATATTTGAAGCTCTGCTCTAATCATCCTCGGAAAATAGACTCTGAAGTTGGACATTTCATTGTTAATTTCTCGTCACTAAGACGTGGCTTAAAGTTAATTTACACTCCTATAGTTTGTCTATACCAAAGTACCTTAGAGTAAATTATAGATGCTATAACACTGGGTTAAAAAGTGTATTTTATTTCACACTTATATGGTGTTTCCTATGTTCCTGCTACTGTTTTAAGGATTTTACCAATATTAACGCATTTAATCCTCATGATGATGTAATGATGTAGTTACTACCATCACCTCCATCTATGGGAAGAGGAAACTGAGGCATGGAAAGGTTAAATTACTTGTCTGAAGTCATGCAGTTGGCAAAAATTGACTCTGGGATTCAAACTGGGCCAAGTGACTCTAGATGGACTCTGTGCCCCCTCTCAACATACTTTAAATCTTTCCTTACATGGGTATTTCTGCAGCATGAGATGAAGAGATAAGTCTATGGATTTCTCCAGTGTTCCCTACCTACAAAGTCTACATCTGCATCCAGCTGCCTATAGCATGGCTCACACGGTTCTGGAGGAACATACAAGAATGTACATGTGGGAGGCAGTCCAAGTCAGATGTAGGAAGATATTAACATAATCGGATTGAGCCCAAATTAGAGACATTCATGCTAAGACTCATGTCAGCAAACCAAATCTTCTAACTAAGTTTCTATGCTCAGCTCTCCCAGGAAAGGAAGGCCCATGTCATCTAATCAGTGTTTGCCTGCTCAGCACAGGCTACTTGACCCGCCCCAAGACATCCCTTCACTAGAAGGAAGGTAGCCTTGCAATAACCAATCTGCTTTTGCCCAGTATAACTGTACCTGCTCACTTTGGTCTATAAACTCTCTCAAATTGTACCACTATTTGGGGATCCCTTTTATTTGCTAGCTTGAATGCTGCCAGATTCATGAATCTCTGAGTAGTTAGTAAGATCTTTAAATTTTACTCAGCTGAATTTGGTTTTTCAACAAATATAAATGTTCTCTAAACCTCCATAACCTTAAAGGAAATAATTCTGCTAAAACAAACAAACAAACAAACAAACCAAAAACAAACCAAAACAAGAAAACCCAACATTTATATTTCTAATTTACATCGCCCTTAATTTGAGTTCTGGTAACTTTTTATTCTCAGTGAAATTGCATGGACTCAGGTGCTTTATATTTGCATATGTTAACTTTAAAAATGAAACTGTCAGTTATTTTACCAGCAAAAATGGGTTTATTTCAGAATAGCAGAGAATTTCAATTCGGGACACGCAAGCTATGACAAAGCCCTTGCAAGTTCAGAGAACAAAGGAGAGGAATGCTCTTTTATAGGGTAAAATTGGGGGGGGGGAGTTGGGAGAGGCTATTATAAACAAAAAGCTAATTAGAGTAAATTGGGAGTTCGAAGTATAGTGGCTTCTCATTGGCTGAGTTATGACAGTCTGTCATTGGCCTTGCTGCTGCTGGGTTGGAGAAAATCTTTTTTCCTACTGGAAGTCTAAAGTATAGGCTTCTTTCTACTGAGAATGCAAGGGATGCAGCCAGTGGTTTGATGTGAGAGCTCCACCTTCTGGCCTCTGACTCCATTTTGAATTATGTTTCCTTTATCCAGTTCCACATATGACAAAAAGTCATTACAGTAATTATTTTTCCACAAAAAAGGAACCATTTTACGCTGTGGGCCCACACCCTCGATGGTGTTTTTCAAAAGGTTTATTATGATAAATTATTGAATAGGATAGAAAATAGAGGTCACTGCTCTATTGCTTTTGTGAAACCTAATGCATGGAATTGCTACAGAAAATAGTCTCAATCATCACAATTTGGTACAAGGTGTTTGAAAACTTAGCTCTGGACAGCAGCAGAAATGATACAAAATAACAGTCTTTAGTTTCATTGCAAAAATGCAATGTCTAATCTCTACTGGATATTTTATTTATTCATATAGTTTTATATGGTTTACAAAGTGCTTTACCTCATAACTCATTGACCTAAGAACAGGTCTGTGCCTCGTGTAGGAAGAACATTGCTATCTCCCTAAACACACACAGATAACAAAGCATACTCCAGACCAAAGGCATCAGACTCTGGGGTTGAAGTCTAGGTATCAGCTTTAAGAATCTCCAGGTGATTCTGATATACAGCAAAGGTCAAGATCCAGAGAATTAGAGACATATGGTAAATCTCACCTGGTCTAAACCATCAACTCTTTATTAAATGGGTCAATTCTTGATTTGAACATAAAAGAAATGCACTGATGATCTGCTTGGTCTACAAATTTTTTATTTATTATCATTATTAAAATAAATCTCAACTTAGCAATCCCGCTCAGCATTATACTTTGCCAATATTATCTAATTTAAACCTCTCCTGCAGTAGGTATTCTCCCCAATTCACAGGCAAGGAAGCTGAGGCACTTGGAGCTTAGTTTACACAGCTTAGTTTACACTTGGAGCTAAGATTACACAGCTGCTAAGTGTGTTGGGATTCAAACCCAAGTACTCTTGACTCCAACACTCAGCGCACAACTTCTAAGCAGCCCTGCCTACATGTAATTATTGATTTCATGGGCTAGTTCTGTGCTTGGTTGTTGACGTTTATTTGTGCCTTATACCTCTCAAAATCGGTGCTGGCAACTGAGACTGGCTCGGATCTTTCTCCTCTCTGCTCTTATAGCGTCTTGTGATTCTCTCCAGCCAGGAAGGCTCCTTGAGGAAGATGCCATGTTCTGTTCCGTATCATTCTATCTTCCATGACCAGAACAATGCTGACATAGCAGGGCTCACACACTACCTATTGTTTGAATGAATGACATTCTACACCATGTTGGACTATGTCCATTTGACTAGTTTACATGATCATATTCCCAATACACTTGTAAATAAATGCTTTGAGAAACCAATACTATGGTATTCAGCTGTAAATAAAATGGAAGTTCATCAAAATCAACTGGAAGTTCCTAGTGAGTAAAATGAGTAAGTCTTCCAGGAGATTCTTAAAACATAAAACAGTTCCAAATAATACCGTAGACATTTGAGCTGAAAGGTACCTTAGAGAAAAATGTAATGGCCCCAGTGTTATCTCATTTGAAATTCAAAAAATTGGATCCTCCTATTCTTCCTTCTTTTCAAAAAACATGTTGGGATACCATGGAGTGAAAAAGGAAACAAAACAATGCTTGTATTCAGTGGTCTGGAGTGTAATGCTCAGGGGCTCCAGCAAAACTTGAAATAGGCAAAAAGATGTAGTTATAGATTTTCAGAAAATCTATAAAGTCTACAACATTTATTTTAGAATGCATTTAATTAGAATGAACTTCTCCCAAAACTCAAAGTACCAATACCAAACAAAATCGCTGTCATCCCCACCAAGCCTAGTAACAAAAAGGTCAGTCTTCCTCTTGACCTGCACCCTCTCCCATTATTCTTTTGGGCACAGGCTGGCCCTGGATCCTTCAAACCCAGTGCTGTCTTTACTTCCCTCGGCCACATGGTGTCACTGTTGAAGACCAGTTGGTCCACCTTCAACTTCATCCTCTGCTGTGGGGAGCCCTCAACATGACCAGGTCTGAAGGGGCCACAAGGGCTCTTCAGGGGCAGTGCCCTCCTCCACCACCGGGCTATGTCAAATGCCCCTGTGTGGCTTCCCTTTCAATCTAGCTCTCTTAATCTCTACAGTCAGAACTGGGTTCCACTGTTTACAGAATTCTCTCCATCCTTTCTCTCCAGTGATCCCCAAAAGGTGGGGTGGCAGCATTATTTCCATCACCCATCCCCCACCCCACACAACTCCCCAAACATAAAGGGCCTCTCTATATTATTTACCCCTGGACGATCTAGTCAACGCACTCCTTATTTACTTGTCTTCTGTGGTTTAAATTAGTATATATCCTCTTAAGGGAAAACACCCAGGAGTCCACAAAGCTATCTTCTACCCTGGCCCATAGGAAAAGTAACTCGCACTTCTCTCACTATAGAAGTGAAGAGAGGGTGCCTGAGTGGCTCAGTCGGTTAAGCCACTGACCATGGGCTCAGGTCATGATCTCAGGGTGGTGGAATCATGCTTTGACCCCGTGGGGCTCCGCACCCAGCCTGAAGTCCACTTGAGATTCTCTGCCCCTTTCCCTACCCATGGATGCTCTGTCTTTATCTCTCTCCAATAATAAGATAAATAAATAAAATCTTTTAAAAAAAAAGTGAAAAGATACAAGAGAAGATTAACTCATAGGGCTAAAATAAAGTAATACCAAATATATTATCATTCTATCATTTTTATTTTTCAATGAAGTTACAAGTCTGTAATATAATACCTTTGTGATAATATATGTAGCCAACCCCCTCAGAGGTGTTTTATCCTTTCAATTCTCCCCACTTTCAGCCCTGTGCATGTTTTTACCATAATCTGCTTACATATGCTCTGGTCTAATGTCATGTCCATTGAGAAGGGAGTGAATTTAATCAAGTGAGTGACAGACCTGGGACTCAGGGCCCCAGCTCCCAGCCCAACCATATTTCTGCAACACTACCCTGAATCTCCATTTCTGGAGAGACTACCAGGCTGGGAGGGCCAAGAAATTACCTAGCAGCTAGATGGGAAGTAGGATTGAGTCAAAGTGGATGGTCAACGGAGATGCATCAATATTTGCTCCCACCACTGAACACACGTCTTTCTCCAAGAACTGCTGGATTCAAACTGCAGCTGGTCTTTGGAGCCACCTCACTCTGCTCTCTACTTTCCATGTCCCTTTCTCCATGTCGGGTGCAAAGTACCCCAATGTGGGGTTCCCATCAAATCTACTTATAATGAAGCCAGTATCCATCTTATCAGGTTATATCATCCCCAGGTATGGTTGGACCAGCCAGGAAACACGTAGGTCTAGGCTCAGGACATAGGAATGCTTGCTTATCATCCAAAGAAACATATAGGAATGCAACCCCATGAGCTCACAAGTAGTTAGTCAGTGCTACCCTAAAGATGTAATCACTAGATGTGCCTAATGAAATTTCTAATGTATAGAATAAAGATATTTTTCAAATTCCAAGTCTATTCTCATGGAATAGACCTCCAGGGGACCATATGTTAAGTAATACCTGCTAGCATGACCTCATGTGCTTCCAGTCAATGGTGTCCACCTTCTCAGGAGATCCCTGGTAGCATTTCCTCTTGAGCCTCTGAATAACAGCATGTACTTTCTCAATGGACCCCTCCCCCAAATTTTGCCCTTAAAAACTCTCACTTGCCAGCCATTGGGGAGTTCAGGACTTTTGAGCATTAACTCCCTATTCTTCTGGGTGATGCTATACTGATAAATAGCTTATCTTTCTTCACTGCAAAAATTCTGTGTCAGTTGTTTATTGGTTTGCTACAGATGGGGTAGACTAACTTTCATTTGGTTTGGTTATAATAGCAGCCATGTATTATTGTTTTGGCCACCTGGAATCCCTTTTTTCTTTCTTTGGGAAACCGTCTCTAGCACTCTGCATTCTTAGCGTGTTTGGCCCATCCCAGCCATCCCTAACTACCTTCTGGTGTGAACACATGGCCTATGCCTAGACAGTCAAAATATCCCAACTTGGGGACCACAGCACATTGGTTTTGTGACCCAAGCAAGGCAATTAGGGCACATCCCTGGATTTTATTTATGGACATTGGGATAGACAAGCTCTCATTCCTCTGGGTTTGCTAATCTAAGATGATAAATCATTTAATTAAGGAATTATTTCACTCAATGTATTGTGCTCACACACAGCCATGTGGAGGAAACTTGAATTCAATAAAATAAATGAAGCCAACATGCCAGGGGTTGCAGAGGAATAGGAGAGAGAGTGAGAGTAAGAGAACAAAGTGTGCAGACAACACAGTTTGAGGCCTGGAGTCCCTCAAGCTCATTGACATGAGAGTTGAGTTTCTGACACATCTGAGAAAGTTCTTTCTGATATATTGACCATCTTGGATCTTTTTTTTTTTTCTGTGTAGTATGATAAGAAATATATCCCTAACTCCATGCACAGGGCTCCTAAAACCCTTGGAATTTCCTGAGTGATAGGAGTCACTTTTGTTATTTATAATGAGTCTCTTTCCACCACACCTGAGTTTATGGGAATGAGGTGACTTAGGATGAGACTATTACATAGCATGAGGATGGGGCTGGTCACCAAAAAGACCAAGTGATTAGAGGGTGGGAACTTTTAGTCCTACTCCTTGACCTTCAGGAAGTAGAAGGGGACCTGGAGATTAAACTTCATAAAAACTCTTGAACAACAGACTTGGTGAGACTTCAGGTGGGTGAACATCAACAAGCTGCGAGGCTGGTGTGCCCAGAGAGGGCATGGAAGTTTTGTGTACACCCCCCATACCTTGCCCTGTGTTCTCCCCCAGCTGCCTTTCCTGAGTTATATCTTAATAATAAACTGACAAACATAAGTTTTTCCCTGAGTCCTATAAACCATTCTAGCAAATTATTGAGCCCTATACGGGAGGGGAGGTTATGAGAACCCCTGAAGTATGAGGGCCCAGGACTTGAGACTAGTGTCTGAAGTGGGGGCAGTCTTATGGGACTGAACTCTTAAATCTGTGGAATCTGACACTAACACCAGGTAATTAGTATCAAAATTAAATTGAATTGTTGGACAGCTATTGGGTGTCCAGAGTACTGGAAAATTGGTTGCTGGTGTGGGAAAACACCCTATACTTTGTCACAATATACTGATGTTGGGTTGCATTTGTTTGAGACTCTACTTTTATAAAAAGAATAGCACCACCACTGTGTGCTGGGGGCAAGGGTGTGAATGTGTTAAATCCCCAGCTGTCATATCTGCATTGTTTGCTTTCCAAAAACACATGCTGGACACATAGTGAGCATTCCCACACTCCTTCAAATGGGTAACAATCCTTTCCTATCCCCAAAGCCCTCCACGTGCCCCTTCCTACACAACCCACAGCTCCCTCCCTTTTCTCCAAAAGTAACCATTACCCTGACCTTACAGTGGTCATTTTCTTACTTTTATTCATAGTTTTATCATTCAAGGGCATCCCTAAACTCTATAATTTAGTTTTGCTAAATTTGTATGTGAAGGGGGGATGGAGGGCTATGACTGTTAGAATATGTCGTACATCAAAGGGAAGGATTTTACAATGAGCAGTGGTCCTCAAACTTCTCAGGGCAGTGGTCCTCAAACTGGGGTAAGCATCAGAATCACCTGGAGGGTTTATTAAAACACAGATGGCTCACTGGGCTTCACTCCCATGTGGGTGGATTCAGTGGACCTGGAGTGAGGACTGAGAATTTGCATTTCAAACCAGTTCCCAAGCAATGATGCTGGACCAGGACCACACTTTCAGAATGAGACTTAGGCTATGTGGGGATATACTCAGGGCTGCTCTCAATTCATCTTGACTAACTAAGCTTCTTACTTCCCATAATACTTTGGAAATCAGGATTTGATGGCTCCAGAATTTTACAATCATCTCTTTATTCTTTTCACTATGCTGGGAGATGACGATTTGCTTAGCCAGTTTCCTTGTGCCCAAACAAAAGAGCCTAGGTCTAATATCCTGTGAGCTCTTGTATTTAGACCATCATCTGGTGCCAAAGCACTGCTCCATAAAGGTCAGAAATGCTAAAGGTGTCTCAGTTCTCTTGGGTAATTGGTCTCTAGAGTTTGGATGCACCGGACATAGGAGGGGAGAGAAGCTGAGAGACATTAAGCAACTTGCTTATGATCATAAAACGAGAAAGTGACAAATGCTGGAGGGAGTTCTACCAAGCTGTTCTCACCGCCATTCCTCCCACATCAGCAAGCCTTCTCTGAAGCATGGCATTGTGGCCTAGTCTCCTGGCCTTAAACGGTACTCACAGCAAAGTGGGAAAGGAAGCCAATGCCTGTGAGAGTTTTCGGTAGCCTCTAAAATGCCTTTTGGATGAATAGCCTACTGTCTTTCGTCTTGGGAACACCGAGTGTTTCATCAACATTATCTCATTAGTCCTCATAGCACCAGACTTTTCAAATAAATGAGTTAATGTTTGCAGAAAGTCCTTGAGATCTAAAGACTAGAAGTGCTGTATGAAGATACAGTGTTGTCCTAAAGCCTGAACAGCTGCCACAGAGTCCTTTGAGAGTCTGTTGGAGAGCTCTCCTATGAAAATGGCAGACTTTTCAAGTCATGGAGGTGGAAGCAGGAATGGGGAGGCAGATCCAGCATAGCCATCTGGTTTGGAGGTGGAGTAAATCTATAAAGCAGAGATGGCAAAGAGAATTTCACTGGCAACTCCGGTCAATTACTGATGCCCTCTTGATGGGCCGAGAAGGATCTTGAGGCCATGTCTGGGCTCCTTGGGAAAGAGTTTGGGAATGGTTAGTGATGTCTGCCATGGATGCAGGACTAGTGAATTTGCAACATATGTTCCAGAAATTTGCCCTTCTTCCTACAGAACAGTGAGCAACTTTACTGTAATCATTTATTAGTTCTAAGAGTGTCTTTTGTTGTCATTGATTCTTTTGGATTTCCTGCAGAGACAATCATGTCATCTGTGAACAAAAACAGCTTATTTCTTCTTTCGCAATCTGTATACATTTTATATCATTTTCTGGTTTTATTTACATTAGCTAAGACTTCCAGCATGACATTGAAAAGAAGTGATGACAAGGGACATCGTTGCTTGGTTCTTGATTTTAGCAGGAAAGACTAGCTATTAACTTAAGTAAGATGTTAGCTAGAGATTTTTGTAGATATTCTTTATCAAGTTGAGGAAATTCCCTCTATTCCTAGTTTGATAAGAGTTTTTTTCTTTTAATCATGAATGGGTGTTGGATTTTGTCCATCTATTGATATGAGTTTGTGATTTTTTTCTTTTTTAGTCTGTTTATGTAGATTACATTAATTGATTTTTAAATGCTAAAGCAGCCTTGTATTCATGAGATAAATCCCACTTAGCTGTGATATATAATTCTTTTTTATACATTGTTAGATTTGATTTGCTAATATATTATTGAGAAAGCTTACGTCTATGTTTATGAGAGATTTTGGGGTATAGTTATCAAGTGATTTTAACAGGCAGCCAGAGTTGAGCTCCTGTTCTAAGGATTGAAAGAAGAAATAAGGTGCAAAATTCTTCACATGTTGGGTGGCTACTGAATCCCAGAGCTCAGGACTTGGGTGAGGACGAGAACGATGAAGCAAGAATTAACGAGAGTCATAATAGAAAAGAACTACTATTCTAATCTCTTTATTCATGGACAAAGTAACAGTCATCTGATACAAAACTTTATAGCTTATAACGATTTCATATAGGCTCTAATTTGACCATCCAACTCCTGATAGGCAGTTAGAGATGACATTAGCATCTCCATTTTACAAATTAGGAAATTGAGACTCAAAGAGAAAAACTGATTTGCCTAAGATTAACAGCCATAACCCAAACTCAGGATTCCTGGGTGAAATCCAGCACCCTTTTTGTATGGTTCTTCAGCTTTTCAAATTTCTGTGGATCTTTATTCACTCAAATATGCTTATTATTTGATAAAAGTTCAAATAAGGATCCAGTTGTCATTTAATTCGTTGTGGCATCAAAGGGGGAATGACTTCCAGAGCAAAAAGAAAGGATCCTCAAAAAGGCACATAGAACCGCCCACTTCTGGTCTATGGAAACCATTTAGTTTAGTTTGCTTTACTCAGAAGCAGAGGTGATGGGAGAGTACAAGGTGTGGAGCCAAGAAAAGTGTGGTGCTCAGGGAAGGTCAAGGGAGCCTCTGCAGCCCTATTCATCCTTTCTCTCTACACTTGAGTCCTGTCCTCCCACCCAGCACATCTACAAACTATCAAATCTTGAGGTTCCCATCTGCACATGGGATCCCTGAAGATGCAAACATGAATAATTCTCTTATTATATAAGATGAGACTCACCATTGCCTCTGGTGTGACGCTTCCCTGGGCCAAAGAAACGCCTAATTGCTCACAGGTTACCTGACTCACAGGGCACCCTGACCCTCTAGCCAGGGGTGCTAAAGCCTGAATTGTCCAACTTGCCTTTGCAGAAACTTGTTACTAACATGTCATTTTACTTCTGTCTCTTTCCAACCTCGAGCTTTGCAAGCCTCACATCAATGGTACGTCCTGGCTCCCTATACCTCTACACCCTCGCCCAGGAGGGTGCATGCGCAAAGGCAGAGGGAGGTTGCTTCTCAGTCTTTCTACACACAACAGGGTCCACACTCTTATACAACAAACACACCACATGATAAACACATTGGGACTCAGAGATGGAGTTGGTGGGAGAGCTGGCTTGACCCTGAATTAAGAGGTATGAAATGCCTTATAATTAAGTTATGTATATCTCTGAAATCCTGCTGTCTCTCCCACTCACAGAGATCTCCCACCTGGAGACCAAGACAGCTACAGTAGAAACTTCCTTCTCCAAAATTGTGACGTTGGACATCAGGACTCCCCACAAAACTTACAGAGCTGGGGCCCTTGAAGAGCACATAATATTCTCTTGGAGAATCAGACCAAGATCCAGAAGGGTGGTAATCCTGCACACTTATTCAAGAACAGCAGACATAGATAAAGCACATCAGAGTTTCTGTCCATTGAACAGACAGCAGATTATACTGAGAAATGTTTTCTTTCAGCCTAAGTTCCTGGTCATCATTGAAAATCTCCTCTGGGAACACCTGGGTGGCTCAGTTGGTTAAGCATCTGCCTTTGGCTCAGGTCCTGGGTCCAGGGTCCTGGGATCGAGCCCCGAATCAGGCTCCCTGCTCAGTGGACAGCCTGCTTTTCCCTCTGCCTGCCACTCCTCTTGCTCATTCTCTCTCTCTCTCTCTCAATCTGACAAATAAATAAAATCTTAAAAAAAAAAAAAAGAAAGAAAGAAAATCTCTTTTGACCTCTATACTCTATTGTCACTTCACAAGTTTGTCACATTCCCAGATCTGTCTTTTCTTCTTATCTGCTATTTACTTTCTTTTCAAAGCTGTAGCCGTAGGCTCTGAGAGTTAAACAATTTGGGAAGTTTTGAGTTAAACAGGTTTTACAAGACTTCTCAGAGCTTATGAAATGTTAATGGGTGTGGTGACTCTTCAGGAAGATTTGTGTGCACTATTTCCCAGACATTTTCAAAGAGGTCTCCTAGGGCACCTATTTAGTTCAGAAGATGCTGATCAAGTCCCAGACAGAGACTGTTATCGCTTCCTCTGTTATGTTGAATTGTGTCCCCTCAAAAAAGATGTTGAAGTCCCAATACTTAGTACCTCAGTATGTGACCTTATGGAGGCAATCAAGTTAAAATGAGGTTATTAGGGTAGGCCCTAATGCAAATCAACTAGTGTCCTTCTAAAAATGGGAAATTTGGACACAGAGATGAATAGGCACAGAGAGAAGCCTATGCGAAGAGACACAGGGAGAGGATGTCCTCTTCCAAGCCGAGGAGTGCCTGAGACTTCCAGAAGCTAAGGGGACGCCTGAAACAGATCCTTCCCTAGCACCTTCCTTGGGGGCATGGCCCCGCTGACACCTCCATATTGGACTTCTGGCCTCTAGAACTGCAAAATAAATGTCTGTGGCTCTGAGCTACCCAGTCTGGGGTACTTTGTTACAGCAGCTCTAGGAAACTAGTATATGCCCTAGTATCCATTCTTCTAGGTGGGTGGTATGTAAATCAGGTTCATCTTTTTTTTCTCTCTCTATTCATTAAATTTTTTTTTTAATTTCGATGATAAGCTTAAAAACAACAAAAATCCCTACTCCTCTTCTATTGTAATGGAAGTATCAATTTTCAGCTAGGCAAATGGCCAGCTAGACTAGAGCTCACCAACTCTTTCAGGAAAGGTCTAGATAGTAAATATTTTAAGTCTTGCATAATAGATGTTTACTTTCACAACAGCCCATTCTGCCATTGTAGCAGGAGGAGGGAAACCATAGAGAACATGTCAACAAAGGGGCATGGCTGTGTTTCCATAAAACTTTATTTACAAAAATAGGCAGCAGACTCAACTTGCTAACCCCCGATCATTGAGTACCTGCTGTCTGCTGGTCATTATTCTGGGAGCTGGGAATACCATGGTGAGCAACATAGTCAAGACCTCTGCCTTGTGGAGCTTGTAAAATCTTGTTTACAGCTGTGTCCTCAGCACTTTGTGCAGGGCAGGGCATGTAGGGATCAGTCCAGAAATACCAAACCAGTGAGTGATTGACAGGCCCTTGGATGAAAAGAGATGAGCCAAGCCTTCGGAGTTGTAGGCCAGGGGGTGATCTCTGGGTTCCTTGACTTGCTAACTAAAGCCCAACAAAAGGAATCTTTGATTCCTTAACAAGCAAAAGCAAACTGACACCAGTGGGTGCCTTTTTTTTTTTTTTAAGTAGGCTCCAGGCCCTAATATAGGGCTTGAACTCACGATCCCAAGATCAAGATTGCATGCTCTACCTACTGAGCCAACCAGGCATCCTCAGTGTGTTCTTCTATCCAGCAAAAAGCATGTACAAGAATGATCATAGCAACATATTTCCAAAGTTACAGAAACTGTAAACACCCAGATATCCACTAATAGAATCAATGAGTAAATAAACTATATTATTTTCAAATAATGGAACACTATACAGCAAAGGACAAGAAGAAACTATTGCCACAGAAGACAACAGAGAAGAATATCAAAATCACTGCAAACAGAAACCATTTAATCTCCAACCCCACAATTGGACACTGAGGACTAAAACTCTAAACTGCTCTGTAGCTCACTCTCTACATTTACCATGATTTTGTTATTCCTCAGTCTTCATTAGCACAGTTTACCTACTCTTCCAGGATACTCTTGCCTAGGCAAATCACTTTATTTTTCATTATAAAATTTCCTGAAAGACCCATCATCTCTTCAATAGAGAACATCAACAGTTTACACCTCAAGAGTCTTTGAAACTTTCACCTCAAAATCCTTGCCTTGCTGTTCCCACAGTCCTAAATGATAGAATTCTTACCAATCCTATTCAAATCTTCACTTTGAAAGACTCATCTAAACCAGAACCAAAATCTCAAATTTAACTTTGTCCTTTCTCCTCCAGCGAAAACTCATTCAAGGTGGTATTCTCCCTGATGGCAGGAAGCAACACATTCAGCTTTGTCCTCTGAACGGATTGTTTTGGTGATACTTTGGGAGCCAGCATTCAACAACATAATGTGTAGTGAGGAAAACCAGACACAAAGAGAGCATGCTTTATTAATCAATTTATATAAAGTACAAGAACAGACAAAACTAATCTATGGTGATAGAAATCAGAACAGTAGTTACTCTGGGTGTGTGTAGCGGTGTAGGGTATGTCTGCCTAGGAGAGGATATGAGAGAGTTGTCTGATCGCTGGAAGCCCCTTATTTTGATCTAGACGATGGTTACATGTAAATAGATTTATGTAAAAATTCATTGAGCTATACATTTTTGTGTGCATTTGACTACATGTAAAACAACAATTTTTTTAGCGGCGCCTGGGTGGCTCAGTGGGTTGGGCCTCTGCCTTCGGCTCGGGTCGTGATCTCGGGGTCCTGGGTTTGGGCCCCGTGTCAGGCTCTCTGCTCGGCGGGGGGCCTGATTCCCCCTCTCTCTCTCTGCCTCTCTCTCTGCCTACTTGTGATCTCTCTCTCTCTGTCAAATAAATAAATAAAATTTAAAATAATAATAATAATTTTTTAAGATTTTATTTATTTATTTGAGAGAGATAGAAAGAGAGCATGAGTACAGGTATGGGGAAAGGGACAGAGGCAGAAGGAGAGGGAGAAGCAGACTCCCCACTGAGCAAGGAGCCTGATGTGGGGCTCGATTCGAGGACCCAGGGATCACGACCTGAGCTGAAGGCAGATGCTTAACTGACTGAGCCTCCCAGGTGCCCCGTAAAACAGTAATTTTAAAAAGTCTTCAAAAGGTTAAAAATTTAACGTAGGTGTCAACGTTTACCAGGAGAGCTGAGTGTAGTTCTAGAATTTCTCCTTTACCAAGTGGTTCCCTTAAACAATATGGAGTTAGGTATCCCATAAGATCCCAAGCTGGCTATCTTGGTTTTGTTTTCAAACCTGTAGGTACAGTCTACATCTGAGATGCCGGCGGCCACTGCAATTGGCCTTAAGTCCTGCGTATAAATTAATAATATTTATACACATGGAACAGAGATGGGTGTGGTGAGAATTAACAAGTGAAATGTTTGACAGAGAGTCTTACTCTTGCAGGATGCAACTTGTGCATATAGACATCTTGAAACAGCCCCTCTAGGGGAACAATAGTGTTGCTCCTATAAAAACTAGTGTGTGAAACGTTGCAGAAGGGGACTCACCAGCACTCTCTCTTTAAGGACCAAGCTACATGGGTTAAGAGTACATACAGAATTGTGTCATCAAAATGGGGGGAGGGGATGGTGTTGATGGCTTTCGTTTCCCTTATTTGTAATATTCACCCTTGTTATCTCATGTAGCCATAGTTTGTTCTTTTCAACTGCTGTAGGGTAGGAAAATGTGGTTATATGTGCTATGTGTGTGTGTGTGTGTGTGTGTGTGTGTATGCACATGTTCATGAAAGGAAGAGAATTGATTGTTTAATCAATTCCAGGAAATAACAAAAATTCCAGCTTCAGAAAGGTCGAACAGGTTTCTTGAGCTGCGATAATTTTAAAAAGCATCTATGTTCACAAAGATGAACAAACACAAAATATTTTGTGTTGAGAGGAAGAACCATTTGTACTAGCCTGGGGTGGGTGACAATTTCGCTACATAGTTTGCGTTGAATCATTTCCACAAACCAGGCCAGACCATGTCCTAAAAACCTGTTGTTAACCCTCCCTCTCATCTCAGAAAAGTAAAATGAGGAAAATTCAAGCCAAGCCTACAAGAACCCTCATAAAAAAACCAATGCTCAAAGTAAAAGCATTTCATCACTTTCATTTTTAAGAATGGAAAAACAGATATGTAGGAGACTTTTTAAAATTTATTTATTCATTTATTTGAGAGTGAGAAAGAGGGCATGAGAAGAGTGAGGGTCAGAGGGAGAAGCAGACTCCCTGTTGGACTTACATTTCCCAAGCACAGAGGGGAAATTATGGACTCCCTACCATATTTTTAGCTTGTGGTTACTGCTTGCCTCACCTGGCCCAACCCGTTGGCTAATTGCCTGCACAATTATTCTCCAGTGTTCACCGCAGAATGACTCCTCTGTCCACCCACAGGAACAATGGTTTTCTCTTATGCTTGGGGATTTTTCTTCAAAGACTGTGGACCACTCCCTGAATGATTTTAGGAATGAAAATTTCTTTTCTCAAAAGCAATATGTGTTTCTGTAGAAACTTTAGTTAAGTAGAGATAGGCAAAATGGATCCAGACAAAAATCACCCAGAATTTGACCAAAATTATTTCTTAGTGCATATATATTATAAATATAAACAACGTTTTATTGTGCTGACATTTTATCAAAGTAGTTCCTTGTTGGACATTGAAGCTCTTGTTATTTTGCTTGGTATAAACACCATTCCCAAGATTATTCGTGGAAATCGAACATCCTTGGTTTGTTTGTTTAGTTTTTACTTTATAGTCATGAACTTAACTCTGCAATCCAGCTCTGGGAGGGGAATAAGGAAAATGTTAAACCGTAGACCTGCATAGAGAGCACAAAGATTATAGGCTATTTGGAGCAGACGGGGGTGAAGGGGTGCTCTCCTGAGCTACAGAAGGGATGGTCTGGTAGTTAAGATAACAAATGGCAAGTGAGATGTAACAGATTTGTCCACAGTCAGCAACGGTGATCTTCTTGCTGGCCTTGCCATTCCGAAACCCAAACCCATTCACACTTCCACAATACTCACGCCCTCTCTCTCTTTGCCAAACACCACACGCTAACCAGCCAACCACTCGGTCCTGGCCTCGCAGACGAGGAACTGGGAACTGTTTGAGTTGGGTCCAGCACTTGCCACAGACAAGATGCCCCGACCCATGTGCTTCAGGATGAATTCCTCATCATCAACTTTGTCCCCACAGATGGACCTGCCCCCGGTGCCATGATGGCGTGTGACGTCACCACCCTGGCACAGAAATCCCAGAATAATCCTGTGAAAGCAGGAGCCTATAACCACATCCTTTCTCCCCAGTGCTCAGAGCACGAAAGTTCTCCACTGTCTTTAGCACACTGCAAAGTTTTAAACACACACACACACACACACACACACACACACACTGGGCTAAAAAGGATATGCAGACCTTATAGAGAGTTGCTCTTCTGAAAAGTTGCAACAAATCCCATACCTGTTCCCACCATGAATAAACATCAGAGGAAACAGTCAAAAAGATCTCACACACATACAAGAAACAAATTGTAGTGAAAGTAACACTCTATCAATTTCTTCAGACTTTAACTGGAGAGATTCCATGTATTTAGCTAGTTATTTGTAAATTTGGTAACTATGGTGAATGGATGCTCAGAGGGAACTAACTAACTTTCAGGCCATGTGTGCTACTCAGGTGACTCAGAGTCGACAGGAATCTTACTGTTTTTATGTTGCCAGGTGATAATAAGCTGTTTCGGTACAATCTCTGAGGGAATTTCCAGTAAAATCGAAGGGTTTGGAATATTATAGGCCCAGAGTGTGGGCTATAAATATAAGTAAGCTAGGATAGAAAGTAATTTGTTTCAGCCATTTCCTATGGACAACGGCAAAGACTGTTACTAAAGAATTTACAAACTAGGGGAAACTTTGAGTCACTCAAATTTCAGCAGTGGGATGGGATGACCAAGGGTCCCAGGGACCTGACCAAGGCCCCCTCAGGTGGGTGGAGAGGCTGAGTCAGCGTTGGAGGAGACAAGACTTCAGCACCCGGGCAGACAGGGGTAGCAGAAGAGGTGCAGGGGGCCAAGGAGAGGAGCCAGAATAGGGTGGGTTTTCATGTTAGACTGACCTGGATTCACATCATAGTTTTTCCACTTGTTGAAGATAGGGCCTAGGGCATATTACTCAACCTCTCTGAGCTTTAAGTCTATATGGTGGAGATAAACACCACTTCCTCAGGCGTGCTGAGAGATTACAGTGAAATAAATGTGTGGAAAGCAACTACAGTAACTGATACATCGAAGGAACCCCAACAAATGGTTGCTATTACTACTATCATGATTAATCATTATTATTGCTGTTGCTTTTGAGGATAGATTTGGAGGAGAGGTGCTTATTACTAATCATGATACCTCTTCTTTGGATTTTCTATTTCAGGGGTTCTTAATCTGGTGCCCAAGAATTCCCAAGAGGCCCATGGATAGATATCTGCGAGAAGAGGTGTTAAACTCCAATGAGAAAAAAAAAAGTCAATGTTTTTACTAAGCTGTAATGAAAACGTACTATTTCCTGTGTTATGACTACACGCGACAACTCACAATAGTGATCGTGCTTTGATGAACAAGACAAAATCAAATATTATTTTTGTATCGCATTAAAATTGTTGCAGGTTTCTCAAAATATCATCTCAATGGGAATCCTGTTTCAAAAGCACAGTTGTTCTTAGACCCATTCATGAGGCCACGGCTGGAACACGCGTGACCTCTGTCTCTCCCTCTACAGATGTTGGGTGATGGAGCTGGCTGTCAAGGTAACTGTGTCATAATTTCCAAAAATATTTTGATAAAAGATCATAATCTGATATAATAGAATACCTTTATTTTATGCACTTTTTTTAAAAGTAGGCTCCACACCCAGCGTGGGGCTTGAACTCACAACCCTGCCGTCAAACGTCACATGCTCTACCAACTGAGCCAAACAGCTCTACTTTGTGCACTTTTAAACAGTATTCCTCCAAGGAGTCCATGGTCTTCATCAGACTGCCAGACGGAGACAGACGCACAACCAAGATTCAAACACTTTGGTCGGGAGGTCAATGCAGGGCACCTAGCACACAGGAGGACCTCTGCTGTCCACTAGCCCGACAAGCTTCTTCATTAATGTGTTGAGTGCCTAGGCCAATAAACACCAAAAGCAGAACACTTTTGAAGACAAATCCTAACAGATCAGGGGATCCCGGCTCTTCAAAGAGCCTCATTTTGTACAGTAGATACAAACTAGCAAGGGAGAAAATGTCTGTGACCCTCCTCAGGGGCCTGACGCCTGGAGCATTCAGTAGAAAGGAAGGTTGCCTATGTAGTGTAATGACATCTCTGGGTCATAGGGGCTGCACGACGTGCAGGCCGGGGAGGAAAATAGGGAGAAAAAAGGAGGAACTTTATATAGAGGACAACGAAAATAAATAAACAAACAAACAAACAAACAAATGAAGGACAATGAAATTAAACATGGTAGTGGATACTTTATTTTGTTGAATTTCAACCATCAGGTTTTGGGGTTATTTCCTCATGGTCCTCCTGCCCTACCTCCCCCTCCCCCATTTTCCCATGATGTTGATACACTGCTTTATTCCGTTTCCCATCTTTTTCTTGTCCGCGTATCCAGGCCTTTTTCTTTTTCAAGATGTGATCTTCAGTGCTTGTTTCTCAAGGACAAAAAGTTTCCCTCATGTTAGAGAGTTAGGATCTGGCAGGACTGATGTTGACTCCTTCCTTTAGCTCGGGGCGCTCTCAACCAGCCCTCCCGCTCCGGGCAAGTATCTGTCTCTCACAAAACTCGGAACAGTTCATAAAGGCCTCTTGTCAGAAACTGGCAGGCGTATGAATGGGAAACACCATATAAACAGTGAAAAAAAACATGTCTTTTCAAGTTGTTAGATTTTCTCCTTCATAGTCTTAAAAAAAAAAGCAACTAGACATCTTTCATTTAATAAACCCATGCACATATAATAGAACTGGGAAAATGATATTTATCCTTATAACACTTCTCAAAAACATAACTCAGGCCAGAGTTCATCTCAGCTACGCTGAGGACCGACCGTCATTCAGTCAATTAATGACCTCATTTGTTTTCTCAGTCCTAAAGAATGGTTTGTTTGCTATGCTCAAACACTGACATCATATGATGATGCCAGTCTTCATACACATTTATAAAAGTAGAATATGTGGAGTATGATACAGTGGTACAAAGTTTTACAAATTAATACAAGTCAAATATATAAATTACAATGAAATAGAGGAAGGTTGTGGTTCTGTCTTGCGGTGGTTCTTTCAGCAGTCATATCGCTGTAAAGAAAATGAGATAGGCATTAGGTCACCATCAGGCTAAACAGACTGACGACGATGCCATTTTCATCCTAAAAATTCCTGTTTGAAGCAGACAGAAAGCAGGCTGATGTCAACTTCAGCTGAGAGCTTAGACAATGCTCATGAAATGTTTCCTAAACAAAGGACACCCATTGTCCTCTCTGAGGAAAAGCTGCAGGAAAGGGGCTTTGAAAACGCCATTTACCAGCTTACTGGTGTTGGGTTGGCTCTGAATGTGTTTGGGGTAGATTTTTAATCTTAGGGATCTTAGAGATAATGCCATGGGAGTTTCACCTGGGAGCAGGCTCAATGGGGGTAACTTTCCCAATTCTATGCTACCAAGTTACAGACCTGACTCATCTACACGGAAAACCTTGCCCTTTGAAAGTGTCTTTTGTCTGAGGAATAAAGGTAGCAGATCTGCACTGGCGTGTCTGGGAAGAAGCCATCCCCACTGTGACTCGGATGGGAAACCCAGTGGGACTATTTTGCTCACCTCCCCAACTCCCCCCACCCCACTCCCCGCCCCCCCAGGGAGGAGGGTCACTCTGAAAAACCACCGGCAGTAATTGTGGTCATTGACATATTATGCCTCTTCCCAAAATGCACAAGTGCTAATGTCCAGCGGGGCCTCACCTAATTTAAACTCTACCTTGTATGAAATTCAAGGTTAAAGATAGGTTACATTAGAGTAATTCTGAGAGGATTCTTCTCTGCCTCTCCCAGACCTTATTGCCTGGAAACAACTCCACATTGAAAGTTTCCGACTGTGTTGTTTTCTTGGACATTTGCCAGGCTCCCAAAGGAAATTTTTAATCTTGCTGTACTTGCCTGATAAGGAAAACTAGATTTTTTATTTTAACTTCCCCTCAAAAATTTTAGAAAGTTTCCATTTATTTACAGCAAGGTTTTTCATGGTAGCAAGGGGCTTTCAGTTTTCATTAGGTTTTGTCTTATTTTAAAAGAAAGAGACCTTGAACCAGACAAGAAAATGATTAGGAAAATTAAGGAACTTAGGAAATTAAGTTTCTGTTTACCTAATTCCGTTTTACAGAATAATGCATAAAACAAACCCTCCAAAATTGGACCAAAGCTGGGCTTCCATCAATTCATTAATACATGGGTTTTGTTTTGTTTTGTTTTTTAGGAGGATATAGAACAAGAACTTTCCCTGCTACTAACAAATGCATACTTCTCTCTGAAATCATATCCCCGGGAAACAAGTGCTTCCTGGTTTTCTTTCACCATGAAAGACTCTTCACGAGCTGCTATTCAAAGGGTACTAGTGATTCTCCATGCTTAGCTGTTGTGGCATTTTTGTTACGCCTTTTAAGGAAGGAATTAAGGAAGAAGTGCAACAGAACAGCAAGTATTGCATACAGGTTGAGAGCAGGGGTTGTGGCGTAAGATGACCCAGGGTCTGAAGCCTGCTACTTCCTGACTAGGGGATCGTAGACATATTGCTTAATCCCTGACTCATAGTGGCATCTGAAATGTGAGTGTAGTTCAGCGCCTAGTGCAAGGAACGTTCACTACTACCATTTGTGTCCGCTAATTGGCAACACGAGAGCAAACACAGTTGTGTCTCTTTGGCCGGAGCAGGGCCCATGAGAGGGGTGGTGAGTTTGCTCTCAAGGGGACACTTTGTCTATGGACAGCATTTTCCTTATATACACAGAGCCAACTACAAAAAAACAAGATGACCCAGGGACTATGACACTCAAGGGAGCTTATTACCAAGGGCAAAACCAAATGCTGTAAATGCTTTGCCACAAAGACGGTATAGGAACAAACGCTGGTAGGTTGGGCAGTGTTCAATTTTGCCTTTTCTTTCTGATGATAATAACTGTGTATTATAGTCATTGACTACCCCAGGGCCAGGCAGTGACATTTTCACACATGTTCTTACCTGCTGGCGAGAGCAGCAATAACCACATATTCCTCCCATCACTCCGTTTATGACTTGAATGAGACACAAGATGAATTCAATTCCACCGAGGGCCAAGAGGATAGAAAACAGAGAGACATTCCATTCAACAACATGCTTGGGTTCAACGCACTGGGACCACGTGGAGGTATCCAGAAGGTACCTGTGGATAAAAAAAGAAACTTCTGTCCTGTGACCACTCCTAATGGGATGTCTCATAAGCTACTTTCTGTGCGGGGCTTTTTCGTTCAGGGGGGAAAAAAAAAAAGGAATTAATTCATTGGCCTGTATCAAATTTTTGTAGTCCAAGTCATTTCACAAAGTAAGAAATTTAGCCCAGGTCGTGTTGCAATGAGAAACACAAAATTCAGCAGACATTAGCAGGCATGCACTGTGAGTTAGACATCAAGTCTGGGCTGGGGGTATAATGGTGAACACGGCATGGGCTTGGCCTTGGAAGAGCAGAGCCTCTAAGGGAGGAGATAAGGCGTAATCACATCGGGACAGGTATACCAATCAGGTAAACCAAGTTTGAGGAGGGGCACCTAACCTAGACCAGGAGAGTACCTGCTTATGTAACTATTCCACAGGTCTGAGCTCCATGAAGATGGGAAGCAGACCTTCCATCATTGTATATATAGCCCCTAGACCAGTATCTGGCACATAGTAGGTACTCAACACTTTTAAAAGTAATTGAATGATAAATAATCTGAAGTCACTTCGAGAAATACTAGCAAACCATGCTGAAGTCACATATGACTATACACACACACACACACACACACACACACACAAGTCATATACATATATACGTGACTTAGGAGGTTTTCTAAATACCTGAATATTCTTAGAGTCTGAAAATTTCCAATCTCTGATTACTCTCTTAGAATCTCAGCCTTTGCTACATCATAAAGCATTTGGATCCTTAATGAAATAGGATTCAATCATGTGGGAAAATCTACAATTGACTTAATTCCACAAAGAGGTCTGGTATAAAACTCTCTTCTTATCAGTTTTTCCTAAAACAGCAGAACAAAGGGGCTTGGAATTAGAGAACTAACTTTGAGTGGCTCATTGAGCCAATCAGAAATTCAATTTGTTGATTTAAAAAAAAAAAAAAAGAACTCTGTCCTTATGACCCTGTCTTTCTGCCTATCTGTGGGAAAAATAATTTGTAATTTTAGGACACGATGTAAAAAAATTCTTTGACCCCACTTGCCTATTAAGCAATTAATCACTAGCTTGTGACCATTAGTTATTTCCCATACTGAACTCCTTGGACAGGCTAAAATGAAGAACGATATAGAAGCAGAAGGTTTTTTAGAGAAGCTGGGGTGGGTCGGGGAGGGGCATATGCTCGAACAGCTGTAAAAATGTTTAGTGATACTCACCCTTCTTGCATTCCAGTGACATTCATCATGATCATTTTTAGAGGAGGGTTTGTATAGTAGTTTGTATGTCTGTGCATACAGGAATAACCAATTTCTACCAGTACATTCAGAAGGTTCTGAACAAAATTGAATCACAACGAATAACCATTTTGATCACCGAAATTTCGAACCCTTCTAAATGCTAATTTGCCTTCTGAGGCTACCTTGGCTATATTCATTGTAAGTTAGGAGATAGTATTAACAGCTAACAGAGGGCATGGTCAGAGTGTGTTAGCTTCTGTGACAAATACTTTACGTTAATTATCTCATTAATCCTCCTGGCAACTGCCTCTGGTTTTATTTGACAGATGAAGTAACTGAGAAACAGAGCTCAGTCCACTTTTTCCTGGTTGCTGAGGGAGAAATGCAGAGCTGGGACGGAATCCAGGTCCACGTAATTCCACGTTCATGATTTGTGAACTCACTATATGCTACACAATTCATGCGGGATAAACAGTCTTGATGATAAAAAGGCAACTGAAATTCATTATTCATATTATTTTCACTCGTGAATCTCATAACTAAGCTTTTCAAAATTCAAAGAAGGACGTCATTCATTTGTTATCATGTACATCAATTTCTATCAGCTATTTCTGATCTTCTCTCAATAATGGATAAGAAATAAGCATCAACATAAAATAAAAGACCTTAAATTATCCTGATGTTAAAGGCGTGTATCAGACCTGTCTCCTATGGGCTGATCATTTTAAATAAAGAGTTTGTTTTATGTAATTATTATATGTGAGTGTATGTATGGGAGTACTATGATCTACGCTGGGCTTTGGTTAAATTCATATGCTTCCATCGGTATTGTGTAAGGATTCCATAATATTTTCTTACAAAATCGTAATATCAGCTAATCGTTCTGGTATAGTGGACACACTGTAGGAGCACAAACTCTGTAGTCAGGCTGCCTGGGTTCAAGTTCTGACTGTCTATGTCCTTCCTAGCAATGTGACTTTGGATAGGTTCCTTCAACTCTCTGTGCCTCCTTATCCTCATCTGTAAAATGGGAGCAATAGTGGAAGTCAACGCATATGGTATCATGAGGGCTGAACCAGGGAACCCATTAAAAAGCACGAGAGCTTCTCCAGGCCAGGGAATCCACGCTCTGACACCACCACCTGCTGCCTGCGTCAGTGCAAAGACACCTGGCTGAGGGACGGACGCACGGATGACCGCTGCCATTCTAACCTGATGGCTTTGCCGCTATACCAGGTGGTGGATGAGAACGCGTGGCCGGATGGGAAACAATTACTCACTGTCCGTCGGTGTTGGCAAAGGTGTAGTTCCACTGGCCCGAAAAATCAAGACATTGTGGTCCTTCCGCCAGGCCCAGGGCTGCCACGATGACGCAGTAGCCAGATCCCGTGATTCCGATCAGAGCAGCCAGGACAGAAGAAAGCATCTGGCGAGAGCAGAAAGAGCGGAAGTGAGCCCATGTGGCCCCGGCCGCCTCCCAGGGACCCTTTCCACCCCGGGAGCCGGAGGACCTACCGCGCATCTCTTGCCGCAGTTTTCGTGGCCACAGCAGCCGCAGCAGTCGTCCTCTTCCAGCCCGATGAACACAAATGCCGGCAGGAATATCTAGTTCGAAAATAGGCAAATTAAAGTCACCGCCTTTCCCCCAAATCGAAGCTTGTCATAAGGGTCAGGCTAAGCATCTTTTGGTAGAATATATTTCTTTCTGACAGTGGTGGATGGCTTCGGATTCGTTTGCCCAAGGACCTCAAAGAATGTAAAACGAGGAGGAGCACAACCCCCCCCCCCAAGCGGAGTACTTGTTTATTTGCATGTCATGCGTCAAAGCCCTCTTTAAGGGGAGTGCGAAGGATGGGAGGGCTCAAAGAGTAACCTATGGAAGTGTTTCTTCCACAAGAGTTCCTAGCACCTTCCCAGAGGGAGCTCTGCCTCAAACTCTTTTTTTTTTTTTTTTAAAGATTTTATTTATTCATTTAACAGAGAGAGGACACAAGCAGACAGAGAGGCAGGCAGAGGCAGAGAGAGGAGTAGGCTCCCTGCAGAGCAAGAAGCCTGATGCGGGACTCGATCCCAAGACGCCAGGATCATGACCTGAGCCACCCAGGTGTTGCTTAACCAACTGAGCCACCCAGGCGTCCCGCTGCCTCAAACTCTTAAACCCTGTCTTTAAATCTGATTTTTCCTCCTTGTAAAACATAGACAATACTGACAGTCTTTCATAGAATAACTGAAATTGTTCATAAATGGGAGAGATGAAGACACCATTTAATAAGTATGAACTGCTTCTTTGATGATACGATTGTATGGTTGTTGCTTCACAACAGAGCTCTCCAAATAAAGTAAGTATGAAGTACTCTGAGTTTGAGACCAAAAGAAGCCTAAACAGCTGCGATGTTATATGAACGACAAATGATCATGAGAACATGATAATGAAGCTTCATAATAATGTGTTAAATTTAAATGTTGTGATGTCTCTTCCTGACTAAGAAAAATATCCTGTGTGTTACTAGCGAGTCCATAAAATGTCTTTTTAGAATTCTCGATCCCAGTATTTAAAGTGGCAAACTCGAGTTTGTCCACATTCTTTCCATGCTGTGGTTGAAGCTAATACTTTCGACTCCCAGGTTGGCAGGCAAATTCCTCTCACTTCAATTAAAAACAAACCTTGGAAAAAACAACACATTCCACTGTGAGCTTCAGCCCCTGATCTGCTGCGAACTGTAGGATTTTTCCTAGACACCACACCCAGGATTACATAAAGGAGAAAATTTAGTTCTTTCTAAATAGCCATACACTCATAATTCATGATTTTTCTTTTTCTGCCACAGATGCCTGAGAATGAACAGCAGAGAATTTGGATCCAAAACTCTGTGGGTTTAGACAGAGAACCAGCAGCATCCTCCCGGCTCCCCAGGGCAAATGTTAAATGCCCACCCTCTCCAGTACTAGCAACTCTATAGTCTCTCAGATGGATTTAAATGCTAATATCTGTTTTCTGGCTGTAAAGGAAGAGAGCATAGCAAAAAAGTAGTCTACTTTAGCTGAAAGAGGATTTTGTAAAACGTCTAACAAAATTAATACACCAGACCTATCTCAACTTTCGTGTGATCTGCTTTCCAAAGAAGAACAAACAGAAATGACTGGATGTGGAAGGAGGCACTGTAGAAACATTTCCATGAAAACATCTCATTAACACACAGAATAGTTCAAGCTTCAAATAATTCTGAACAACTTACCAGCAAGCCCCCTCCCACGATGCCAGAAAAGAACCACACGAAGCGGCTGAGATGGTTTTCAGAGGCATATTTGGTTTCCCCATTGGGAAAGTAAAGCAAGATATTAGCCACAATGCAGAGGATGGCCAGCCACACCAGGGAATGTCCGATGCATCGTGCACATCTCCCGTAGCACATGGTGGCGGAGAGTCTGGGAGGTTTTCCCCCTTCCCTCTGCTGCTCAGGGAGGGCCTGAGTCAGAGGAGAGTGTGCCCGTCTGGGGAGAAAGCAGAAGCAGTTCTCAGCCCATTCCTGAACCTCTTAAATACTCTGAGTTCTTAGTCACTGGGTGGGTGAGGTACTCTGCTTTCATTGGTCCTGGTTCCCGGGCTCCTGTTGAGGTTGGGGGGAGGGGAGGGCAGGGGGAATGTCCCGCCCTTCCCATGAAATCCTTGAGACAGGCGAAACCAGGGCAGGACGTGAGAAATAGCCTCAGTCAAAGCAAGGAAGAAAATGATTAATCTTCACCAAGACATTCACCGTGCTACTCCTTCACAGGACAAGAGCTGACTGGCGTCGGGTGCGACTTTCCAGTAACTGTCGAGGGTCTGCAGCGGGCCCGAGGCTGTGGAGGCTTTGCGGGGCAGCCAGCCGGGACCCTGCCCCACGCAGCTGTCTGGACAGCTTCCAGTCTGACGGCTCCGTGTCCACTTCCACCTCTGCCTGCTTAATTCCACACCTGGGGCCGGTCTCCTGAGCCCCGAGTTTGTCTCCTTGTCTGTGAAAGGCGAGGGGGCCGCCAGCCATGCCCCCACAGACTGGAGGAGGCTGTTGGGAACATTCCCGAGCCGTCTTCTTTCCTCTGCCTACTGCGTGCTCTGCAGGACGGCTCCGACTGGCCAGCTTTCCCGGAGAGCTGCCTCTAACACAAACCTGGCACCAAAACAAAGGCGGCATTTATCCACACGAAGGGCTCGGGCACCTTTTTATTCCTGAGTGTTGCTCTCGGGCAAAGGGATGCTGAGAAGGGCCAAGGGAGGCCTAAAGCATGAGGGAAGGATAAAAAGAAAAAGACACTTTTAAAAAAGAGAAAAAGAGAAAGGAACAGAAGAGAAAGGGACTTGGCAGGTGGGGAGAGGGGGAAGACTGAGAGAACCCGGAAAGGGTGGGAACCCACCGTTGTTGGTCAGGACTCAGGGCCGCCCTGTCGTCTACCAGCCAGCCCCCGAGCCCGCTGTTGCAGGCCCGCAGATGAAGGCAGAGAGAGGGTGCTACGCTGACTTTCTCATGCAGCCGCCTTGCAGAAGGGGTCGGACTCCGAAGCAGTTCAGCCCTTGAATAGCAGGTTGTGCAGACCAGGTGGGCTGGGGGACGACGCGGTGACCAGGTGGGGCCAGGACCGGAGGGGCCCCCTCCCTGGGACAGAATAGAGAGTGGAGAGTCAAAAGGCCAAGATGGGGTGCTGTTAGTTTAAAAGAGGAAGGTGAGAAAGGCTGGCGAATCTGGGAGCTCAGGCTGTGGCCAGAGACTGAAGGATTTGGGCCAGAACTGGAGGGCAGGACATATTCCAAATTTGAGGAGGCTAGCTGGGGTGAGTCACATAGAATCCAGACTGGGAGGAACATGCAACGAAGGTGGGGCCTGATCCAGACTGGCCTGAAGAAAGAGGTGGATAGAAAAGAAAGCACGGGCAGGGAAGGGGGGAACCACCCGCCTGCTCAGGTATAGGAAGACTGATTTTCACAAGAACGCCACTCCATTACCACCATGCACCCTCTTTCCTGGCCTTAGGTCCTCCTGGAGCAAAGATTCCATGGTATCAGGGCCTGGGGAGGTGTCCAGGTGAATGCCTGCGCCCTACGTTAAGGCATCATCATTGCAAACATCTACTCTGCTGATCTTTCCCACCTGGGGCCAAATGGGGCGAGCAATCCCATGAGGACTTTGCTCCTAAGTGCTAAATCGCCTTCCCCCTTCCCCCTCACACCTACAGTCAGCAGGGTGTGGAGAAGCGAGTGAGGGGCAGGTGAAAAGTCTGGAGTGACAGCCCACGTCAGCTGTTTTCCGGTTTGGGGGACCGGGCAAGTCACCACATTCGTGGGACTCTGTTTTTTACTCCATATGACACGGGGCAGGACTAGATCAGCTGTTCTTGAGGTTTTGAGACTCTTGTGAGGATACAGACCCTCTCCCCCAATCAAAAAAATATACATGTGTGCAACCACACACATTTCATTCCATTTCCGGGGTTTCAGGGCTTCCCTGAAGCCCATTGGTGGATTCGCTTTCACACCTCTCCAGGTGGGCCCTGTCTGCAGACCACGTGCGTCACAGATGCAAGCACTTGGTCTCAACATAATAAATAGGAATCATGGGGGATGAGGCCCCGTCATCTGAATTTTCCTACAAACACTCACAGATGAGTCTTATGTTTTGCTTAGGTCGGGGATCCCTGGCCTGGTCCACGGGCCAGGTAGATATCATTTGTATTAGATGTTACCTGGGCCACCTCCGGTGGCTCCTCAGCCCCAGGCGGACATACAGAGCATGCGTGGATCGTGCGGGAGGCACCGCAGTGCGGTGTAAGCCCCTTGCAGGCTTCAGCTGACCAAATGCACTTGTAATGTGGAGTCTGTCCGCCTTGCCCACACTCCTGTCACTCTACATAGGACCTCCTGCTTCTGCCCCTCTGCTGGTAACCCAAATCAGGGTCCTTTTTGGTTTAGGTTCTTGGTTTAAGACCAGGAATGCTTTTCTGGACAATTGTTTAACCACTTGGCTCTGGTCCCAGCCAGACTTTGCCCTACAGGCCTTTCTCCTGGCTGTGAACTCTCAGCCTCCTGGGCAGAGCTGCAATCTCCATGGACACTTTCTGGGCTCTGTCCTATTCTCCAAACCCCACCCCCGCCCTCCCCCAACTTCTGCTTCCCCCGCTCCCATTGTCTTTGTTCTAAGCATTATCTTCTCTCAGAGCTTCCTGCTGCAGTGTTCTGTGCATACATCCCCTCAAAGAGGCCCTCTCCCCTCCTCTGAGTGGGGAACCCTTTTGGCCTCGTCCACCCTTGCTTCCTGGGGCCCAGAACAATGCCTGCTACATGGTAGGGAGTCAGTAAATATTTGCTGAAAAACTAACTGAATAAATAAATGAACTGATGAATTCTTAAGCCTGTTCTCACCAGGCTGATGCTCCAGACCCTCCACCTTCAATCCTGTTATCCCTCCTTGTGAGCCACAGCCTCACTAAAAACGCCCTTAGCTGTTCACACCATTGATCCCAGGTCCTGCCAGTGCCGGACTGGGTGGTGCAAGTTATTAACCATTCTGTACCTCAGTTTCTCTCCTTTTTTCACCAATACTTCTTGAGCTCCTGCTATGTTTTCTAAGTTCTGGGTATATATATAGCAGTCAACAAAACAAACAAAAGTCCCCACCCTTAAAGAGAGTCCATTCTATCAGAAAGCAAGAGACAAATACAACATAATATTAAATAAATGAAATACTTTGTGTGTTAGCGGTAAGTGCAGGAAAGGGGAATAGGCGAGGGAGGGAGACAGCCTCCTGAAACAGGATAAAAATAGAACCTACATCACAGAGTTGATGCACAAAGTGAGTCGATGTGTGCAGAGCATGAAGCACTTGGCATTTAGCAATCACTCAATAAATGCTACTTATTATTACTTCCTCTTTTCATCAGCCCACTGTCCTAGGCACGATGTCTCTACTCCCTTTAAGATAAAGCTACTTCAAAAAAAAAAAAAAAGATAAAGCTACTTCTCTGGGATCCCATCACTCCAATATGTATTGGATCCCTTTATTGTCTTTTGTGACTGATTTTTTTAGATACTGGAGTTCCCACAGTGATATTGAAAGTTCACTTTTACCTGCCTCACTCCCTCTGGAATCAGCCTCAGTGTATGAATGAATACCTTTGGGAAGGGTGGCCTTTACTTTGCCACAGGACTGCAGGTCTCTGAGCACTGGATGCTGATTCTCAACCCCATGTGTTGGGTGTGCTGTCCCACTGCCAGCAAGGCCCAGTTGTTCCCTCTCACCATGGTCCACCCCACTCGGCCTTGTTACCTCGGCTGAACTCATCACTTTTTCCATGACACCATCTATCACACCCTGCCTGCCTCCTTCCTAGACCTGCTCATCACTCCCACATTGTCCTTGAACACACCCCCACCCAGCACCAATAAACCACGATACACTGATATATATCCTCATCACCTCCCAATAATAAGTGTTAAATTTTGTTCAAATAAATAGGAGAGTTGAATATGTTCAGTTCTAAGGTTATTTGCTTTTAAGCAAAGCCAAAATGTCTTATGGGAAGTTCTGCAAAATTGGCATTTGTTACATTAAGAAAAATTTTGTAAGACTTTATTTATTTATTTGACAGAGAGAGAGATCATGAGCAGGGGGGAAGGGAAAGAGAGAAGACTCCCAGCTGATCAGGGAGCCCAATGCGGGACCCAGTCCCAGGACCCCGGGACCATGACCCAAGCTGAAGGCAAATGTCCAACTGACTGAGCCACCCTGGTGCCCATTACATTTAAATTTTAAAGTGTTCAGTTTTACCTGTCATTCACATGAGCAGCTGGTATGACTTCTTATGGTGAGCTCTCCTGACCATTTGGTATATAATTCAAGAATAATTCCAAGGGAAACTCCTTTTGATCATATCAAGTACCATACACACAGAGGTTTTAATGTTGGAAGAAACCTCAAGAGAGTGAATGGTTCTGCCCTCAAATCTTCATGGCCATTTTATGGTGAAATCCACAAGGGTTAAAAACTCTTCCCAATATCATCTAGCTATGATATGTGGCAGTGGAAATGAGAAATGATTCTGTGTGGTTGTGGGATTCTAAGAGCAAGATTTAAACCCAGACCTCGTGCCCTTGGTTGCTTTCTTCCACATGTGTTTTGCCTTCTTCATTGGGAAAGCACTAGTCTCTCTGGTTTGAACATGGAAAATATAATGATTCGTACATGGTAGCCATACTCATTAGAGCTTTTTTGATTACAATTGACTCTTCAACAACATAGGGGTTGGGGTGCTGAAATTGAAAATTCACACATTACTTTTGACTCTCCAAAATGCTAGTAGCCTACTGTTAAGGAATAGCTTCCTGATAACATAAACAGTCGACTAACACGTATTTGGGGTATTATATGTATGCTGTACTGTATTCTTAAAGTAATCTAGAGAAAAGAACATGTTCTTAAGAAAATCGTAAGGAAGAGAAAATACATTTACGGAGCTGTACTGTATTTATCCAAACAATCTGAGTTCAGTGGATCTATACAGTTCAAACCCTGGTGTTCAAGGGCCAACTGTATAAGTAGCAGAAACCAGTTCCAGCTACCTTACCCAAAGGGGCATTAATTATAAAGTAAAAGGTAGGGATGCAGATGGGGTAATAGGACACATGGACAGGGTGAACCAAAGTCCGTAGGAAATCCAGAATGTCTTCAGTCTCCATCTTGCCTCTTTTTGACTCTTCTTATCCTTAACCACATTCTTCCTAATGCAGACTCATTTCTCTTTCATGGTCCACATGGAAGAATATGGCTACTTACAGCTTCCAAGTTTACATTTTTTTTCTGTTCAAAAGACCCATCCACCTCCGATTCTGAACGATGGGAGTTACACTGGTCAAAGTTGGAGTGTGCCCACATATGCGGGGGACTGAACAAACATGGCTGCTGGGAGCCAGCTCTGCTGCCATGTATCCTCAAGGAACGGTGAGCATTGGACCAGGCAGAGACGCTGGGAGCTGTCCTTTATTTGAAACTATAATCACGATGTACAACTGCGGGAACAGAAAGGCAGAGAGAAGGAGCAGTGTTGAGCCATTGTAGCTATAATCTCCTGACTTTCTCCTCACATGAGATTGTGGCTCAATTAATTCTTGGGTTAAAAATAAGCATCTTAAAAAAAAATAAAATAAAAAAATAAAAAATAAGTTTCTTGGCCCAAGATAAAACCACAGTTTACCTTCACCCTCATCGACCTTTCTCCCTGATCCCCTATCCCCCTCTGGTAGTTGTAGTTCAACATTTCACAGCAGTCCTGTTACCTCCTCATTCAGCCAGGGGATCTCCCAGGTCTCATTGCCATGTCCAAACAAGGCAGCTCCAGGGATGCCAGCCACATAGTCTGAAGCTCAAGATGTGAGTCTGGCTGCTCAGAAGGGCTGGCCCGCTCCCTTGAGGGATAGGTGAGCTGAGGGCATCCAGGACAGGCACATGAATACGAATACTCACAAATGAATGTTTTCTAGTCTGAGTATCTTTTCCTCGGGTTTTGTAATAAAGCCAGGCATATGAGATGGTGGAGGGCCTCAAAAATCATCTGAGTCTCAATGGAGAGTGGCCTGTGGGTTTCCAAAACCACACACACTGATTCATCCCTAGGGAAACAGGGAGTCTCTGAGGGTGGGGACAGGAATCTGCATTTTAAGAAAGCTCTCTAAGTGATTCTATTGCATAGCCAGAGTTGAAATCCACTGAAGTAGGTGGTCCAAGGAGGACACTGAGATCTAGAGGGATTCATTTCAGTCCAAAAGAAAAGCCACAGATTAAATGAAAACAAAACCAAAAACAAAAGAAAAATTAAAACTAATCCCTCTGCTTGTGTCTTTTGAATCTGGTCAACCAGATGATTCTCTGTGATTCTTTTGCCTCCCTGGTTCCCAGATGCCTTTAGGGAAAATGACGAAACTGTTATCCAGTTTCTGTACATTTAGGGGAAGGTGGAGAGGACAATTAAATAGTATGCAGAATAGACACGTGTCCGTCCTTCTCATGTCATAATTGAACTTTAGGGTTTTCCTGTGTTACGCTGTCTCCAGGTGAGGAAACAGAGACTCTGATGGGTTAAGTGTGCAGGCTAATGTCACAAGACTTGTGAGTGACGTGTTTGGATTCCTGCACACACTTGGCATACTTACATGACTTCACAACACCCTCGCCAATGAAAAACAGCCAAATTAAAGGATTTCCTTTTTTTTTAAGATTTACTTACTTATTTGAGAGAGAGAGAAAGAGAGCAGGGGAAGGGACAGAGGGAGAGGAAGAGAGAATGTTAAGCAGACACGGTGCTGATTGTGGAGACTGACCCAGGGCTCAATCTCACGAGCGGAAATCAAGAGTCAGACGCTTAATTGACTGAGCCCCCACCCCCCCCGCCCCGGCACCTCAAAAGGACTTTTTATTTGACATTTCCAAATAACAAAATTCCAAGATATTAATCACTTGGGTTCTATATCAATTGGATAAATGATTTTAAAATTAACCTGGTGTTTTTCAAATGAGAAGATGTTACACTAATGTGAGTTAAATTGTCAGAACTCTGGTGGACAGCACAGTATGGAGGCTATGGCAGTATTCGATAGACTTGGCTTTAAGGTAGCCAAATCATACTGTCAACAATCAAGATATGAGTAAAATTAGAAGGAAAAAATAGTAATTAATTTTTCCCACATTTAGTATAGGAAAGAAATACTAAAGCTTTTTTTAATTTCCTTTACTCCAGTCTAATGTGTAAAAGGATTTCCCCACCTGGCCTTGGACCTTATATAAAAAAATATGCTTGGAAAGGTTGGGCTAAAACTCTCCCCCTCCTCCTCTCATGCCAATTAAAATTCAATTCCACGGGGCTTCTATCAGTTGGGACTCAAAGATCACACAAAAATGAGAAGTGAAGGCTGTTGACTTAGAGTGGAATTTTAGATATCACTTTCCAAGGATCCCTGGTGACAGAGAGCTTTTATATGTGTGTGTGGTTGAGTTCTGAATAAAAAAATCTTCCTGCTGTACATTTGTTTAGTTGTCTCTACGACTTCAACGCTCTTAGAGACTCTGACTGAGGCATAAGTAAGAGGCAGTGTGAGCGTTCTCCAAGTAACCATTCCAAGCCGGTGAGTTAATACTCCACCTAGACCTCCGTGGCCTTGCCTCTCTCAGTCAAACTGGTTTTTGTGGCTGTCAGTCAAAGTCCAACATGGCACTTTTCCCACTGATACTGAATGAGCTGAAAACTCGGGTTACTGTTGGTTTTGCCCTAGGGAATTTGACTGAGAAGGTCATTACAACAGTGGAGCAACTGAGACCCTATGTGTGTGTGAGAGAGAGAGAAAGAGAGAGACAGACAGACCGCAAGGAAACATGATAGGTTTGAGTTGCCTACAAGGTTTGCTTCTGGCCAAGATGGCTGGTTGACCTTCCTTCTGCTTCCCTGTTCACAGTCTCTGCCTGGCGTTGATGGAGGGGAACTGAAGCATAACTGTCCATGTAAGCATTACCCTCACATCTAATATAAGCACCATGCCTCAAATTTCCTCCCAGAAAGGGAGTCGAGATTCTAACAAGCTGAATCATCTAGTGACAACGCCTTTCATTGTGTTAAGTCACAAAAAAACAAAGTAGTAGACTACTCTGGGAACCCTGCTGGGAAATCCATTCCATTTACATGTTAAACCATTAGCCTGGCCTGTTGCAAATGACTAAAAGATTCTACAGAGTCGTGAGTTTTCAACGAAGTGATTTGGAAATTACTTTGTCAGACTTAGAAGAGGAGGAAACAAACTTGAGCAAGAATTGCAAAGGGACTGAAAGACCAATTGGAAGCATAAAAATTATGTAGAATGTTGCTAATGCTTTTACTCCTGCCCAGTGGGACCCAAATAAGCTTCTGGTGAGAACCTTTAGAATAGCTATCCCTATGAGTCATTAAATAAGGAATTTGGGATAGAATGGGAGTTGTGAGTTGTCGAGGGAACGTTATTAAAAGCAAGCTGGGGATGTGGAGTCCCGGCTTGGCTTTATATCTCCTTTTGCAGACAGCTGTCTCTCTGGCAGCTCTCACTCCCCCTCAAGAAAACACCAAGGAAAACTGACTGCAGGGCCTTGTCTTTCTAGACCGCCTTCCTCTTCCCCTTGCCCTACTGCCTATCCAGCGCTCCTGGTGTGTTCTGGGACGACTTGATGATCAGAATCCCAGATATAGCGTGACATCCAGGTTTGGCACCAGTTTTGTGTGTTTCTTTCTGTTTGTTGTTGTTGTTGTTGTTGTTTTAATAATTAAAAAAAAGAACATGAACATAAACAAGGAGAAAGCATTTTTTTATATAGGGATTTCCTCTAACTTCTCACAATATATTGATTTAAAAATTATCATGGGGAATTTGTAAGGACCTCTGACAAACTCATTTTTTATTCATTTTCTGAAAAGGACATAAATCAGGATTTTCCTCTCATTTTCATTCTTCCGAGAGAGTGTTGGATCAACGTGAGGATCATTCATTCCACAAATATTAACTGAGTATTATCTGTGTGCCATGTGTGAGTCTAAGAACTTTACCTGTATATCTCACTAAATTCTCACAGCAATGTTTTGAAGTAGGTGTATACACACAGTCAATGGGTGATGAAATGGTAAATGACTTAAATGACTTTCCCAGGGCTTCACACCTTATACCTCGTGGCTAGGATTTAGATTCAGGCAGGCTGAACCCAGAGCCCACTCTCCTACCCATTACTCCAAATTGCCTCCAACCCCGGGGCCTTGGTCAGAAGAGAGCAAGTATTGCCACAAGCGTTAATCCATTGTATGTAAAATACACCTAAGGCCCAGATACTGGTTTCTAAATGCCATTCTCCAATAAAAGGAATCAAGACTCTTTGAAGAAATGGCTGATTCTAGAACTGAAGCAAGGAAAACACAAGATAATTCTGGAATATCTTGTGCCAGTGTTCTATGTTCTTGTATGTGATGGTTGGTCAGGTATGGCCACAAAGACGCAGAAGTTTGGAGAAAGAAAATAGATTATGCTCACAGCCCTAGAAACAGGAGGCTCATGGCCACCTGGAAAAAATACCAGGATGGTGAGGGGGCAGAAGGGGCAGGAGTGGGGAGAGAGGCCAGGCCACTTTAATTGAAACTTCAAGGGCAAGTCAAAACAGGACAGGCTAATCAATTTAAGATTAGCTAGTGTGAATCATTTCAGTGAGCTCTCAGCTACAGGGATGGCCCCTCGCTATCTGACATCTGGCCCTGGGGTGGTCCAGGCAGAGCGATACTGCTTCCTGTGATCGCAGGCCAGAGAGAGGAGCTCTGGCTTTGGATGGGCTTGTTTATCAAAGACAAGCTCAAGGCTGGGCCTTTGCTATCTCCCAGTATGAGCACTTATCCTCCCAGTGTGAACCATTCTTTTTATTTTATTTAGTTTTTCAGGTTAGTATTTTGTTTTGCACTTCAGGCCATGAAGTTATTATCCTTGCTGATGCTCTAGATGCTGTCTCTCTCTCGTCAGTTGGGTCCTGCATCCTTTGATGATGACCTACTAGTTTTTGGTAACTTCTTGCTATCTGGTATAAAACCAGGCTCATTTAATACATTTCCTGCTTTAGACCTGGAACCAGTTATGTCTCTCAGGAGCCCTGGATCTTAGAGAAAAGGTATTTCAAAATCACAATTTGGGCTCAAGGAAGCATCCTCAGTATCATTGTTCTTAAAATTCCGAGGCTGGAAGGACATCGGAAAAAGAGATTCTTTTTTCATTTATTTATTTATCAGGGAGCGAGTGAGCACAAGCAGGGGGAGTAGCAGGCAGAGGGAGAAGCAAGCTCTCTCCTAAGCAAGGAGCCTGATGCAGGACTCCATGCCAGGACTCTGGGATCATGACTGAGGCTAAGGCAGACACTTAACCAACTGAGCCATCCAGGTGTCCCCAGAAAAAGAGGTCTTTTACTGTCCTTTGTATACTCTTCTGTGTTATTTAAATTTTCATCATGTATATTCATTCTTATCATTTATTTGTTGCATACAAATAATACATAATTCCAGCATTGAAAAACAGTCAAAGTAAAAATTCTTTCATACCTTTTCCATGCCCCTCCCCTTGCCTGAGATAACCACAGTTATCAATTGAATTGCTGTGACTTCTTTCAGACTTGTCTTGGACAACATTGACACCTAAATAAGACTAGTGCCCTAAGGATTCCAGATACTATTTTAATCTATTTAGATGACTCAAAGAAACAATAATCTGAGGTTAAAAACCCAGTGGAGAGCAAAGTAAATCTTCACCAGGACCAGCAAGTAGGGCCTTCATGTTTAACTCCAGGGGGCGCTGTTTACATCGCTGTCTATGATGCACTCAGCAACAAATCTGCCAAGGAATCTACAATACAACAGGCAAAGGACAGGAACAGATAGGAAATGTCTCTTAAATACATGAAAAAAAATGTGCAATGTGCTTTTAGTAAGGCAAACACAAAATAAAACTACACCAGGATAATATTTTTTCATCTCTCAGATTGGCAAAGGTGAAAATGCTTGCTAACACATCCTGTTCAACGCTGGTTAAATGCCCATATTTCGGCCAATTTGACAATAGGCATTCAATGACAAATGTATTAGTGTATGCTAATTTAAAACACTTCTGGGAATTTATAACTTACAATATACTTGAATATTTAGGAAACAATGTCTGCATAAGACAGGGCTTCTTAAGGCTTGCACAGGAAAATCCAGGGGATTCATCAAATTGGATGGAGGAAAAACTGTTTTGGTTTTCATTAAAATCTAACTGAAGTTTGTCATTTCCTTTAATAATGAAAATAGGTGGGGCGCCTGGGCCGCTCAGTGGGTTAAAGCCTCTGCCTTCGGCTAAGGTCATGATCTCAGGGTCCTAGGGTGGAGCCCCGCATCGGGCTCTCTGCTCGGCGGACAGCCTGCTTCCCCCTCTCACTCTGCCTGCCTCTCTGCCTACTTGTGATCTCTCCCTCTGTCAAATAAATAAATAAAATCTTAAAAAAAATAAAATAATGAAAGTAAGCAAGAAACTGCAATAGTATCAGCCTACGCCTCTGTTACCAGTAAAAATCAGATCTCTTGTTGCAGATATTCTGAAATATCATTTATGTTCATTTATACTTTGAAATTAGAGTAGTTATTAGTCCCACTGCTAGACCTTGTTACTTAAGTCATTAATAAATAAGTGCATATATTTTTAAATAAAAAATATTTTGATAACTGTATTTCGGTACACAAAATAAGTTAAGAATAGAGTAGTTCCTTGCATCATGTATATAATCATGGTAAATGATGGAAAGCCTCCAAAAGTGTGAACTGGCTAAATAATATTTGTATATTGCTACAATGGAATACTCTGTAGCTGCAAAAAAGAATGAGGAATCTAGCTAATAAAATGAAATGATATCCCAAATATTATAAAGACATAAAGCAGCACACGGAAGACTTTGCATAGTACGCTACCACTTGTATAAAAAGTGAGGCGGGAGATTATATAATAAGAATGCCTATCTGCTTGTGTGTGTATAAAATACCTCCGGAAGATAAACAAGCAGCTGGCAATATTGGTGGCCTCAGGGATGAAACTTGGGTGGCTGGGGACCTGGAGCATTAGGGAGACTTTTTCCTGATAAACTTCATAGTACATTTTAATTTTTGAGCCTTGTGAATGTATAATCTACTCAAAAATTAAGTAAAACCTGGCATTTAAAAATTCCTTGCTGGAGTCTGTCAAGGGGATTGCTCCAGAGCCATGAGAATACTTCTCAAAGTCCAGTTCCCACCCTGTCTTTGGAAGCACACCCAGCCTGACCTGGAGCAAAGCCCTGAGGGCTCTATCATTTCAACCCCATATTCCGTCCAAACCCCCAATAAAACATTTCCAAGACTTCCTTGGCTCTTGCCTTTCTTAACACCTTCAGGATTTTCTCTTCCAGAAGTAATATCTGGACTATTCCAATTCAAGACAATACAGTCTTGGCTCTACTTTTGTTGCATTGCAAACGCTCATGAAGCAAGTTGGCACTGGTGGGATTATTCCTAAAGAGCAGCAAAGGGAAGTACATGAATATTCACCAGTTACACATTTTTCGTCTCTAATATTATTTTTTTATAAATTTATTTATTTGAGAGAGAGAGGAAGAGTGCATGCCAGGGGACAGAGGGAGAGGGAGAAGTGGCTCCCCACTGAGCAGGGAGCCTGATTCAGGGCTCGATCCCAGGACCCTGGGATCATGACCTGAGCCGAAGGCAGATGCTTAACAGACTGAAACACCCAGGCACCCCTAGTCTTCAATATTATTTATTCATGTTTTCATAATACATTTATTTTTAAATGAAGTCAAACTCATTGAATGGGCTAGATTTTTAGTGTTGTTAGAAGTGAAGCCTAGTTACTTCTATTTGTAAGAGACCGTAAATATTATGGGGTTAGATCACTAAAATATTTCATCTTCCCAAAACTTCTCTCATGAATTTCCTACTGTTTTGAAATGAAGCCAAGTTTCAGGACAATACACTGATGACCATGTTTCTCTAGAACGTCTTTGGCATTATAGGGTAAATTTATACTACCAAGGTAAAATATTTTGAAGAAAACATTAATGCTGAGTCCAAGTAACAATGCTAGCATGAGTATCGATTGCCAAAATCTTGCAAGTTGCAAAACAATTGTGCTTATAATATTTGTTTAGAGCATTATGACAACAAATGTTAATTCTTCTTGAGATTTGGGTCAGCAGAAGGAAATCGGCATTAGTTTTTGGAAACCATTTTGTTTAGAAACAGACTTGAGGCTCTTTGCAGTATAAACAAAACTGTAGCAGAGTCTTGCCACAAGAACTTGAACAACTCATTTAAAATTACAACATAACCTTATTATTTTTATGGTGGACTCTGGGAAAATATTTGAGGTCTCAACAGAAACCTCCAGTTTGTTTTTGAGTCAGAAATGTGTTTTCTTTGGAGTCATGAACAGGATAAAGAAAACTGGGACAGTTTCCAAGGCTCTGTGTTTTGAGCTCTTCCAAACTGCAAAGAGAAATAGTGGCCAGATCACCAGTGGATTGAGGTTGGGGCTGGGGAGGACTTTGGGAGGAGGGAGGTAAAACTTTGTTACTTCTGAAGACCGGTGTAGCAAGGTGAGGTTGTCAAGAAAGGAATAAGTGGTATTTCCACCTCCTTTTTTGCCCTGTGACAACACCCAGTACAAAAATTTCCCCAGACTGTGTTCCCAGAGGAGAGCATGGAGGTTAGGGCTTTGGAGTTGAAGCCACACAAACTACATAATTGAAGATGGATGGTTTTCTCATTAGAGATTCTGAGGCCCTTAGGGTCTCCATGGGCCTGTGTGCAGTAGAGGAAGGGACCACCATGATGGGCATCTCTGGTCTTCCTGATCTCACTGCCTGACCAGTCCCTTGGAAACTGATGAGTCACAGCAGATGGAGTAGCTGATAAGGACTCTGCAGGGTATGGCATCTCAAATACCAGGACAGCCTTGCAGGAACCCCTGGAGAATAAGAGAGAGTTCCCAAACATGATCGAGGTCGAATTTTTCTGCCATCACGTAGGTTGAAGTACAGAACCAATTCCTCAAATTTACAGAAATGTAGCATTTACACATCAGAAAGTGGCAGAGTGACATTCATACTTGCTACATGGAAAGTATTTATCTACAGTCAAGTATAAATCTCACCTCCCATGTACTGCTAACTCCCATGCAAACATGGGTGCCTGCGCACGTACGTGTGTGTGTGTGTGCGTGCACATGCATGTACGTACACACACACACACACACACACACACACACTTCTATTAAACATCTTGGAAGTGAGAAGACCTGGGACCAGCTTGCCTCTCCACCCTTCCTCACCTGCCCTTCAGTCTTCATGTTACCTGCCACATTAGTCTTACTTGTTGGCTTCATTAACTTAGTCATCCAATTGATTCTATAGAAAAATCCTGAGGGCCTGATATTGGCCTGCAACTCAAAGACATAATTCTAGTCTCAAGACGTTCATAGTCTGGAGCATAATGTTGAGGACAGAGTGGGAATGTATGGATAGGGGGAAGTGAGAGCAGTTCCCGACACTACAAGATGGGCAAAGGACTTTAATGATACAGAGGGGCAGGTAACCCAACCTGGAATGAGAGGAGGGGTCAGAGTAGGTTTTGCAGGAAATGATGACTTAGCAGATCTTGAGGTTACCGAGAGTAAATGAGAACAAAATAATATTTATGAGAGATGAAACCAGCCAGGGCAAATGTTTGGGGTCATGAGAAATAGGGTGTATTTTATGAGCCACAGAGTTTGGCATTGTAAGAATATAAGCTGTAAGGGGAGCAGCCACATAATTGTTCTGCCTATTACTGTTTCTAAACATTATGCTCTACATGCTCCTCTTAATGATGATCTAATTTGTCAGAGATTTTGCCCAGTTGGAATATATGTCAGAAGAAATAGCAAGCCAGGCAAAATGGTCTCTAGTAGCAAAGTAGAGACAGACACTATTAAGAGAGTTCTACTAAAAAAATCATATGAAGTTCTGAATTCCTCCTGATATATACAAATCATCAAAATATGCTAGTCAAATGCTTAGAACTTTTCACTTCTGTGCCTAGATTAAGAATTGTAATATAATGGTTTCCTGAGAATAGCATATATTAGGAGATGTTACTGCAACAAATATCTTCCCATACGTGAACAGATGTAACATAAAATTTAGTGCTTGCCAACTGAAAATAAAATTATTTAATTATTTAATACATAATTTGATTACCTCTGGTTGAGAGGATGCAGAAAGGTTAGTTCATGGCATGGTTTTCCACATGAAGACAAATGTGGTTTTCAGACTCAATGCAGAAAGTCTTGTTCAAGGCAAGATCTTGTCCTTGGCTAATTCCTTTATGCAGGTATTCCTTCCCCTTCTACTTTACTCTCCATCTTAAACCATCTCTCCTTTTGGGAAATGTCCCATGAACCAAACCCAGTGTGTTTTTAGCAGTCTGCTCATTTCTCCAAGAAGACAAAGGAGCGTCATTCTCTATGAACGTTTATTGCACACGTGCTACTCGTCAAGAGTTCAGTGGGCCAAGTGGAGAAACAGAAGAGACAACGAGATGGAGGAATTGTTGCCTCAGCTTAACTCCTTCCCCAAAAAACGTTTTGAAAATTTTGTTCCCTGGGAGTAATTTAAGATTTTTAGTGAATGTCCCTTTAAAGCCAATATTAAAAACTTTTATTTGTACCATGAACCCCTATGACAACATGGAGATCCCTCTACCCCTTCCTAGAGTACTGTTTTCAAATGCATAAAATAGAACACGTATGATTACAAGTAAATAGATAATTATATAGAAATACACTTATCAAAATGTATAATAAAATACATTTCAAAGTGTATTTTAAACTTTATAATAAAATAATGTGTCTTGGGGTTGCCTGGGTGGCTCAGTCGGTTAAGCATCTGCCTTCGGCTCAGGTCATGATCCCAGGGCCCTGGGATTGAGCACGGCGTTGGGCTCCCTGCTCAGGGAAGAGCCTACTTCTCCCTCTCCCTCCACCTCTGCTTGTGCTCTTTTATTCTCGCTCTCTCTCAAATAAATAAATTTTTTTATAAATAAATAATGTGTCTTTATTAAGACATTAAATACTAAGCTCCACCTGCACGTCTCAAGACTATCATATTTTGAAGTAGTGATGAGTATAAAGGATATTTTCAAGATAATCTACAACAATTGTAATGTGATAGGAATAGGTCTTTTATTTCTCTTGACAGCTGACTCACAGGAACAGAACAGTTAATAATTATTATGATTTAGAATCTACATTTAAGGGCACCTCGGCCATTCAGTTGGGTAAAGTATCAGACTCTTGGTTTCAGCTCAGGTCATGATCTCAGAGTCATGAAATTGAGCCCTGAGTCAAGCTCCATGGTGAGTGTGGAGCCTGTTAAGATTCTCTCTCTGCCTCTGCTTCCCGCCAACGTCTAGCCTGCACTCTCTCTCTCTCTCTCTCCCTCTTTTTCAGTAATTAAATAAATAAATCTACATTTATAATTCTGGAGACTGTTAGAGGTTCAAGAAAATTTTGAAAAAATATTTTTTCTTCATCCAAGCCCATGGACTTCTGAATTCTATCCCTGGACCCTGACAAAAAATACTTGTTTTACCCTGGGATCAACACATTGAACCCATTGTTACTGTTTATATAGAGATGACCCCCAAAAAAACCCATCCCTCCATGCAAAAACAAGGGACATCTTCATTCCCAATTAGGAGGTATAAGAAGGAAGAGGAGGTCTACTATTGCCTTGTTCCTTAAGTTGTAAACTCACTCTACACTCCTTCCTTTATCCTTTATAATTTTAGACTTTATTTAAAAAATAAAAATAAAGGGGCACCTAGGTGGCTCAGTCAGTTAAGCCTTCAGCTCAGGTGTCGATCTCGGAGTCCTGGGATCCAGTCCTGCATTGGGCTCCCTGCTCAGTGGGGAGTGTGCTTCTCCCTCTGCCTCTCATTCCATTCATGCTTTCTCTCTCTCTCACCCTATCTCGCTTTTATTAAATAAATAAAAAATCGTTTAAAAAAGTAAAAAATAAAAATAAAAGCTTTGTCCAGACACAGCCCAGAAAAAGCAACCAACCATGTACCTTCCAGAGGACTCAGGCCCCAGCTTCATCTCCTACATGACCTTGGTAAGTATCTTAACTCACTCACCATAAAATAGGCACAATAATACCTACCTAGCCATTATGGTGATGGTCAAAGGTGACACCGTCTTTGAAATGCTTTGTAAGCTCTGATGAGCTGTGCAAACACAACAAAAGTCCACCCTACATTTATAGAGGATGCAGTCTCCTCTGTTTTTTTATCGCTGTGGTACAAGACACTGGGGCCAGAGAAAGGCAAAGTCACTGACAGCACATCCAGGAGGAAGTGTCTCCAGCTGGAACCTGGTGCAGAACATGAGAGAAGGAGAGTTTTCTCTGCATTGGGAGTGTGTTGGAGCTTCTTTCCCTGCCTGCCCTACCAACCTCCACAAGACCAGCAAAGTTCCTGAAGTTTGCTCTCACCAAAACATATCATCCATCCACCTATAAATAGTGATGAAAGGATGTTACAAATGGCTTTGCAGGTGCCAGCTAACTGGAATTGTATAGCGATCCAGGAATACAATGGTCCTTCGTTTTGGAATAAATATTTAAACCTACAAATATTAGTGGGCGTTAATTGCTAAGTCCCAGTGCATGATCTTTGCTCTTCGGCCTATACACCACCAAACCCTGCTGACACTGAAACCATATCCCATTTTATGCAAATGGTTATTATTTGACGATTTATACGTGTCTTTTAGAGAAAGACGCTGAGGTATTTTAAATGAAATGAGCTCAGCCACTCATTAATAGCTATTGATGTCACATGACAAGTGCATGAGGTTTTCTCCTACTATTCTATCTTTGTGTGTGTTTGAATTTTTCCATCACAAAAATAGTTAGAAGCTTTACCTGTCCAAAAGAGAAAACAAAGGTATTCCATGTTTATGTTAAATAAATGTAAACAAATTAACGTAAATTAGTATATCAGCAAATTTATATTCTTTCAGGGTCATCTAGAACAATGAGTGCTATGCACCTTAGTTCGTCCTAAAATGTCTTTTACTGCCATTATGTAATAGAAGATAACGATAAACATTACATCTGGCAGAAAAACACTTAAAACATGATTTTTTTTTTCTCTCTATGCACCTTTCTTGGCTAGATTGATTTGCCTGCCAATGAGGATATCATCTAGTTGTATCTGCTCAAATATTTGCTCGTCTTTCATAGTCGAAAGCCTAGATTAACCATTTATTTTAAAAATGTATGTGGGTGGTTAAAAGGTGATCAATTGAAGGGCCTTGTGTCAAAAATACAGGCATATATTGGAAGTAGAAGTAAAATTATAATAGAGACGCTGTATTATTTACTGACTGAGGGACTCATCATCTCTTCAATACATGAAGCACATATGGCAGCCTCAGTGCCATAAAGATACTTTTGATAGCCAGTTACAAGTGAATCACAATCTGAGATAATATATCTTTACGTAAATAATTCACCACTTTATCTTATAGCTAAGCCATAGATCCATTTGGAAAAGAATCATCTCAAAAAAAAAAAAAAAAAGCAAAAAACCTGAAACTGGAGATTACAGTTTAGCAGGGTAACACCGTAAAATAGCAATAACCCACTTTTGAAAAATAGTCCTCCGGAGGTTGTTCCCTTTCTGTTTTCCTCAGGATCATGAAAATTTTACATTAAGACAAATATATTTCATTTAGGAGTTGTTAAAATCAAAAGGAAGTGACTTAATTTCTGCATGTTTTTTAAGTCATAAGAAAGGAATATTTACTTCTTCTGTCACTTTTGTAAGTCTCTCTATGAATGTGTATTTATGAATTTTGTCCCATATTTCCATGAAAACTGGTCTTACATATTATTTTGGTATGCGATATAATAAAAACTAAACAATGGGGATACCTGGATGGTTCAGTCTGTTAAGCGTCTGCCTTCAGATCAGGTCACGACCCCAGGATCCTGAGATCAAGACCAGGTCATGACCCCAGGATCCTGGGATCGAGACCTGAGTCGGGCTCTCTGCTCAGCGGGGAGCCTGCTTCTCCCTCCCCTCTGCCTGCTACTCCCCCTGCTTGTACTCTTTCTCTGTTAGATAAATAAATAAAATCTAAGAAAACAAAACAACAATGAAAAAAACCTAAACAATGAATATCATGTTAACTCTTCTTCCACTTTGTGTCAAAACACTCACCTTTTGATCAGAGCAATGGTGACTTACTACCACAAAGCCCAGCTCCCTGTGTAATCAGTTCCTCTTCTCTGAGAATGGAGAAAAGTCTCTCTGCACCGCGGGAGCTGATTCATGACAGAAACAGACAAGCTGGGGTGCCTGGGTGGATCCATCTGTTAAGTGTCCGCCTTCGGCTCAGGTTGTGATCCCAGGGTCCTGGGATCGAGCTCCACATCAGGCTCCTTGCTCAGCAGGGAGCCTGCTTCTCCCTCTGCCTGCTCTGCCTGTTCTGCCTGCAGCTGTCTCGCCTTCTGCTCTCTCTCTCATCCTGACAAATAAATAAACAAAATCTTTAAAAAGAGAAAAAGAAAAAGTAACAGACAAGCTGTTAGACAGCCTCTCTTCGTTGTGTGCAGGGTCTTATCGGGGCAAACTGGGTCAAGGCTAGTCTCTTCAGTTTTAACTTCTGTAAGAAAACCCTATGAGTCAGAGAGAAATTAGTAATGTCTACATCTTTATCAAATGCTGGTTTGATTCTGCTTTGAACACTTTGATCCAGTTTATCCCATAAAAAGTGTCCAAGAAACAAGTCAGTTTGGCCATGATCTAAATAGTGCAATCACATGTGCGTAGTATTCAAGGTTGTGTTTGCTTGATTCTCTACGGGGACATTTTGCTCAGTGCAAAACAAGTGAAGCAAGAACGCAAAAGAAATATGGTAGGCATACTCCTTACTAATAATACCTCCATTTATGTACACCTTTTTGGTCTTATATCCCTTCTAAATTCATAACCAAGATGTCGAGAAAAGGACTATATGATTGTTACATTTACTGACCAGAATTGAGCTACTTTGTTTGATGCTCAAAAGAGTGTCCTGATAGAGGCAGAGCAGGTATTGTTACCATTTTACAAAGGGACAAATTCAGAATCAGAGAGGTCACATGACTCGCCGAGGATCACAGGAAATTGACAAGTCTAGAAGCAAACCTATGGCTCCTGGATCCTAGCACTCTTTGCCTCCTGGCATGCCACAGTTTTTAAGATCGATATGAATGATGATTAACCTTAAGTCACTTATTTGCCTTCAGAAAGTGATTTTCTCCCCTGATCCACAGCTGCCTGTCACCGGCGCTCTGCTTGAGCTCTTGGAGTCATGACTGACTGGAGGGGAAGAGGTGGCAGCTTGGCCACCTGCCATGTAGAAAGACCAGATCGCCTCTTTTTGGTAGAGGGTTTCCAGGCTCAGCTTTGCCAGGCACTCTAAAACAGAAAGAAAAACAAATCCATCTCTAAAGCAAATGGAAAAATAAACACCAAAGTCACTATTTTGTGTTCCAAATGAAAGTGTCATTCTAAAGATAATTGGTTGTTATTTTTAGAAAGAGAGATTACAATTTCAGCCCTCTGTACCAAAATGATGGCCTCATCTACTAGGGACGCTGATGCAGGAGCAAGTAGAGACTATCCAAAGTCTATAGTTCCTATATGAGTAGGTAATGCTTAAATAAATAATCAGTTCCCATTATACAACTCAATGTTTAGCCAAGTCCAAACATACTGCTGCCAAGAGTTTTGAGTCAACACTGATATCTAAGGTAAACACAGGCCGACTAACACACACTGGTACTTTAATGAAAATAAATTGTGAAATAGCTCCTTGCCAAGAGAGGTCCTTGGGCTCTTCCTTGGGTAACTGTTGATTAGTTAGAAGAGTATTAAGTTCCATAAACATTTGTTTAAAATTATTTTATTCAACACACTCTCTTTTGAGCACTTATCCTCAAGAACGGTGAAAACTATGAGATTTTACCCTGCTTTCAAATTAACAAGTTAGCTTGCCACAGCTTAGAAGCTGGCAGAAGTCACGAAACTCCTGGGTCAGAGACAAAGAACTTCATTACTCAGCAGTATCAGTAGCCAGAGTCTGCATCTGAGCAGCTCTAAGCTCAGGGAAACCAGGTCTTTTATACTGAACAGTAAGCATGTCTGCTTAATGCTGTTGAAGGAGACACTCTTGACAATGCCTCTACTCCAAAGACATGCAGAAATTCAAGAAATCCATGGAAAATTGTTTCTTGACACTTATTCTCTCCAGACGTGGTGATAGAGGCAAAAGGTATGAAGATGAAAAGAAAGAAAGTCCTATCTTGTTCCTATGAATCTATTATCACTAATAATATCAGCCATAAAGTTGAACTCTCAAATTCTGTTCATAGAAAATGTGGGTAGTACAGTTTGTTCGGTATCCCTCCTTAACTTGATTCTTATAATCAGGAAAAGTGGTGGAAGATCCACAAGGCAGAAATCTTGTCCTTCAGTTTCCAATTTGTTTGCTAGTCGTGTCAAAGTCATGAACACCACCAAAATGGTATTTTCAATTCCATTTCCAAAATGGAATTGCATTTCCAAAGCTTCCAGTCTGTAGCATGACATAAAGGTAAAGGTCATTGGCAGGGGAAGTAGATAACAGTAGATAACAGTGTTTAAAGAAAGAAGTGCAAACTGATAGAAAAATATTATGAGGGAAACCTCTCTTAATTGCACTGGTGGGACTTTGCTATAAAATAAATTAGAGTCAAGCCACACCAAAATAGTTGACTCTAACAAATGAATCAGCAACAAATGATCTTTAAAGTGCAATTGAGAGGTGAGTTTTTCTATGAGGACTTGAGTATTACCACCAGAATGTCTTAAAAAGAGAAGTTGTAAAATTCCACTGAGAATATAGAGTCTGTGCCTCTGAAAAAGACATAGACATTTTATCTAAATTGTTTCAATTTTCTTTCTTTTTTTTTTTTTTAAAGATTTTACTTATTTATTTGACAGAGAGAAAGAGATCACAAGTAGGCAGAGAGGCAGGTGGGGGGAGGGGGGGGACAGGCTCCCTGCTGAGCAGAGAGCCCGGATCAACAAGGGCTTGATCCCAGGACCCTGAGATCATGACCTGGGCTGAAGGCAGAGGCTTTAACCCACCGAGTCACCCAGGCGCCCCTAAATTGTTTCAATTTTCATTGATTGTTTATAATGGCACTGCTCATTAAGATGACCCAGCTCCCTTTATTCTGACTTTGTTTTTACCAAGCACTTTTTCATAGTGTTTACCTTCCCAGGCAGACTTCCCTACAAATACGAGAAAATGTTGTCCTGAGCACATTAAAATTCCAGACCTCCTAATAGCTCTTTTTTTTCCCACTTCAAATTAGTTAATTGGCAACCTGTTTTTAACAATCAGGCTTTTGTAAGTTTAGTTAGTATGAGCCAGTCCCATCAGACTCTGATTTCCCCTGAGTAACATGAAAATAACTAATGGGGTTTTTGAAAATTCAAACACATCAGGAAATACTTGTGTTCATCAATGGGCTCATCCTGGGGCCCCACTGATGAATACATTTATTCTGGAAGACTCCAGATGATTAACCAAATGGCTCTTTTCCCTTTGACATCTTTTCAATGTAATAATCATTCTATTTGTGCTTTTCCTTAGACTTCTCCATAAAAGTTAAAATTTAAGAACTTGTTGAATATCTATCTGTAGTCTTTAGTACACAGCACCATTTCCTATGCTTGAGAATTACCTATCAGCTAATATTATTTTCTTAGACTACCTACAACAATGACCATCTCCGAATCATTTTATATAGTTATGTCTGTAATTCCTTGATCTCAGAAATATTTCCTCTAAGCTGTAGCTTATATATATGTTTATATATATGTTTGTGTGATAAATATACATGTGTTTGATTTTGAGACATAGGAGAATAATATTGGATAACAAAAGCCTAAATGCATAGGAACACAATGTATGTTTAGATGACAGATTGGTTTAGTTAAAATGGTGCAATTATCTCTGAATTCCTTTATGATTCCAAAATATTTGAATTACTTAACACTGAAGAATTATAGGAAATTGTTCAATTTCCTAAGATCTCAGGCACTTTTCCTATGAGTATTGCCTCCAATGTACTTTGATTGTGGGTAAAGGACTGCGAGGGAGTCATTTTGTCACCTTATTTAGATGTACCCAATGTTCTGAAGCTCTTAGGAAGAACATATTACAAAAATCATGAAATTTAACCACTGCAAAAAACCCCCCAAACAAACCCAGTAATAAACACCATTTGTAATATCTACTGACTGTGTCTGAAAGGAGTTACTCTGCCCTATGTGGTGTGGGGGTGAGGCGGAGTTCAGTGGGGAGGGAGGGAGGGGCTCTGGTGAGGCATGTCCAGGAAAGCCTACCCAGCCGACTCCCACACTCAGGTACAGCAAAATTTTCAGAGCAAAATTTCCTTGGATGTGTAAGGAGGAAAGAAGGAAACATATATAGGAGCCAAATGTGTTTCTCTATTTTCTGTCGTTGGTCCCCCTCAGTCAGTGAGGGTGTACGTTTTCCCAGTTGTCAATACCCAGAATAACGGGAGAAGGTAGACGGCAGACCACTCAGGGGAACTGGAAAGTCCTAAGCCAATCCACGGAAGCAGGGAAAGTTGGCGGCTTCTTATATGGAGACAGAGGAGCTATGTCCATGAAGGGAAGGGATCTGGTACCTACCCCAGATGGAATTTCCAAAAGTTTCACTTTTTAAGACAAAAGTTGGACATTTTAAAAGGTTTACCGTCTCTAAGGAGTGACCGATACGGCATTTTCGAAGGGTCTGATGAGAGGAGGACACAAGCAGGAGCGTGAAGGCAGGAGCCTGAGGACCATGGGAAGGAGTAGCCCCTTCATGTGCTGTCTCTGCTCCCCACCAACCAGCATCAGCCCACAGCCGTGTCTGCCAGCCAGCCACCACCCCGGGCTGTAGCCTGTCGGGTTAGGGGCTTCTTACTACCCTGAGCCAGAACTAGAGCAAGGGGTTTTTAAAAAATAAAATAAAAGCACGTGTCTCCCAATAAGAATTTTCGCTACCATTCCCCGTCTTGACTCAGGTACTTACCTTGGTGTTCTCACCTGCAAAATGGCGTTTTTAACACCAACCTCACGGAGTATTATAAAAACTAAATAAGATAAGGTTTGTGTCTTAGTTTGGGTTCCCAGAAGAGACCTGAATCAGGGGTTTGGATGCACGCCTTTTATTTGGAAGGTGAAGGGAATACTCAAGGAGGAGGGGAGCTAAGCCAGGAAACACAGCGGCCCCTGAAACATGGGTCAGCAGGCAGCTGCCGCTGGGCGCTGCCAGAGCTTAGCATGTCTCTAATAATCGTGTGAAAAAGGGAAAAATGTCAAACTGGCTGGGTGACACAGGGTGAATCCTACACAGATTCACGAAGGAGGAATTCTCTCTTTTAAGCTGCTTGTCATGTGGGACCCATAGCTCAGCGTTTTGTCTTTTTGTTTTATTTAACTGAAAGCTATCTAAAACAAGTACGGCAAATAGTATATGCTAACGTGTCAATTCTGACGTCTTACTGGCATAATGGATTATTGACCCCAAGAGGGCGGGGCAATACTCCCGGTTTTTGTCACCAGCCCTAACCGGATTACCTCCGTACTCTGGGTATTCATTTACCCAGACCTGACATACCTTCATCCTTGTAATGACCTCCCTTTCTGTGAAGACTTGAAAACAGTAGTTTAAATATCTTTTAATTTATTAAAGCTAGAATATTACGATTAGTTCGTAATAAGAAGAAATAAATTCATTAAAACTACAGGATCACTTTTTTACTTACAGATTGCCAAATGTTAAAATCATGGACGAGGGGCACCTGAGTGGCTCCGTGGTTAAGCCTCTGCCTTCAGCTCAGGTCATGATCCCAGGGTCCTGGGATGGAGCCCTGCATTCAGGCTCCCTGCTCAATGGGAAGCCTGCTTTTCTCTCTTCCTCTGCCTGCTCCACCCCCCCCCACTCCACCCCCTACCCCCTCTTGTGCTCTCTTTCTGTCAAATAAATAAAATCTTAAAAAAAAATCGTGGATGAGCAAATGTATGCATTCGTCACAAAAACGTCTGTAGTAGCAAAGACTGGAAGTAACCTAAATACCCATTGTTAGGAGAAAAGTTATATCAATGATAGAACTTTCAGACAATGAAACACTGGGCAACTGCAAAGACTTAAGGAAAATAGTCTATGTAATGATATATAAGGGAAATTTTCACAATAAGCTGTTATTAAAGGTACAAAATGATTTATTATGCTAGAGTTTATATAAAAGAGGAAGTATATACATGCACAAATATATATATGTATTTGTTCATGCAAAGTATATATTTGAATACAAAAACGTGTTTACAGAGGTTGCCTATCAGAGAAAAAATTGGAGAGCAGGGAGATATGAGTGGAAGAGATATTTACATTTTTTTGGTTCTTAAAACCATATTAATGTATATTTTTAAATGAACCGTTTTGTTATTTTAATTGTTCCCTACGCTTCTTCCTTTTCTTCATTAATCTTAATGAGAAAGGAAGGAAAGGAAGAAGGAAGGGAGGGAGAAAGGAAGGGAGGGGGGAGGGGAAAATTATTCCTATTCCCGCCACTCAAGGAAAGTCATCATTAACATTCTGGGTTAATATTTTGGCATACTGCTATTACCATCCAGTCTTTTTTCTCCACATAAATATTTCTCCACCTTTTTAAATTAAGGGGGGGACAAAAGGCATCATATTGTACATATGTTTGTATCTCCAGTTCTCTTAATATGCTAGTTTTTGTTGTCATTGAATATTTTTCTATACTATGATATTTAATGCTATATCGTGCTCCAGAGCATGGATACCCTATAAACTATCCAATTACTCCCTTAAATGTTGAGTACCGAAGTACGCAAAATTGTTGCTGAGAGCTGAAAACATAGGGACTATTCTCATGAGACTGGTTTTTGTGTGTGACTTGAGTACTAGCTTTTTTTACCCTGTAGTCCCATCTCCATTCGTGGAGAGTTACATAGTTCTCTCTACTTTCTCACTACCTGGCCACCTCCTTTAGCCAGAATCATACATGGAATCTTTTATTTGTAAAGACGCCTTTTGCAGAGGGAGTGAGTAGGTGGAAAACAATGCAGTGCCTTAAAACTATTTTGCAAATGACTTACTCATGATTCCAACATGAATTGGAACTAAGAGAATTAGCGTACTTTACAACCAAACTGAAGGGGCTATATTTTTAAAACTTTAAAATATAAGGAGATGTTCATCTTATTTTACAGAGGGCATAACAGAGTTAGAGTCAATTTTTCCAGAAACCAGAACATTTGCAGAACAGAAATCCTAGGAGCAACGCAGCATGTTTATTAAATAATGCAAATAAATTCGTCAGTGATTTGTGGCTTATGAAAATATGACAAACATTCTTGCATTTAACAAAGCCACCTGTTTGAAAACCACAATTCCACACAAGGTCAGGTTTATGAAGTTATAAAGATGAAAGGAAGTTTATAGACTTAAGTTCTCACTTTCCTAGTGTCTAAACCCCGAGCACTTGGAGCGAGATTAAGGTCCCTGGCACTTTCTCAGCAAGTGGGACTTGAGCAGATCAGCCCCTGACCTGCAGTTTGCAGACTTGGAGGGTTGACGAGGTGCTTCTCCCGTGAGCAGAGTGGTGCCCTTGGGGCTAACTTCCTAAATGTATAATAGAAATCACTATGAAAATTAAACACTTATAGGAACTTGATATTGCGATGCACATTTTCATATATATTACATTTGACCCAACTGTTTGTGAATCTTTTGATACGTATTTTGTGCCTTAAATGCGATATTAATATATGTTATTCATTCATTCAACAAATCTTTGTTCAGAACTTGGTGCCAGACAACCTTTTCAGCTCTGAGGATACAAAGGTGCGTGGTCTTACAGTCTCATGCTAGGGGTTGTTAATAAAATCAATGAGCCAACAAAGAAACTGCAACTGCAACAAAAAGCAACAAGTGCTATGAAGGAGACAAATATGGACTGAGATCGAGGAAAACCAAGGGTGACCTCTTCTAGGTAGGCAGCAAGGGCAGAATGCTCCAGAGAGGTGATGCCGAGGCCGAGATCATCCGCAAGAAGACATGGAGCCAACCTGGGGACTGTGGGAGGAAAGACATGCTAAGCAGAGGGAGCAGCCTCCCAGGGCTCTGAGGACAGACTCAAAGGAAGTCACTAAGACTTGACATATCTGAGGAACTGAAAGAAGTCAAGTATGGCAGAGCGTGGTGTTGTAGGAAGAGAAAAAGATGAGGTTGAGGGGCCAGGGATGGAGGGTCTTACACAAGACTTTGTGTGCTTGGTAGGAACCAGAAATTTTTTTCAGAGTATGAGGCCAAGCATAGTAATAAAGTAATAATACTGGGGCGCCCAGGTGGCTCAGTAGGTTAAGCCTCTGCCTTGGGCTCAGGTCATGATCCCAGGATCCTAGGATCGAGCCCCGCATCAGGCTCTCTGCTCAGCGTGAAGCCTGCTTCTCCCTCTCCCTGCCGCTCCCCTTGCTTGTAGTCTCTGTCAAATAAACAAATAAAATTTAAAAAAAAAAAAACACATTTAAAAAAATAAAGTAATAATGCCTTACTAAAAATCTTGTTACAGAAGTTAAATAAACTCAAAATTCAGCGAATTGTCTTACTTTAAGAATAAAGACAAAGGAGGTTTATTTAATGACGACTCAGGAAGATGACAATGTCATGTAGGCAAATCCAACTAGAAACAACTGGTCGGGGTAGGGAGAGTGCACGTCCCAATTTCCTCAGGAGAGTCCCGGTTTACATCTATATTCTCAGCACTCCCTTGGTATAGCATTTGTCTCAAACACTTCATTTTTTCATGAAGTGTTTTTATTAGTAACGGTGTTGAGACGAGCCAGGATGGGCTGGGCAGACGGCCACTTTGTATTTCCAGCTTCTCCCATAGTCTCATTGAATAGTGTATGAGATGCTTGGATGATGTTGAATTTTCACTTTCACATATGGTAAAATCTGAAAGAAACCAGCAATAACCCATTTCTCTTTTCCCAGTTTTCTAGAAGCAATGTAGCTGATGTTTCCTTTTTCCGGCCGCCATGCAGGGCTCTCACCGATAAAACGAAGTGTAGAGTCGTGAACTGCTGGAGACAAATAACTCCTTCTGGGGTCGGGTGATGGTGAGAGAAATATCCTGTGTTGCTGACCCTGCCAGCCACTTGGTGTGTCAGCCTGTGACATTTGATGTAGATGTACAAAGTCACCAAGTCACCGAGTCACCAGATTAATGAAAACATGTCAAATTATGGGTTAGGTATGTACAGATTACGTGCAGGAAATAGAATGTAAGCAGCCCTGTCTAGAACTCTGGGCCCTGTTGAATGCCTTGGTGCCTTTGCCTTTTACTGGATGGCCTAAGTCCACAACTGTTTTATTGTTTGACAATGCTTTTATTATTTTTCAGTAAATCCTTTCAATTAGCCATGACCTCAAGGAAATGAGTTGAATGGAAACAGAAGCACAAAATTTCCACTTCACGAGAAAGTTAGTTAAGAAAGTGAAACTTGCACAAAACATGAACATCTACCGTCAATTATGGGACAAAAGTGGTAGCACTCGCCACTCGAAAGTAAGGAGATATAAATCTTCTGAAAAGTCATCAGATTCTACTTCAAAAGTAAATAGTTGGGCGCCTGGGTGGCTCAGTAGTTAAGCGTCTGCCTTCAGCTCAGGTCATGATCCCAGGATCCTGGGATCAAGTCCCGTGTCGGGCTCCCTGCTCAGCCGGAAGCCTGCTTCTCCTTCTCCCACTCCCCCTGCTTGTGCTCCCACTCTCGCTGTCTCTCTCTGTCAAATAAATAAAATCTTTTTTTAAAAGTTAATAGTTAATTTAAGAAGATGGGAATTGAATCCAACAGTTTGAACAGGTGTAGCTTGAGAAGGTATATTTGCATAACTCCTTCAGAAGCATGTCTTTTGATTTAGATCAAATCCTTTCTCTATTTTAATTTGGCTCTTCTTTAATTCCAAGTTTCTTCATGTACATATGCTTGTAAAAATGAGAGCTGAAAAGGGTTCCGCTCCATTAGTATACAAAGAACTTGCCAAACTGGAGTGCCTGGGTGGTTTAGTCAGTTAAGCATCTGCCTTTGGCTCAGGTCATGATCCTGAGGTCCTGGGATTGAGCCCTGCATTGGGCTCCTTGCTTAGTGGGGAGCCAGCTTCTCCCTCTCCCTCTGCTGCTTCTCTCCCCCACCCCTGCTTGTGCTTTCTCGCCGTCTCTCTCAAACAAATAAATAAATAAAATCTTTAAAACAAAACAAAGAACTTGCCAAACTACTAAATGATGCCAATTTTATATCAATGTCATCAGGTGATTGGACATAAAAATCTAGTGAACTCTAATAGTGGAAGATTTTCATCCAATATTTCCTGGAATCAAAGTAGAACTTCTAGCATTTTATTTTGTTGGAAGTGAAACATCTGAAATTTTTGTGAATGCTCTTATAAATTCAGTTACAGAGTTCAACACTAAGGATTAAATTATTTGTTTCTACAGGCACAATACATTTACAAATTTTGGTGGTGGACGGAATTGTGAATAAAAACCAATGCACTTACTAAACTGAAACCACAGAGCAGAAATGTACCAGAATTGATTGCCAGGCACATGATTCGTAAATGCATTCAAACAAGCTGTGATATTCTAACAGTTGTAACAGAAGCTGTGCTGTCAACATTTACAAATATTTTTACAAAAACACAGATAAAATCACTAAACTACATAATTTTCATGGAGATGCTGATGTTGAAGCAAGGAAATGCTTGAGTATGGCAGTGTGTGGCTTTACACTTTGCTCTCCAACATTAATTCTAGAAACACTGGAGTTTTTCAAGCACAAATTTCTAACTCAACAAACTGAGCACAAGTGCCCTGTAACAGCATTGAACACTTTTTGTAAATATATCCTTTAAATTTTGGTTTGATTGCATTTTGCTCAAAATCAGTTGAAACTCTTTAAAGATCTGTTTATTTATTTATTTGACAGAGAGAGAGAGAGAGAGCATGAGCACACAAGTAGGGTGAATGAGAGAGAGAGAAAGAGTCCCCACTGAGCAGGGAGCCCGATGTGGGGCTCGATCCCAGGACCCTGAGATCACGACCTGAGCCACAGGCGGACCCTTAATCAACTGAGCCACCCAGGTGCCCCTGGAAATCTTTCATCAATGTGTTCAATGAGTGGAGCACTCCAAAACTTCAGCTTTTATGTTCTAGCAAATTGCAATTATTGAGCTTGTAAAAAAAGAAGCTGGCAAACAAAAAGATCTTGCAATTAAGTCATACAAGAGCAAGGGAGGAACCGAACAAAATGAACAGTGAAAATTTAGATGTTTTACAAGGTTTAATTTTAAAATTCCGTAACTGTACTTTAGACTATTTTGACTTACATGAAGAAATGTTGGATGGAACCGTTATTTTTAAGTGCCTAAATGTGTATTCTGTACCATAATAGAATGAAACGGAAAATGTCTATATTTCTGCAGAATCTATATTTGTTAAGACACTTTTGAATAGAACTAACTACTTTATAAGTTCAATATCATAATAAAACTAATCTGTAACTCAAAAAAATGTTAAGACTGTATAGCTTTAATTATTTTTAGCCATCTCTTTTATTCTTTTTTGCTTTTCTCTTCTCTTCTTAAAAATGTCCTGGTCTGTATGATAAGTTATACAGTCACCATAATCAGGGCAGTGTCTCCTGGCAGGAATGAGTGTCAGGCACAAGGACTGAAATTTCTGGGTGACCAAGCCAGCTGGGAGCCCCTGCATGGAAGTCAGGCTTCAGGAGCACAAAGGCTCAGCTCCTACCTGCTCTCAGGCCTTCTGCATTTCAAACATCCCTCCTGTTAAACGTTCCCACGATGCATGGCTCTTGCACGAGAGGAGCTCAAGGAATACTGGTCAACCTCTGTCTCTGCAGGGTTGATTCTCGACCTACAGTAACTGTAGATCAGACACCCCAAGTCCCTCGTTAATGAAAGAGCAGGTGGTGGGTAGATCGGCCTCCCTGTGTCGGACCTCTTATGCAAGTAAGGAGAATGAGAGAAAGTATGCCAATGAAAAGCAGGCAGAAATCCCACAAAACCCTGCTTTGAAAGCATTAACAAGATAAGGTTTTGAAAAAAAGGCCAAATATAAGGAAAAAAATAGTAATCGTGGGAGCGCATTGCTGATCCTTGCTAAGAGTTTCTGAGCAGTGATTAAGGAGAATGAGAGAAACACGATTTCTCTCATAAGCCATTTGATTTCTTCAGAAGGTCTTGCTCCACAAATCACAAATGATTCCAGTGTTTTCTCAACGACAAGAAGTCGGAAAGTCTTCTTCCACAGAGTGGAAGGGTACATCCCACTCCACCCTGAAATAGCAGAGTTCAAAGGTTCATAGCACTTTGCATTTCTCATGGTTTCTGTCTCTCAAAAGTGGAAACTCGGACAGATGAGTCATGATCCCTATGAAAGAAAACAAAAATGAGCTAAAGTTCAATGCTCCAGAAAGTCAGATAAATCACATATAAATCCTATGTTTAAGGGAAAGGAGAGATCAAATACACCCTTCATCCAGTCATTCTTACAAAATGATTCCAACCTGCTTTAAAATATGACTTTGGAGACATTCTTTTTCTACACTTTCCATAACATGGCCTGACCAACTTCTGCACCTTTGTGTTTTCCTAATTCTTCATCATGATCTCTGTTGTCATCTGGCCTTCTCACCTGTCATCTCTCCTCCCTCGTGGTTCTCCCTCCTGCTTCTCTTTCCTTGACTGGAAGTCCTGTTCCTGACAATTTTAATTCCACCTGAGTACTACCCTTTCTCCAAATATCAACTCCAGTCCGCCATAATGTCTTCTCAACCTATTCCAGCTCACGGTGATTTTTCATTTTTGAAAACTTACAGCACTTTTTAACAGGTCAGTTCACGTCTGGTGGTCCTCCGTTCTTCATCTGCAAATGGTGACACCATCTTCTTCTTCATGTGATTTGTGAAGAAGGAATCAAATGATAAAGACATCCATGACTAGCCATGGTATTTATCGGCCAATGCCTTTGCATTGGGGAAACACTGATATTGTGGAGGGCCAGAAAGATATTGTGGAGAGAATATTCTGGGTCTGCCAGTACTGGGTTCTAACATCATTTAACCCTCTGAGCTTGTAAAATAGGAATAAAAATTCCTGTCTCATACGGTTGTGTGGAGACCAGTGAAGAGAATGTAGGCAGAGCTCCTCCTGGCCCTCATATGCTCAGTTGAATTTTCCCCCTCATCGCCTCAGAGGTTATTTATTCATCCACACATTCCCTAAGCATTTGTTGAGGGCTCAGGATTCAGCTGTGGAATGGGACATAAACAGTTTCCTCTCCCTTGACTTGACAATGATGGTGCCATGAGGGAGACACGTGATGCCCATAAGAAGGGCATCTGAACCAGACTTGGCAGGTCAGGGAAGCTGGGAGCTGAGAGAGCAAAGGAAAGCTGTATGTCCCAGGTAGAGGTACATTTCAGTTACTGAATTTTTATACCAGCAGCTTTTAACTTCAGCAAGCTTCACCATCAGCTCTTGTGAGTCTGTACAAGGAAGCGCCAGCATGCTACGGCTTCTGGGGGAAGAGAAGGTCACCTTGGGTTGATGGAACATCCCCGAATATTTCCCTATAGCAGAAGCATGTTAAGCTTCATAAAGGGATAGCAGTAAATTGAATTTCAGTAAATTGAAATTTCAATTTAAAAAATTTTAAAAAGCTGTAAACTGAATTTCAGTAAGAATTTACTGAATAAGTAAAAATTTCAGTTAAGTAAAGGGGTAGCAGAATTTAGCTAGCACACAAGCACCTGCTGACTTCACTCTGAATAAGAAGAAGTGCCTAATTCTTGCTGATCACGGTTCAAATTTCAACACTAAGCAGTTTTTAAAATGGGGAGACATGTCCTAATGACCCAGTCACATACTGTGAGAGGCTTGTAGTAGACGTTCATTATTTTAAGTTCATGGCAAAAAATCCTGGGAGTTCTTCCTTTCTCGTGGTTCTGCCCACCCTTTACAGGAGTTTAGCAGATACTTGCATAATTTGCTGTTCGCTAAAGTCACAGACCTTGTGTCTGGGAAAGAAAAACAAAAAACATATATGACTAAGTTAAGTGACAAATTCGGCTAGAGTCAGTGTCCCTAAAGATCTATGCCATTCAAGTATGTATTTTCATGTCATATATATTCATTATTATATATTAAATGATTATATAAAATAAATGCAATCATATTTATATACCTAAAATAAAATTTTATATTTTTGAAGTAATATATTCACATGATACATGTTTAAAAACCCAAGAGGGCTAGGGCGCCTGGCTCTTCCAGTCAGTAAAGTATATGACTCTTAATCTCAGGGTTGGAAGTTTAAGCCCCACGTTGGGTATAGAGATTACTTAACAATAAAATCTTAAGGAAAAAAAAATACAAGAGGATATATGATGAGGATCCTGAGTCCTGTTCCTGCCATTTCTGGTCGTTCCCTGGTGGTAACCAATAACAACAGATTTTTACTGTGTTTCCAGATATATATGGGACTACAGATATGTACGTATATTCTTCCCTCCCCACTTTTAAAACCCAGGTTATCTGTGTTTTAACAAGCCCTCCAGGGGATCCTTTTGACACTGAAGTTTGAGAACCGCTCAACTTACATGATCTTATTCCCTGGGGTTTCTCAGTCGTAAAAGGTTGATATCATTGCCCGAATTTCTTGAGGCAGGAGTTATAAAGCCTAGTCCTGACCTGGAAATGGAGCTCAGAGATGAATGACAGGACAAACTAAGGGGGTTTTGATGGGCCACTCACCTTACTTATTATTCACTTAGTATTTTTAACTACAAAACAAATAAATACCCAATATATAAACTTTGTGTAATCCTGTCACCCATAGAAAACCACTTCACGTACTGACGTATCACTGAGGGCAATGGAATTTTATTTAATATTTTTACAAGCCAAATACAGTCTTTTTCTTTTCTCAACAGTACTTCTATTGTATATAAATTTGTAGTTTTATTTTTGTTCTCACTAACAGCATACTGAAAGCACTTTTCCAGTGAAGGGGAGGCGATTGGTCCCACTAGTTGGTGGGGATGTAGGGAGGGGGAGGTATCACAAAGTTCAGAGACGGTCTCGAAGGCAGCCTCAAAGGAATGTGGGTTGAGTCTATGGTTGTCCAAACGGGCAGAAGCCACACATGAGGAGAGCAGAACCTGAGGTCAGTCATGTACTTGAAGTCAGAGGGCTTGATACTAACACATCCATCCTGATTCATAGGACTCCTGTTAGTGAGCTGAGGAGTTCAGCGGTTGGGGCCAAGATCAGAAAGGGAGAGTGGGAACAGTAAGGTCAGGGTACTGAGACCCTCTGACGACCACTTCCCATCACACTCCCCGGCACACCTACTGGGGTTCAGGTTAAGCCTAGACCAGTTTCAGTCTAGAAATGAACTCAGGCCTGAATTAAGACAGTAGTGACAGGGATGGAAAGAAGTCATCTGTAGGTAGTATTGGTATGAGATGTGGAAGGAAAGGGAGCAATATAAAGAAATATAAAGAATACAAAGAAATTTGATTCTCTGCTGAGACTCAAATGAGACTGATGACATACAAAATTCCCAGCCCTTTCCCTGGGTTTCTGATGCAGTGAGTCTGGGGTGGGACCCGGGAACCTGGATATGTCATTCTCATTATTGGAAGAGGACCTCTAAGTCTCTGGCTTGGAGGATTGGATACAAGGAATGTAATTCACTAAATTCAATTTTAGATGATGTTGAGTTTGAAATGCCTTTGGAACAATACAATAATGATGACTAAGTCTATCGAGTACTTACTCTATACCAGTGCTTCATGTGGACCATTTAATCCATACAACATCCTAATGAGAGAATTATTATCATCATACCCATTTTATAAATGAGTACACTGAGTTATAGAGACATTAAACCATTTGCCATTATTTACACAGGTAATAAAGGGCAGGTCTTGGTTTTAAACCCAGGCACCCCTGACTCAAAGTCTTTGTTCTTTGCTCTAGTGCCTGCTGAATGTATTTAGACCCTAATACAATCATTTGAAATGAGAATTTGTTTTAGATTGCTCAAGGAGGGCCTGCAGAGAGAAGAGAGTATTTGGCCGAAGATTGAGCTGTGTTCCTGTTTTAAGAGGTGGGCAGTGGATGAAAAGGCCTTGAGAGTCAGAGAGGTTCAAAGAGAACCAGGAGAGGGGCGCCTGGGTGGCTCAGGGGGTTAAGCCTCTGCCTTTGGCTCAGGTCATGATCTCAGGGTCCTGGGATCGAGCCCGGCATTGAGCTTTCTGCTTAGCGGGGAGCCTGCTTCCTCCCCTCTCTCTCTGTCTGCCTCTCTGCCTACTTGTGATCTCTCTCCTCTCTGTCAAATAAATAAATAAAATCTTAAAAAACAACAACAACAACCACAAAGAGATTCAGGAGAGATGAGAGTTTTATAAACCAAGCAAGTTGAGTTGCCCGAGGAGTCCATTTAAACACCTCAGAGAGCTCCAGTAGACCAATTATCAATTGAATGTGGCAAAAGGGGGTAATTTTTGACCTGGCCCAGGAAGGTGGGGGATAGTTTCCAGCTCTGTCTCTGCAGATCGAGGACAAAGAGAGGAGGAAGCAGAGGTAGTGAGGGAAGACCAGCTTTCCAAGAGGCTCGGCTATGACAAAATAAATCTAGAAAGATTTGTACAAAATATTAACTGTGCTCATCTCTAAGTAGCAGGACTATAGGTAACTTTCATCTCCTGCCTTCATTCCTTCTTTCTCAAGCTGCAGAATGCATTTTACAAAGCCTCATTTTAACAGAGAGGAGCAGGGCTCCAGAAGGGGCAGGTTGTGAAGAGCAGGTCTGCCTCACAGAGCCTGTGGTGGGTGTGAGAAGGAGAAAAACCATGGCCCTCTTGACCAGGGGCAGATGGACCATGGAACCTGAAAAGAACATGCAGTCTTTAAAAAAATTTTTTTTTTAATTTTTAATGTCAACTTTAAAGACTGCGCATGTATTGACTGTAGTTTTTTTTTTTTTTAAGATTGTATTTATTTATTCTTAAGAGAGAGAGAGAGATCACAAGCAGGGGGAGTGGCAGGCAGAGAGAGAAGCAGGCTCCATGCAGAACAAGGAGCCTACTGCAGGACTCGATCCCAGGACCCTGGAATCATGACCTGAGCAGAAGGCAGATGCTTAACCAACTGAGCTACCCAGGTGCCCCAGAAAATTATTTAAGAAGAAAAAGATGTTTGGTATTCAAGAGCAGAAAGGACATAGAGTTATGGGCAGAGGGGCTTACAAGAGTTTTTCAAGTCACGGTTCCAGACCCAGGGAAGGGAGCCTAGGAAGATCCTGGTTAGATCATGTCAAATGTAATTAGGATGAGAAAATGGGCCTGGGACAGAGAGGAAGCATGGCTCCAGGGAACAATAGCATCTCTTTGTCACTCCATGTCTTGTGGGTAATCCCTCTTGCCTTTTCAGCATCTATTTCCGGTCTGGTTTCTGCATATTTATGTAAGTGTTTTCAGTACAAAACCGATCTTTCTGTAAGGTGATCTTTTTCACTTAATATTACAGTGTTTAATTGTGTCCTTGAGTATCGTTTTTAAATAATATGTTAGTACCTAATAATCTCTTATGTAGTTTCTACATTTAGGGGGTAATGAAACGTATCTTCAGATTACTTTCTAGAAGAATTATATCAGTTCCTTTCCCACCAGGAATATATCAGTCCCATTTCACCATACTCTTGCAAGCTGTGGTGTTATCAATATTTTCATCCTTGCCAATTTGATAAGGAAAATAGGGTCCGGTATTATTAATCTTAATTTGCATTTCTTTGGTTATCTTCAAGGTTAGCCATTTTTATGGGTTTATTAGTCATATATATTTGCACTCTGAAATATTCATGTCCTTCTTTCCTTTGTCTGTTATGGTAATCGGCTTTAACTTGAAATAAGTTTTAAAATATTAAATATGTTAATACTTAGGTGTCCTCTTGAGCATATGTTTTTAATTAAACTTTTTTTCTGGGAATGGCCAAACCTCTGTATTTATTATGATATTATATCTGCATGTTGGAGATATTGAAAAGTAATGAATGACAATATTTGTAAATATTTTTATATGTTCTCCTTTGTTGACTACATGTTTTAAATGCCAGCAGCTTCAGCGTCGTCATCATCATCATTTCATGCTTCAGTATTTACCCCAGGTATTCTTTTCCTTATTTCCCAATTGAGTTGAAGAATTTCTACTGTCATCGTTGTACGGCATTTCACAAATGCCAGTACAAAGTGAATTTCTTCGCGGAATGCCAAGGGTTGAGAAGTGAGCAGCAGATGAGCTGTGTGGCTTTTCTATGAAATATCTAATTCTTTCATGAATTAAAATGGGAAGCAAAGCAGCATTTCATAGTGATTGAGAGTGGCTTTGGAGGCGCCTGGGTGTCTCAGTTGATTAAGCATCTGCCTTTGGCTCACGTCATGATCCCAGGGTCCTAGGATTGAGCCCTGCACTGGGGTCCCTGCTTCTCTCTCTCCCTCTGCCCCTTCCCCTGCTTGTGCTTTCTCTCTCTCTCTCTCTCAAATAAATAAAATCTTAAAAAAAAAAAAAAAAGGAAGAAGAAGAAGAAGAGTGGCTTCGGGGTTGGGAGTCAGAAAGCCCACGCTCCCTGGCTATTAGCTGGTAGTGTACCCGTAGATCATGGCTTCTCTCTGACTTTCAGTTTCTTACTCTGTGAAATGGGAATGCTCAGTCTTGCAAAATTTTCACGGGAGTTCAATAAAAGGACACATGCAAAGTGTTCAGTTTCAGGCCTGACACAAGGCAACACTCCATAAATGGCTCCAATTCCTGGGATTATCCAATGCAATATTACTGCAGAGAGCATCCCTTTGTGTGATGTTATGCTGTAATTCATGTGATTTGGCTTTTCCAGCATCTTTATCAAATCCTTAAAACCATGAATCCTCCCGAATTCTATTCTGTGTAGACTTAACTTGGATTCCTTTACATAACACTGATAAAATACTACAAAGAGAACCAGAAAGCAGTTATTATTTTCTGGTCATCAGCCTAGTGACAGTTTTTCTGATAAAGGACCTCGATAAAGGGATTCGCTTCCCACTTAACAACAGAAACAAAGAAAGGTATTACTGTGATCAAATAAATTAGTGTTTGCATGATGAACTCCCAAATATTCAAAGATACCAAAGAACTTAGGTATAGGTGGATATGAGGAAGTGAAAATAAAACTGCACAGTTGCTTTCACATGTCCATGAGGTGGAGAAGAGCCATCTGGGATGGACCCATAGCAACTGCCGACGGACAGAGAAGCACTTGTTCCCACATAAAAACCCAACGTTAGATGTCTCACAGCCCATTGTGGTTGCTTCACATACTGAAAGGAGCAACCAGATTTTGATTAGTAAGCTTGATTTGGACTCTCTCAATGAATTAAAACAGTAATAATAGGAGTTTAAAACAAAATTTATTCTCTCCTTTCTCAACTTTTTACCAAGAGAGAACCTCTTGGCCAGCTTGCTTCCAAACCTAGAAAACAGAAATAGGAGGCAAAACCAAGATCTTTCTGCAGAAACAGAAGTCATCTCTCAACTGTACTGCAGTTCCTGGTGTTCACGTACAAATGGGGCTTACCCTTTAGTCTAACTCTCATCTCGCCTTAACGGTCTTGTTTCAGAGGCCTCCTTGATAGTGCTCAGTACTTCCTTGTCCCTAGCTTGGCTCCCATATTTGTTAATTCACATTCACAATTGTTTATTTGTGATATACTCACCCATCATCTGTCCCCTTTCCAGGAACGGAAGTTTCATGAAGGGCAAGGCACACACCTCAGCACATAAACCCTAGCACTCAGCTTAGGGTCTGGCCCAACGCAGGTGCTCAGGGTACCCCCTCAGGGACACTTACTGACTGAGACACCTTCCAAGGTAAGCTAACAGTTTAAACAATGATCTCCATACTGACTCTTCTCTCTTCATCCTGGCTCCCCTTTGGGTCTGATGAGAACACATACTTGAAATTTCTCTGGACATACTCAGCTCAGGCCCTTATCAGTTCTCCAGGAGTCTCCTGACTCTCTCTCATGAGGTTTCTGGGAAGGTCAACGGAACTGAGCCCTAGGGAGTAATGTGGTTACACCTTCTCTCCCGACTCCATGCTAGAATTTTCTCATAAAGTGAGTAAATACATAGCGAAACTAGGGTAGCTTCATGCTTTCAGTTGTTCAACAAAGATAAAACGAACGATAGCTCATTGACAACTTGAAGTGAAAATGTAAGTGGCATCTTTGTGGTATTCACCTAAACTCAAGCCTCAGGGTGTTTGTGTCTCTCTGCACCCTTCCTTTTCTCTCCACTTCTAGGACCTCCGGAGAAAGCCCCTGCTTCAGAGCTCACCCTCGTCCCTCCAGCCCCCTCTGAATACCAGGATTTTCCTTTAATCCACACCAGTCAGCCTCATGTCAGCACACCTGGGCTTTGGAGACCCCGCTGGGGGCAGAGCTTTATTGTTTTCCAGGTAACAAAACTATACAAGGTCATGGCCACACAGAAACATGGTAGCAGAGGAAAAACACAGAAAACACCAATTAGGTAAGTATGAACACTGAAAACAACTGTCTTTTCATGGGAAAAGCTAACAAGCACCAACTTTCTGGCATATCCTTCCAAGATATTTTTTTTTCCTATGTACTTATTTATCTCTCTAAGCACAGAAATAGCCATGATTCGTTTTCAAAAGGAAACGTCTTTAATCTGGCATAAATATTTACTTTTTTTAAAAAAGGCAAAATTTTTGTTAGAGTAGGAGGAGAAGGATGGTTTGTTGGTTCAGTTTACAGCTAGAACCCAGCACTTAGAACAGTGCTTGGCTCAATAATTATTTGTTTGAATGAATGAATGAATGAAAGAAAATAACCTCATTCTGATAAACAAGAAAACTGCTCTATGTTAAGAACGTCCTCTGTCTGCCCATGTATCTTTTTTCTCTGTCTAATATCTCCCTCTGTGCAAACTTTGGGCAATTCTTCCAAACAAAGTATTGACTGCCTGTTCCAGGAAGGTTTTTAAAGTGCTTCGGAGCCTTTATGGTGAGCATGTCCAGGGTCTCTAGCCAAGGTTTATGGTATTTAATTGAAAAAGCTAAGCCAGTGATGAGCCCAGATCTTTGTTTATTCAGAAATGAACAAACTCTTTACGTATCTGGACCAGTCAGTTTATAAAGGAATAAAAAGCTGTCCATTTGCTTGCCGTTTGCAACAACGTGGATGGAACTAGAGGGTATTATGCTAAGCGAAGTAAGTCAGTCAGAGAAAGACAATTATCACATGATCGCTCTGATACGAAGAATTTGAGAGGCAGGGCAGGGGGTTGTGGTGGGGAGGGGAAGAGAAATGAAACAAGATGGGATGGGGAAGGAGACAAACCATAAGAGACTCCTAAACGCACGAAACAAGCTGAAGGTTGCTGGGAGGTGGGGGGGGTAGTGTTGTGGACAATGGGGAGGGTATGTGCTGTGGCAAATGCTGTGAAATGTGTAAGACTGATGATTCACAGACCTGTACCCTGGGGCAAATAATACATTATATGTTAATAAAAAATTTAAAAAAAAAAGCTGTCCATTTGAATTCCCAAAGACTTAGCCTTACAGAGTTGCCTGAGTGTTGTCTATTTTTAAAGCATGCATGTAGTGGCGTGGGAGATGGCGTTAGGGACCTAAATGACATCGTGTGTCTCCTGCCAGCATCTATATAGAATTTCTACCAAGAACTGTTTCATCTGAATTTAATTGTGAGCCACAATCAGACAAACCCAGATTGAGGGGCATTCTGGCCTGGACTCAAAAAAATGAGCCAGCATGCCTATGTGAACTACCAGGAACTGCAGCAGAATTGAGAGAGGACATGTTTTCTATTGCCTCCTATTTCCATTGTCTAGATTACGAAAGTGAGCTAGCCAGGAAGTAGACTCTTTCGCTCTGGAAATTAAATTAATTTAATATAGAGCATGGCAAAGTCCCACTCATTACCTAATTAACAGGAACATCTCTCCTTGAGTAAAATTTGTTGACCACATTATCTTAGACCAGAAGCCCTAAGAGAATGCAGCTGCCCCTAAGACATATATTCCTGAGCTGATGAGATAAAAGCCAGACTCACACTGTGCAATTTGAAGTTCTCTCTTTTTAATCCTAATCACTTCATCTCTCTCCGGCACATATTTCCTGACAAGGTATTGACGTTTTTAAGTTCTTCTCTACTCCGCCACTGCCACTATGTAAAGCGGTCCTACCCAATAAAGGTGATTTCTGTGTGGGGAACATTTGAGATGTGGTTTTCTCATAAAGCAAATGAGGCCCCCACTAGTTCTAAAATATATTTACCATCAGAAGTCTAGAAACGAGCAGGAGGCACCTTTCCTAAATTAAGTTTCTCATCCTGCCATTGCCTTTAGAAAGTTAAAAATCTGCCATTCCCATTTTAATGCTCAGAAATACAACCAAGGAGGGGCGCCTGGGTGGCTAAGTGGGTTAAAGCCTCTGTCCTCGGCTCAGGTCATGTCAGGGTCCTGGGATCGAGCCCTGCGTTGGGCTCTCTGCTCAGCGGGGAGTCTGCTTCTCTCTCTCTCTGCCTGCCTCTCTGCCTGCTTGTGATCTCTCTCTCTCTCTCTCTGTCAAATAAATAAATAAAATCTTAAGGGAAAAAAAAAGGAAATACAAGCAAGGAGTTAAAATTAATCACAGTCTGGTTGGCTGAATTAGGTTGATATTACTTTAATGAGTTAATGGATTCCCATACTTATTGATTTCCTGCTATATTGGGGAATTCTAGAACACACAGGAAGAGGGCGGAGGTCACTGATGGTGGTGGGAGGTCATGAAGCAGCTAGTCATCTAATCACCTATTTCATTTGAATTGAAAGAAGGGCTACAGAAGAGGAATACATTGTGCTATGAGAGCATATGACAGAGGGTCTAACTCCATCTGGGGAGGTCAGCAATACCTCCCCAAACAAGCAGTATTGACCTGGGTTCTGAGGTAGGAGTAGGAGTTGACCTAAAGAAGGGTGGGAGAGGGTATTCCCTGAGAGAAGCCCAAAGTAGTGGGTCCTAGAGTGTTTGGGGGCACCTGGCAAGCTAAGTGGACGCCAGATGATCCAAAACTCTGAGGATGAGTTCAAGTTCTTGGTTTTAATCCTGACAGCAATGGGATGCCACTGGTTTACAGCAGTGAGGGACACCGCAGAATAGGGAACCCAGGAGCACTTAGAAATCACTTTCATGCATGAAACTTTCTATGCCATCAAATTACTTCATCAGGATATATTCCTAAATGGAAAATTATTTAGGTCAGAGGATGTGAAATGGTTTTATTATTGTTGTTTTGCTTTTAATTATGGAAATTTTTACACACATAAAGAATGGAGAAAATAGCAAAATGAATCCCCATGTCACCATTTCCCAGCTTCAACAATGATTAACATATAACCAGTTTTTTGTTTTTCATCTGCACTCTTATGCAAACATATCCACTTTCCAGTGGATAATTTTGAAACAAATTCTAGACATCATTTCATCCGTAAACGCCTCAATATGTATTCTAAAATATAAAAAGGCTTTTTTTCACTTGAATTATAACACCATAATTACATCTAATAATAATAATAATTCTTTAAAATGACCAAATATTCATTAGAGTGGCTTCAAGATTTTGAAAACTTTGGATACACATTGTTAATCGGCTTCCTGGAAAATCTAAACAAATTCTATTTTCGGGGCACCTGGGTGGCTCAATTGGTTAAGTGTCTGCCTTTGGCTCAGGTCATGATCTCAGGGCCCTGGAATGGAGATCACTAGAGCAGGCTCCCTACTCAGGGGAGAGTCTGCTACTCCCTCTCCCTCAGCCCCTCCCCCCACACTCATATGCTCACATGCATTCTCTCTCTCTCAAATAAAGTCTTTTAAAAAAATAAAAAATCATACTTTCACCAGTCATTTTGAGACTGTTCACTATACCTTCATCAAAAGAGTGTATTATTAAAAAATGTATTATTATTCTTACCTTCGCCAATTTAATAAATGAAAAATGTTATCTTGTAGATATTTAAATTTGCATTTCTTTTATTACCAGTGTCACTGAACATTTTTTCATTAGCTGATAAATTATTCATCCTTCCTCTTTTGTGCACCGTCCATTTCTGGACTTGGAACATTCAGCAACTGAATCTTAACATTTTTCTGAGACATTGACATGAACCTGTGTTAGAAGTAATTTTCCCATGTGCTGCTTGGTAGAATCAGCGCTATCAGGAGCCTTAGAATGTCCTTGAAAGAAAAAAGACAGAACTCTGAAGTTTAAAACCCTCCCGGAGTCCTCCAGACCCACGTCCATCCTGTACTTCAGTAGTTTGCCTGAAACCTATCTGGCCTCTGTTTAAGCATTTTGAGTAATGGAAGCTTCACTGTTGCAGGAGCATCAGCCCTGAATAAGGGCTGTAATGATTGGAAAATGTCTTATGTTGACCTCAAGTCTTTACACTGAACGTAGTCAGGCGAAGCTACTCAAAATATCTTTCCCAGCAGATGACATCCCTTTAATCTTCAATGGCAGTATAATTCTCTAAACTCTCCAAGCCACCATTCCAGTTGCTTCAACCACTCATTTACTGTCATTTCTAAGCTTGTCATTATTTGGATGATTCTCTCCTAAACGTACCCAGCCCTAATGTTCTTGACGAAATGTCTCTCTCTAGCTCCTTATTTCCCATCTACAAAATGTCTTGCAGCATAGAAGGGACAATACTAAATGAATATGGTGCTGCTGCTCTGTAAAACAGATTATAATTTAGTATTTTTAATAATTCTGTAGTCTGATGTGAGCCAAACTCACATGGAATTGAGACTCCAGCGTTAGAAAGAGACCATTGTAAGTCATCTGATTTCCTCATACATATTATTCTCATATTTTCTATCTAATTAAAGTCACACAAATTCCAAAATTGTTCAGGTGCCAGACAAACCCAAGACCCTGATTTATACTGTGTGTATATTTTTGTGGTCGGGTATTATTGTCAGTGTATAGTTTCCTAACTTTTGAGGATCCTACAAAAATCAGATTGTGAAAAATCTTATATAGCGTCTAGTGATTTTTTTAACTCTTTACTTAAATTCCAGTGTAGTTAACGTACGGTGTCATAGTAGTTTCAGGTGTGCAATACAGGGATTCAATGTTTCCGTACATCACCCGGTACTAACAATTTTTTTTTTTAAATCATAGAATGTCGGCTATAGAAAAGTCCTTTAGAGATCTTCTAGTCCGACCTCCCCTTCCCAGCTTCCCAGAGAAACAAGCTGATGTTTAAGAAGGATAAGGGATTTTCCCAAGGATGCCCAGAGTGTTGGAAACAGATTTCTTAAGTAGAAAGAAATCAGTTAAGCAGGCTTCTCTGTGAATCTCTGGAGGGATCTGAAATAAATTGGCCAGTGTGATACCAGAACACAGAAGGACACGTCATGATTCTCAGAGGGCTTCCCTAGTCAAAGATATCACAGGCAGTGGAACCTGCCAAAATAACAAGGTCAGACAATAGGGATAGAGCTCATAAAAGAAAAAAAAAAAAGCCACTTCAGGATGTTAATAATGAGGAATCTAGACAGCACTTTGTGACAGATTATATTTTCCAAAGACTACTGCAATAATAAATCCTTAAGGAATTCTTACCCCATAAATCCACAGATCTGTGAGGAATAATAAACTATTGTTTTTGTTTTAAGATTTTATTTATTTATTTGAGAGAGAGAAAGAGAGAGAGCATGAGAGGGAGGAGGGTCAGAGGGAGAAGCAGACTCCCCGCTGAGCAGAGAGCCTGATGTGGGGCTCGATTCCAGGACCCTGAGATCATGACCCGAGCTGAAGGCAGAGGCTCAGCCAACTCAGCCACCCAGGTACCCCAAACTATTATTTTAAGCCGTGGAAATTGGGAGTGGCTTCATACAAAGCAATAGATACCTGGTACGGGCTTTCTAAACCACTCGCAATTTTTATTTGTCTTTTTTATAATCAGCGGATATGATTCATTAGCAGAAATGCTAGTGAAAGGCATATAAAGGTATTCTTGATTCCCTCATCCTCATTTTTAAAACCACTGCCTTTCTTTCCAAACATTCCAGTTCCTTCAACTCTATATTTGGTTTATGTTATATTGCCAGAATCCTTTAAGCAAGACTCTACTATTCTCAGTTCACAGATGAGGTGCTCTTGACTAAGAGGTAAGAGATTTTGCAAGCAAGTAATAGAGTCAGATTCAGACCCATACATAGCTTTCTCACCAAAGCCGGAGTTCTGGGCATGTTCAAATTGGCAAAAGGTTAAGATATTTGGTCTGGGGGAAGCCCTGGCTTTGGGTTGGCATTAAACAGTCTGAGACAAGGATTGTTGGGTCTGTCACTACCAAGAGGCAATAAGAATAATTATCTGCTAGGGTTGTTGTGAGGACTAATCAAGATAACACATATAAATCAGTAAGCGCAGTATGTGTCTGCGGTGGAAAACCTCCAAATAATCCGTTCCGTCCCTGTATACACCAGCCACTCCTTGCCCCAAGTCGTGCAGTCTCTTTCACCTCCCCTTGAATCGGGGCTGTCCTGGTGACTTTATTTTTCTAGTTTCTAAAATTTGCATGAAGGCATTTTTTTTTTTAACTCTGGTGGGATATAGGTGGCATGTTACTTATTGCTGTGAAAACTATTAATTTGTCTGACACACTTTTTAAGTATATTTCTAAAAAAAATCTCCATAATTATTGAACGCAAAATGCTTTTTTCTCCTATTAAGAATAATACAAATTGACACATGAATTTATAGTGAAGCTACTGAGATCCCATACCGAGATGACCTTCAGCAAGTATTGCAATCAACCAAAATTTTCAGGGTGCCTTACTTCAGATGGACAGACTGCAGTGAAAACGATATTCTGGGACTTCTAAGCCTGGGCTGTAAGAGGACCGGCAGTTTCTATTTTTTTGCTATTAGAATGATTCCCCTTGGGCTGCCATGCCATAGAGGAAATCCGAGTTAGCCACATGGGACCTGAGATGCCCTGGTCAAGAGCCTCAGCTGAGCCTAGCCCCCTGCCGGTCAGCCAGCTGAAGGCAACCACGTGGGAAGTACCCGGCAGGCCCAGCAGAATGACTCTAATAGTTAAATCGTGAGAAATAATAATTCGTGTTGTTCGAAACTACTATATTTGAGGTGGTTTGTTACTCAGCAGTAGATAACTGAAATGCTGCCACATATTGATGTTCAATAAATATAACTGTTTAGTATTACTATTATTCAGAAGTCGGTATAAAAGATAATGGTATTTATTTAGACAAAATTGGCAAAAAAAAAGAAAAAAGTTGGTTGCATGGGAAATGGGAACAAGGAAGAAAATTGTCTTTAATCCTTCATGAATTTTCATATTTAAAATGTAAAATAAGGGGTGCCCTGGCCAGTTAAGTGTCCGACTCTTGGTTTGGGCTCAGGTCACGATCTCCTGGATGGTGCTCAACGGGGAGTCTGCTTGGAGATTTTCTCCCTCTGCCCCTCCCCCTGTTAATGCGCGTGCGCACGCTCTCTCTCAAATAAATAAATAAATCTTTAAAAAAATGAAATAACAAAATGTAAAAAAGGAACTTCAGCTCATTCCATCCTAGGACACCCTTATTCCTGTGATTGCTGAAATCCCCAAGATGGAATCTGAGCCCCTCCATTTATTTCTCATTCAACTTGGAATCTTGACTCCATCAAATAGTTTATAAATATATGCCTTGTCACATTCTTGGGTTTCTTCCTGACTCCCAGCTTTGTGTAATTGCTGTCTAAACAGACACTGCAGCAATTGATCAGATTTATAGGTCCAGGGGTGCCTCGGTGGCTCAGTGGGTTAAGCCTGTGCTTTTGGCTGAGGTCATGATCTCAGGGTCCTGAGATCGAGACCCACATCGGGCTCTCTGCTCAGCAGAGAACCTGCTTCCCCCTCTCTCTCTGCCTGTCTCTCTGCCTACTTGTGATCTCTCTCTCTCTCTCTGTGTGTAAAATAAATAAATAAATAATCTTTTAAAAAAATAAAATAAATTTAAAAAAATATTTATAGGTCCAAACCTCCTTCCTGGGCGACATAGCATCTTCTCTAGGCAAAATATGAATATTCCACTCTCTCCCACTTCCCCTCCACCCTCATGCATCTGGAGTTTTGACTTCCTTCATCTATTTTAAACAAAGTAAAGATGTTAGTGGAGACATGTCTCCACTGAAAATGATTTGGTTTTCTACCACCAACCAGCACTGAGCCCCTTGGGAGAAAGTTTAATTTGTTTTCTCAACAAAGGCATCTTGTTTCACTAAGGAAATACTGAGGGGGGAAAGAAGGGCTTATCCTTTCAAATAAGAATTTTTTTTAATCCCAAACTGGGAGGGTTAGGGGGAAGAATTTTTAAAATCCAGACTTTCAGGATAAATGGCGTACAGACACAGCTAGTCTCACCCCTCCTAAATCCTCATTTACATGGCAGAAGGTTTTTGTTTTTTTAAGGCCTGTGCCTACAAGGATGTGGAGAACAGAAGAGACAAAGGCAACAAAAGCAGGAAAGCTCTAAAGAAGGATGAGGGGCAGAGAGGAGAAAACTGAACTCCGAGGGTCTTAGTTTCCTAGGGCTGGTATAACAGGGTGCCAAAAAGTGGCTTGAACAACAGAAATTTATTTCTCACAGCTCTGGAGCCCCGAAGTCCAACACGGGTGTGTGGTGGGGTGGGCTCCTTCTGAGGGCAGGGAAGGAGAATCTGTTCCATGCCTCTCCCCCAGCTTCTGGCTGTTTGCTGGCAATCTTTGTGTTTCTTGGCTGGTGGAAGCATCACCCAAGCTCTGCCTTCGTCTTCACATGGTATTTTCCCCGTGTCCACATCCCTAAGTACAAAAAGTTCCTTTCTATAAGAACACCAGCCATATTGGATTAAGGCTGATCCTAATGACTTCATCTTAATGAATTGCATCTACACAGACCCTATCTCTAAATAAGGTCACATTGTGAGATACAAGAGGAAGGACCTCAACCTAGGAAATTGGGGAGGACACAATTCCACCCGTAATACTGACCCAGGCAATTTACAACACAGAATCTCCCAAATTCCCACAAACACATGTCACCAGCTATCTCTGGGGGTGGGGCAAAGGGGCAACGCTGAACTAAGCAAGATGGGAGATTGAACTGACCCCACTTCAGCTGGAGGTTAGTTCTCTGGAGCTGAGCTGTCCACTGGGGTAGGCACTAGCCAGATGTAGCTAACTGAATTAAATTTTAACTGACTAAAATGATGTAGAACCAAAAAATGTAAACATCATCAGTTCCACCAGCAACGTTTCAGGTGCTCAAAAGGCTCATATGGCCGGTGACTCTCTTTTAAGAGATGGTACAGAATGTTTCCATCATTGTAGAAAGTGCAATTGGACGACACTCTTCTGGAGAAAACAAAACCGAGGGTGTCTGGACTGGGGGAATGGAAAGCACAGTTGAACATAGAGGCACACATTAAAAAGAAGGAAGGGCATAGAGTGAAATATGGGTTGCGGGATGCTACGAAGTCCCCAACCCCACAGCCCTCTTCCTACCTTGATGTATTATTTTAAAATTCCAAACTATACTTGACCATTAGGATCTCCAATACAGGCCTATGTGTTCTACAAGAGACTCACCAGAAGTGATGAGGCATTTGATATTTTGTTCCCGTAACAGGTGGTTTGGAGTTGGGGAGGGCCCGTTATAGACATGACTGGTCACAGGGTATTCTGTTGCAGTGCAAAGCAGTGTGGTGACAGGACTGTAGTATTTGAGTGAAGACAGTGCAGAGATATCCCTGCTGCTTCCAAGAGCCCTAAGACTGGCCCGCATTGGCCAAGTTTATTCCTCCTGACAAGAGTTAGCTGTGGGGCACCTGGGTCGCTCAGTCAGTTAAGCGTCCAAACTCTTGGTTTTGGCTCAGGTCACGATCTCAGGGTCCTGGGATCAAGCCCCACATTGGGATCCACACTCAGGGTAGAGTCTGCTTGTCTCCTTCCCTCCCCTCTGCTTCTCTCCCTGCCCCCAAATAAATAAATAAAATCTTTTTTTAATCAGTTTTATTTATTTATTTGACAGAGAGAGAGAGCAGGAGCAGGGGAAGCAGCAGAGGGAGAGGAAGAAGCAGGCTCCTGCTGAGCAGAGAGCCAGACACAGGGCTCCAGCCCAGGACCCGGGGATCATGACTTGAGCTGAACTGTTCAGGTCAAGGCAGATGCTTAAGTGATGAGCCACCCAGGCGCCCCGATCAATAAAATCTTAAAAAAAAGTGTTAGCTGTAAAACCTCCCTATAACAGACTTCATAAAACTGTAGGCATAAAGAACATTGCAGGCTCTATGGCATATTTATTTCTAAGTACATGTGAATTTGTTTGGCACTGGCTTTAGTATCATGATATCTATGTCATTAACTCTTACAGGCATTGGTTTCTATATCAAGAAATTAAATGATTGCTAATGAAACATTTTGAAATGCTATTTAGAAGGAAAGATTGCTTCCTGATTTCTTCTTACATCAGGATGTGGCTTCTAGGAAATTTGATTATCTTTCGCTTAAACATATCTCTTTTTTTATTGAAATTTTCCTTGAGATAATTGTAGATTTGTATACGGTTGTAAGAAACAACAGGGAAATCCTGTGCATGCTTTATTCAGTTGGAAATATCTGTTTCAGTGTTTTGGGGTTGTTGTTCTTTCCAAGTAGGTAATGAAATTATCTTCTTCTGACATGTAGTATTGATGCTTTATGTGAACATGAATAATGCAGACAAGCTAGTCAATTACTTGCAGTCTCTAGCCCTCTCTTTCTGGTATTTGAAAGGAAGAAGGTGTACTGATTCATTTATAAGCGTTCATCCAGTTCTGAGATTCTAATAGAATCTGAGACCAAGATCTTGGACAAGCCACAGCCACCGCTCTTTCTGTAGCAGCCCACAAGCTAAGAATGATTTCTACATTCTTAAATGGTTAAAAAAATTGAAAAAAAAAAATAACTTTTTGTGACATGTGAAAATTACACAGAATTCAAATTTCAGTGTTCATAATAAAGTTTTATTGGAACACAGTGGGGCCCACTCATTTACATATTATCTATGGTTGCTTTCATGTTATAATAACTATAACAGAGACATGTCCCACAAAGCCTAAAATATTTACTGGCTCCTTGCAGAAAGAGTTCATAGACTCCTTCTTTAAACCATTCATGCCCTGGGGCACCTGGATGGCTTAGTTGGTTAAGCGTCTGCCTTCAGCTCAGGTCACTATCTCAAGGTCCTGGGATCGAGCCCCATTTCAGGCTTCCTGTTCAGCGGAACGTCTGCTTCTCCCTCTCCCTCTGCTGCTCCTGTTGCTTCTGCTCTCTCTCAAATAAATAAATAAAATCATAAAAAAGAAAAACCATTCATGCCCTTTAACCCAGGAATGCCACTTCTAGAAACTTACCCTAAAGAAAAAGCAGAGATGTCTAAAACTAGGGGATATATTACATAAAATATGTGACCTTCACCTGATGGAGAAGTATAAAGTCATTAAAGACAATGTTTTAGAAAACAACTTAATGAAATGGGAAATGCTCACAATACATTCATTGTTCAATTGAAAATACAGATTTAAAAAGAACATGCTCATCACACAAATTTTGTGAGAAAAAAAAAACCTTGTCATATATTTATATGGCTAGAAAAAAAAATTACTGACAAATGCTCTCAGTGTTTATTTTAGATGAAAGGTTTTCGATTTTCTTATTCATTGTACTCTACATTTTCTAATGTTTCTACAATGAACATATTTTACTTTATTCCATCTGAAAAATTTTAAGTTCTATCCTATATTGTTTACTACTACTTCTAGTTGAATAGTCACTTACACATGTTCTTTGTGTATATAGTATAGTTTGCCAAAAATCATCAGAATGCAAACAATGGGAAAATCGGAGCAAGACGGAATTGAAATTCTAACTTCTTGCATCATAGTACTTTGTAAATATAATTACTAGTGCTGATTCTGTGGTGGTTTTATATTCACTTTAAAATGAAGTTCAGTTCTGAGATACCATTTTATATCCATCAGATTGACAAAATCTTAACAATCTGAGTACCAGTGGGTAAACAAGAATTTTCATATATTTATGATGGGGCTGTAAAATTAAATCAGCTACTTTAGACAACAATTTGCCAATTTTTAGTAAGATTTAAATTGCACATATCTTAGGTCCCAGCACACCCATTTCTAACTATATACTCTAGAAAAGTTCCCTTATGTGTGCAAAAGGATAAAAAAATCAGGGCAAAGTTGTTTATAAAGACAATTTTTTTAAAAAAAGAGAAGAATTAGATATATTACATATTTCCAAGGTCAAAGAAATGCATTAATAAAATGTGTTTTACTCATCTAGTAATCTCATACAGCAGTTAAAATGAATGAACCCTATACATCATGATGAGTAATACTAAAAAAAGGAAGTACAAAGGGATATGTATAATATAGTATTTATTAAAGTGTTAAAAATCAGAAGATTATTGGGGTATCTGGGTGGCTCTGTTGGTTAACTGTCTGCCTTTGGCTCAGGTCATGATCTTAAGGTTCTGGGATCAAGCCCCACATCAGGCTCACTGCTCAGTGGGGAACCTGTTTCTCCCTTTCCCTCTGCCTGCTGCTCTCCCTGTTTGTGCTCTGTCAAATAAATAAATAAAATATTTTTTAAAAATCAGAAGATTGTATATATTGTTCATTATTACATATAAAAACAGGAAAAAAATTGAAAACATGGACCTAAAAGATACACATACCATATTTGTGACAGCATTCACTCTGGGGAGGGAGGAAGGGAATTAGGAGTACAGAAAAGTTCAAGGAGATTCAATTGTATTCATGAAATTTTGTTTTATTCCTAAAATAAACATGTTTAAGGAACTTAAACATATACAACATAAAGTGGATTTTTTGTTTTGTTGGACATCTGCTTATATTTTATATGATTTGCATTTTTCTCCTTAATACCGCTTTAACAGCTCAAGGAAGTCAAGATGGGTAAAATTCACAGACTATTATAGTAAGAAAGTGAAAGGATCTCTAAAAGGAGATAGATAGTACTGAGTGATCTCACAATTTATTGTGACTATTTTGAATTCTGTCTATAAGGATGTTCTTCTGAGGCTTATCTCTAGACCTTATTACTCCAGGAAGTCATGTGCTTACAATGGTTTTATAGTAGAGCCAGAGATGTCTCCACCAAGCCCATAACACTTTCAAGTTCAATGGCATTTGCTGTGATACGCATTGCCACCAGACAAGAGGGTAGGATGTTTTTTTTCAAAACACAAAGACTATGTCTCACAAGTAAAACAAGAATCTCAAAGGTTATTGGGGAAAAAAGAGAAAGAAAGA
>CM052799.1:93076118-93182419 GCA_028533885.1 Nasua narica
AAAAAAAAAAAAGAATCATTGCTTAACTGACTGAGCCATCCAGGTGCTCCTATGGCAGCAAATTTAAATATCTGTAGGAAATGAACTGATTGCTAGCAAATATAAGTAATCAAAATTGACTAGAGAAGAAATGGAAAACTAGAGTATACGGCAACCACATATAAGAGATTGAAAAGATGATAAAAGAACGACCAAAAGCTACTTAGAAATTATTTATCTTATCGATCCTCAGTTTCTTAATCTGTGAAAAGGAAATAAAGTAACACTTAGCTCAGAGAACTTTTGCGAGACTTTAGCTAATGTGCTTCCTATAATACTTGGGACCCAGGAGTTGTTCAGTACTAGTTTCCCTGGTGTGCAGTGGTGTTTTAAGCTGTTTTGATGCTCGTTTTTACTTCTCTTTCCAGATGAGCAACATAATATCACTTAATTCAGTCAACAAACATTGGGTTCCTCCTTTTCAAGATTCTTCCCAAGGTGATTCCCAACTTCACAGGATGGAACAGAATCTTTCTGTTTTTCTTTCCTGAACCGAATTGTGGATCTAGAGGAGAAAAGATGACTAAAAGCAGGAAGAAGAAGGCTAAGTTCTCAGAAAGGAAAAAAAAAAAAAACGCCTTAGGGAGGAAGGCAACTTCTTAAGAATATCATAAGCGTATCAACACATATCCCTCTGCAAGCCCTAAGGTAGGATGACACAGCCAGCTCTGGGCTGGAGAATGCTGAAGTTTCAGAAAGCTAGTCCACAGTGTTGCCAAGCTAGTTCTCAACACCTAAAGGTAAGGGGCAGGTAGATGGAACCAGAGCTTTTCCTCCGGGAGCCTTTGCCTCCCTTCCTGCCTCAGGGAAGCCTCAGGGAAGCCTCTGGGTGGAGGGAGGAAACGGCTCCACCTGGGCGGTTTAGGAGTGATTGTTCAGGGAGGGGAGCCTCCTGCCCGGTGGGAGGGCTGAAAGAATGTGGTGGATCATTTTTCCCCTGGCCTCCTCCCCTCTCCATACTGCACGACTATTTCTCTTGGCCTCCTCCAAGATCTAGGAATGTTCTAGCTTTCAGACAGAGCTTCCTAGCTCTGACCTGGGTGATGCTTAATGCCAGAGAGCATTTCCATGGATTGCAGAGGGGCCAGCGCCTGGCTGTTCGCCCAGGGAGCCAGGGTGAACTCCATACAGCCATCACACCTCCACCTTCAAATACACCGCTCCCCATACTCACGCAAAGAAGAGAAGGTCCAGCTGAGGCTCCAAGGGATGATTGCTAAGAATCTGCCCCTGCAGCATAGGAACTTTTCAGTAACTTCTACTGAATTCCCTCTGGATGAAAGCACCTATTTTAGGCAAGGTAACTGGCACTGAAATCAAATGGATCCATCAGGCTCTGCCACTCAGCAACTTTGCGGCCTCGGTTTTTTCATCTCTAAAATAGGGACGATTAGAGGCGCCTGGGTGGCTCAATGGGTTAAGCGTCTGCCTTTGGCTCAAGTCATGATCTCAGGCTCCTGAGATTGAGCCCCGCATCGGGCTCCCTGCTCAGCGAGGAGTCTGCTTCTCCCTCTCATTCTCTCTTTTGTGCTCTCTCTCTTTTAAATAAAGAAATAAAATCTTTAAAAAATAGAAATAGTAAAAATAAAAAAAGGAAGATTATATCACCTCCTTTGAATGGTTGTTTTGAGAATGAAATGAGTGCCTGATATTGTCCCGGGCTCATTACAGAGACTCAGTAAATATGAATACTGCCTGGATGGCTCAGTGGGTTAAGCCTCTGCCTTCGGCTCCTGTCCTAATCTCAGGGTCCTGGGATCAAGCCTCGAATCTCAGGCTCTCTGCTCAGCGGGGAGCCTGCTTCCCCCTCTCTCTCTGCCTGCCTCTTTGCCTACTTGTGATCGCTCTCTCTGTCAAATAAATAAATAGAATCTTTCAAAAATATATATGAATATTGCCTTGACCACTGTCATTTCACACATGTCCCACAGGAGCACAGGAGAGACAATTCACTATATTCTGCTAATTTTCCCCATTGCCCCTTACTAAAAGCTGCAGTGAAATTTAGAGAAATCTGGGATATTCTACAAAAGACAGTTCGACTCAAATTTGACCTAACAAGCATTTGTGAAACACAAGCTATCCTCCCTGTAGGTACTGGGAGTGAAAGGTGATTTCTAGCTACCGATTGCCAAACCACAGCAAAACACAGTGTCTTAAAACAACGTATTGTTGATGGTTTTGTAGGTTGGGTCATCCTAGCTGGCCTGTTTTCTGTAATAACTGTAAGTGAAGAGCCGAGTCCTCTGAAGGCTTGTCTGGGCTGGGCACCCAACATGGCTTCTTCACTCCCCCATCTGGGATCTCAGTGGCTCTCCCCACAGCCGCTTTCTCTCGTAGAGCTGTCTACCTAGACTTTTTACAGGGTGGCTCAAAGTTCCAAGAAAAAGAAAGCAGAAGCTGTCAGTGACTTTACAACCTGAGCCTAGAAATGGTCCAGAGTCTCTTCTGCCACTTTTTGGTGGCAAATTAACTACACGGCAGCCCAGATTTAAGGAAGAAGAGCCACAGACTCGACCTGTCAATGGCCAAGTAGCACATGTGTACACAAAGGGAAAGAGCTGCTTGATGCTGAACATCTTTGGAGATACGCGACCAATGAACCTGATATCGGAGTTCCATGTGGATAAAAGCACAAGATATTTACTTGCATGATTTTATTCTTTTCAGCTGATAGTTTTTCATCCAAGTGTGTGACAAGAATCATTCACCACCTGCGTCAGGCTTCTGCATTCCTACCGCTGAAATTGATTCCTCAGTGAAGGGCAAATTCAGCGGAGGCATCAGACCCTGACTTTTTTCTGCCCACTAAAATGGTTTTGTCACTGTAGGACTCCTTGTACCCGCGTATTTCATCCCCCAGGTGAGCATTTCACTTTGCACTCATTGCCTTGTCTTCAGATTAAAAACCAAGGCTTTTGATCAGACGGACAGCCTGCTCTTAGTCCCCTTCCCTGGCACTGCCTGATACCCTTCCATTTTCCCAGGATTCCCAGCTTCCAAAGAGTTCACTTACATAGGTAATTCTTCCAACTAAGCCAATAAGTCATAGGCTTTAATAACTCCTTATACTTACTTCTTCAAGGCACTTACCTTAATTTGTATCTTTATATTTAAAAGATTGCTGGACCCATTTCTCTCTTCCTCATTAGACCCTAAGCTCTGTAGAGTCCAGAGGTCGTGCTTCATACATGCCAGGCGTTCAATAATATCTTTGGAACAAGTGAATCATTCCTTCTTTCCAGAACTATTTAGAGATATAAGAAGGCAAACACATTCGTATGGAGAGAAATTTTTAAAATTTACTTTCAGAACCATAGTGTTTGACTTTTAACTGGCAGACCTTGGAGATCTGGATATCCAACTTAAGAAAAGTGAGTCTGTGACTCAAGCAGTACAAAGTAACCCTTCAGAACCCCTTCCTCAGTAGTAGATATGACCTGAAGCATGCGAGGCTCGACTAAAGGAATATTTCTAGGTTTGAACTCTCACTTGCCATTCCAGACCTTCTTGCTGTGTTCTCACATCTCACATTCCTTCCCAACTGCCTCATCCCCAACTACCCAGCCCTGTCTGATGGATGTTACAGCTGTAGTTATCCGTTTGGCTTAAAATCTCCCCGAAAATCCAAACGCCTTTGGACAACACCTTTCAAAAGTCTGTCATTGCCTCACTTCCACACCCACATATAACTCTGGAATCCTCTACTAAATTCCAATACCCTGATTCTCAACATATTTAGACACAGCCTCATTTAGCCTTGGGGCTCCCCAAACTGGAAACACAGATGGGCAATTGGACTCCAGGAATCTTCTTATTCTTATTTTTCATTATGGAAAATTTTAAAGGTAAAGAAAACACCGTAATGAACTGTTATACTCATCCCCTAGCTTTGATTATTATGACCAGTCTTCCCATCCACAACTCCACCCACTTCCCCTCTATCCTGGATGGATTTCAGTGTCTATTTCTAAAAGATAAGTGCTTTAAAAAAAACAAAAAACAAAACCTCAACACACAACTGAAACACATTATCACACCTGAAAATACTCTAGGCACTCTTAATTGTCAGTAACTACTGATTCTCAGTGTGAAAGATACTGACACAGGAAAGCACCATAAAAGCCTTTCTTTACTGTTGCTCTCCCCAAATATTCCACAAATGAACACCCACATGCACTCTCTAAAGAACAAAAAGATATGCATTTCTTTTTTCTTTTTTATATTTTATTTATTTATTTGTAAGGGAGAGAGTGCACACACGAGCAGGGAGAGCAGCAGGCAGAGGGAGAGGGAGAAGTAGGCTCCCTGCTGAGCAGAGAGCCAGTTGCTGGACTTGATCCCAGGACCCTGGGATCATGACCTGAGCTGAAGGCAGATGCTTAACCTACTGAGCCACCCAGGCACCCCAAAAGACATGCATTTCTGATGATGTTGTTTATCGTCTCATGTAAAAAACGGCACTAACAGATAATTGGCTTTGCTTTTATCAATGTTCTTTGCTCAAAGACCACTGGGAATACCTTGAACAAGTTGGGTTTTTTTTTTTTTTTTTTTTTACAGCTTGCTGTAAGGGGAACACACATACACACTGTGAAAATTGGAGTGTCTCAGTAAGAGGGTGTCAGAAAGAAGCTAGTAAAGAACTTGAGCTTCAGTGGGTAATTCGAGGGAAGGTCTAAGGAAGCAGGGGCTTCCTCTGGATTGTCAGAAAATGGAGGCAGTTCTGTGCTTGGAAATCCAACAGGTCTTCTCTGGAGGGAGGACAGACTAGAGAATCACCCAGTCAGCGAGCAAGGGGAATGTTATTTGTTACACAGTGACCTGTTTTTGTCTCAGTCATGGTCTGAGAGTGACCTCATCTGATATGGATGTCTGTAAGATTGTTTCTGTCCAACAGGAGAACAAAATGACACCAGGAGCTTTAGACCACCTTATAATAGCATTGACATCTACCTGTGAAAGTCAAATCCAGGGGCCCCTGGGTGGCGCAGTTGATTGAGCGACTGCCTTCGGCTCAGGTCATGATCCCGGAGTCCCGGGATCGAGTCCCACATCGGGCTCCCGGCTCCATGGGGAGTCTGCTTCTCACTCTGACCTGCTCTCTCTCACTCTCTCTCTTTCCTAATAAATAAATAAATAAAATCTTTAAAAAAAAAAAAGAAAGTCAAATCCAAAAAAAAAAAAAAAAAGAAAGTCAAATCCATTCCAGATGTTGTGGGCAACTTTTTTCTTTCTCATGATCCTACCACTTTCTAGGGTATGTGAATTTGTTGACTACTACTATCTTTAGTCCTCATTCTATTTTAGGTTCTTTTTTTGCTAATATTTTATTTATTTATTTGACAGAGAGAGAGCACAAGCAGGGGGGAGTAACAGGCAGAGGGAGAGGGAGAAGCAGGCCCCCCACTGAGCAGAGAGCCCAACACAGGGCTCAATCCCAGGACCCTGGGTTCACGACCTGAGCCAAAGACAGATGCCCAACCAACTGAGGCACCCAGGAGCCCCACTATTTGAGTTTCTGAACCCACTTTTCCTTTTAGATCATTTTGATCACTCATTATGTATTAGTGTGTCTGTGTGTTTTATTATATCATAGTCAAGTGTTGATAAACTTCCTTAAATCTTTTTCTAGAGAAGAACTGAATTTATGCCTTCCCGTTGAGAGTCAAGGGAACATAATTGTTTAAAAATAGCTTCCAAACATTTGAAGATTGTAAAATGATGATGTATGAGACAGGGAAAACTAAAGAATACAACGTAATGTGACCCGTGCGAAACACTGGCATGGAATTCAAGGGCTTCTCTGTCCAAGTGCTGCCTATGTGGCTCTTGATTTAGTCACTATGTCACCAGACCTCCTTATGTCACCTACAATATAACTAGTCTGGGCTAGATGACTTTCCACTCGTATCAGTCTCTGGCTCTACTGCATAAAATACACGTTTATATACCTCCTTCTTTCCTTCTGACTCTTTATCATGGAAATTTTCAAACATGGATAAAAGTGGAAAGAATAGTAAAGCAAATCCCAAGGAGCCATCACCAACTTCCCAGCCACCAACTTCCCAGCCCTGGCCAAAGCTGTTGTGTTTCTACACGCAGCCACGCCGGTGGCTATTTTGAAGCAAATCCCTAGAGATCATCTCATTTCACTTTCTTTTCCTTACTGGAAAAAAAATTTTTTTTTTTTAAGAAAAAGGACCGTTTTAAAATGTGGAGCCCCCAAACGTCACATTTCCTCATACATAGAAATTTAAGGAGAAAGAGTCTTCGTTTAATAGTGTGACTATAGATGAATAGCAGTTTTATCACAAGTAGTCTTAAGATACGTGATGGTCAGTTGCCTAGTAAAACAACAAAAAAAGTAAAGACATTTTTTTTTCAGAGTATTCTTTGCTTTGAAAAGAGTTTTCTACAGCCATTTGTCAGCTCTAATTGAAACAATCATAGAAATGGGCCTAGGGATGAGAGAGAACTTGTGAGCCACAGGGGGAAGAACGTTCAGTCCCAGCTGCAGTAAGCTACAATCTGTTTTTCTGCTCCGTCCTCAGCCTTGGGTAAGCTGAATACCAGGGTCTGTAGTTGCATTTGTGGCCTTCCCAATGTTGCAGATATTCGATGAGTGTGATAGTGAAGATTCCACAGAGATTCATATTGCAGGTAGGGTTGCCAGATAGCAAATAAAAAACAGGATGCAGAGTTAAATTCAAATTTTGTATAAGCAACAAGTAATTGTTTAGTATGAGTACATCCCAGAAACTGCATGGGATATACTTATACTAAAAAAAAAAAAAAAATTCAGGGGTGCCTGGGTGGCTCAGTCAAGTAAGCATCTGACTTCGGCTTCGGTCATGATCTCCAGGTCCTAGGATTGAGAGGCACTTCGGGCTCCCCACTCAGGGGGGGTCTGCTTGTCCCTTTCCCGCTGCACCTCCCCCTGCTCGTGCTTGCATGCACACGCATGCTCTTTCTCTCAAATAAATAGATAAAACCTTTTAAAAAAATTAAAAATAAGGGCGTCTGGGTGGTTCATTTGGTTAAAGGGCATCTGGGTGGTTCATTCAGTTAAAGTTCATTAAAAAATAAGGGTGTCTGGGTGGTTCATTTGGTAAAATCTGGGTGGTTCATTTGGTTCATTTGGTTAAAGTCACTTTAACCAAATGACTCAGGGTCCTGGGATCAAGCCCCACATCAGGCTCCCTACTCAGCGGGGAGCCTGCTTCTCCCTCTTCCTCTGCCCCTCCCCCTGCTCGTGCTCTTATGCTCTCTCTCTGTCAAATAAATAAATAAAATCTTTAAAAATAAATAAAAAAGAAAAGAAAAACTTAGTGGTTTAAAGCAATAATATATATTTTATGTACCACTTTTTATGGGTCAGGAATTCAGGCGGAGCATAAGGAGATAGCTTCTGGTGTTTCGGCTTCACGACATCTGGGGCCACAGCTGGAAGAGAGGCCCAGAATCAGCAAAAGCTTTTTCAAGCATGTGTCTGGCCATTGATGCTGGTTGTGACACTGCACAGAGCTGCTAGCCAGAGTGTTCGCAGGGGGTCTTCCTCACAACACGGGAGACAGGATCCCAGGCCAAGAGTCCCTAGAGAGACAACCAGGCAGAGGTCTTGTTGCCTTTTCTGACCTGGCCTCAGTGTCACCTGCACCCAGTTTCAAGGGGAAGGAACATAGATCTGACTTACCTTTCTCAGGTTATGAGAAGAGTATGGGGCGTGGACTGCACATTGGTATAGTCATCTTTAGAAAAAACTATTTGCCGCATCACAGCCTGTCATTAGATATCTCATGCCTGAATATTCACTTCCGAATATGGGTGAACATTCCAGCAATAACTTAGAATGGAGAGTCTCCTCATGTGCTCATTTCATTCACGTTCTGTTGGACAGCTAAGATGTAAATGTATACGTTTACGACTGTAAGGGTGAATGTCAAAATACTCATGATTGTGAAAGTTGTTTATTTTATATACTTAAGCAATTATTAATAACTACTAAACAGGGGACACCTGGGTGTCTCAGTCGGTTAAGCATCTGTCTTCAACTCAGGTCCTGGGATCGAGCCCTGCATCAGGCTCCTTGCTCAGCAGGGAGCTTGCGCTGCTGCCCCTGCTTGTGCTTTCTCTCTTCTCTGACAAATAAATAAATGAATAAACAAACAAACAAATAAATAAATAAAATCTTTAAAATAAAAAAAAAAAGAACTACTAAACAGAGCAATAGGGAAATCCGCTGACAGTTTAGGCAATCACGTTAACCTTGGTGGAACAGACTGGTGTACTAACTTTCATGACATTAAATAAAATAACCTTTCAGAACTGCATTTCACTTGTGGTAATTTAAATTCCATTTAAGTCATATACCTTTTAAGGAAAAAGTCCCATCTGGAAATTCTTTACAAATTAGGGGGATGTTTTTTTCCCCAAATACTTTTATTTTTTCAGTGTTACAAGATTGATTGTTCATGCACCACCCCCAGTGCTCCATGCAATACGTGCCTTCTCAATACCCACCACCGGGTTCACCCAACCCCCCCCACCCTCCAAAACCCTCAGTTCGTTGCTCAGAATCCACAGTCTCTCATGATTCATCTTCCTATTAGGGGGATATATTAAAAGCATAAGAATAACTTTAACCTCTTAGGGGCGCCTGGGTGGCTCAGTGAGTCAAAACCTTTGCTTTCAGCTCAGGTCATGATCTCAGGGTCCTGGGATCGAGCCCCACATTGGGCTCTCTGCTCAGTGGGGAGCCTGCTTCCTCCTCTCTCTCTGCTTGCCTCTCAGTCTGCTTGTGATCTCTCTGTGTGTCAAATAAATAAAATCTTTTTTAAAAAAAAGAATAACCTCTTCAAAATGTGATGGGCAGGAGAAACTCCAGAATCATACAATGACATCTGTGATATATCATCTCTGATCCAGACAAGGTAATGCTATGATTCCGTATCTTGTGAATATATATACAATGAGATATTATTCAGCCTTACAAAAAGAAAAAGCTCTTGTCATTTACAACAACCTGGATGGATCCGGAGGACATTGCGCTTAGGAAAAAAGCCAGACACAGAAGAAAAAGCTACATGATCTCACGGATACATAGGATCTACATATTTAATACATAGAAGCAGAGAGTAGAACAGTGGTTACCAGGGGCTGGGGAAGTGGAGAAAATGGAGAGAAATTGCAGTTAGGTAGGATGAATAGAGACCTAATGGGCAATATGATGACTATAGTTAATAAGACTGTACTGAATACTGGAAATTTTGCGAAGAGAGTATATTTCAGTGCATTCAGGATTAGAGAAGAAAAATAACTATGTGAAGAGATAATATGTTAATTAGCTTGACTATAGTAATTACTTCACTATGTCGTCTATCAAAGCATCCTTCGCACCCCTTATTGATATATAGTTTTTATTTTAAAAAAAGAAATGGCATGAAGAAAAAAGTATTATCTTGTTTCTTATATTCTTATATTATTATATCCTGTTCCTCCACCAGCTTCAGTTAAAATGAGCAGTTATTGTGTCCAAAATGGGCAGCATACTGACTGAGGCAGCAGAAATCCAGCAGCCAACAGTGTTGGGTCCTTACTGATCTAGCCAGACTTCTAACTTCAGTCCTACCAAAAGTTCAAATAAAGCGATTGCAATAATCATTAAGTTTGTTGGTTAAGTTTCAGATTCATCCCTCTATCTCTCATGTTTATTTTATGAAGCTGATCTTTGGCTTTGGCCTCAATTTTGGATGAATACTGATTTTAACATTTGGTTGTTCAACAACTGGTTAAAACGAGTGTGGGACCCACCCTTGCCCGGGGCCATGCAGCATGTGTAATCAATAGAACTGCAAATTCTAATTCAAGGTTCCAAACAAGCTCTATTTCCCTGCAAAGTGTTTTTGAAAAAGCACAGGTGAGGGAATTAACTTTCTGATGAGAAAGATCAGAGAAACGAATGGATAATCAAATAAGGATAAAATACAGGTTGAAGAGGGAGTGTTGGCATAAAAATACCATAAGCCTAAAAGGAAGATGGATGGAGAAACTGGGGTCTCCCCTTTCCACGAACTGGGAGGAGAGATTACAGGATGCAAAGGAGTGGGGTGTAGGGGAAGAAGACAGTGCTCAGAAGAATGTGGAAAAGGGTTGGAATAACAGTCATGGAATGTGGTAGGGAATGCATGAGTAAGTCGGGAAGACAGACTGCTGAGTAGGAGGGCCCTCCTAGTGGGCTTCAGGATGAATTTTTAATGGACTCAGATTTTGAGAACTACTGCCTTAAAGCATGCAGAAAACAACACAAGCCAGAATGATGAGAGTTCTCTTCCAATCCCAGAACCTTCTGAAATCCCCAGTTGGCGGTGACTATCTCGAGGACAGAAGTTTGCTAGAGCAAGTAGCATCTGTCTGAAATATCCCACAAAGGGCAAAGCCAGTGGGAAGTCAAAGGGAGGGTATCTATTTAGCCCCAGATAAATATACTAATAAATGTGTGCAGCTTCACTGTATGATCCTAGGACCCTAGGATGTCCTAGGATAGGACCACCAGCATTACCTGGAAGCTTGTTAAAAATGCACCCTTTCAAGCCATACCCCAGACCTTCTAAGTCAGAATCTGCATTTTAGCAAGGCAGCAGATGATTCATGTACACCTTAAAGTTTGAGAAGCCCTATAGCCCTAGTCTATAACTCTGCTAAATCTTCGATATATGCAGGGGTAATCGCTGTGATACTAATCTCAATTAAAATACCGAGCCTCTGTGATATGCTTCATGCCATACTGGGTACCCTGAAGATCTCCAAGGACCTCCAGATGTATTCTGTACCCTCTAGGTTTAATCACTAGTGTTAGGTGGGAAGGTTTTCTTATTTTTTAATTTTTCTTATATTTTCTTATTTTCTATTTAAAAAAAATTTTTTTTTTTTTGCAATCGTAGTTCAGTCTTCAAAAACAGTGCATTTTAGCTTTGATTTTCTGTGATTTGGAGCTGGTCATTCGATTCAAGTGAGTGAGGTTTATCCTTGAACTCGGGTTCTGGACTACACGATTAAGCAACTGAGCCACCCAGGCACCCCTGTATTTTCATTTTAAAAAGAGGATGAGAACCCCCAGTTAGCGATGTCCCACTTTATGGACAGTGGGTGGAGGCGGAGTTCCTGCTGAAAGTTAATTTTCTACCTATAACCATAGAGACATGGAACAACGCTAAAACCAATCAATATTTGGCAAATCTCTTGGACAGATTTATCAGCTAGGGCTCATGCTTCTCGGAGAGGTCAAGCTGCGCCCTTTTGTACTGACGCCTATGTCACAGAGGGCCACACGGCACCACCTTTGAGTCAGGAGGAAGGGCATGTGGGCATTTGCTCATTCTGATTGTGAAAATAACTGGAAATACTGCCATTTAGGTGTCGATGGCACCTGCAAGATCCCCAAGTCCAATTCTGAATTCAGGCTGTGTCTACCCATATGCAATAGAGGGAATTACCCAGATGAGTCAGCCTGTAGCTAAGAAAGGCCCTTCATTTGAAGCTCACTCCTCGCAGGCAGGCTTCCCTTTGTTGATGGAAGAGTAGATCGGGTCATTGAGACATTATAGTACAGTAGTTAAGAGCACAGTTTCTGGGGCGCCTGGGGGGCTCAGTTTGGTTAAGCATCTGCTTTCAGCTCAGGTCATGACCTCAGGGTCCGGGATCGAGTCCCACATTGAGCTCTCTGCTCATCGGGGAGTCTGCTTCTCCCTCTCACTCCCCCTCAGTGTGCTCTTGCTCTCTCTCAAATAAAGAAAATCTTAAAAAAGAAAAGTCTGGAACCAGACTTCCTGGGTTCAAATCCTATCCCTATCATCGTGGCAGGTTAAAGACGGCCACGAAGTCTCTGATCCTCTTTTCATGGACTGGTGAGGTCTACGCCCCTGCCACTGACTATGAGAGGACTCTGTGATGACTCCGACCAAGGGGATAGGAAAAAAGTAGACCTGTCCCAGTTTCAGGCCTTAAGAGACGCAGCTTCCACTCCTTGTCTACTGGAACCTTAAGCCATCGGGTAAAATCAGATTATGCTGCTACAGAGACCACAGGGGGACCCTGAGATGACAGGAGGAAGACAGGGGCCCCGCCAAGCCCAGCCTTGAGGCCCTTCCCATGAAGGCATCTAGCTGGTGAGCAGCACCTTCACGGACCCTACAGACCAACGCAACACACATCTCAGCTGTGCAAGAGCAACCAACCCCCGTCAACACCACCTGGGACAGAGGAATCGCCCAGTTGACTCCTGACCCACAAAACCACGATATACAATAAAAGGGTTGCTGTTTCAAATACAAAGGTTTGAAGTGCTTTATGTTACATGGATAGATAACTACAACAACACTTACTAGTTGTTTGGGCTTCCTCACTTCTAAAGTAGGGACAATAATTACAATACATACCTTATTGGATTAAATGAGTGGTGACATAAAGCCCTCCGACCAAGGCCTGGCCCACAGCAAGGGCTCAGTAAAATATGGCTCCTGTTAGGGTTGGATGACAACTCCCGTCCGATTCTGAGACAGAGAAGTCTGACCGGGGGCTCCGTGTTATCTCGTTCTCCAGGTCATTTGGACCTTTTATCATTCAATCTCAAGCAGGACAGTGGCCCCTTTTGGGAACTCATACTGAAATGACCCAAGCACGAAGGGCTAGAGTTCACTGCTCCCCCTAAGGTTAGCTACGGCCTTCCTGCAGACCAGCTCTCTCCCAGTGAACGGAGGCTGAGCTGGCTCCCAAGCCTCCTCCCCAGCAGACCACCTACAGGGTACATGCAACTCCCCCTAATCACGATTCGTCCCCTCTTCAACTTTCTCTCCTGTTACACTTCCTTTCCCTCAAATGACCACTCGCCTTCTCGCTGCTAACCCAGATTCCTCCACAAACACTTGAGAAATGCAGGAGCTCCGAGGCTCCCCAGGATGTGCTGGGAAACCGTAGTCCTTCAGGATGAACTATTCTGGGCCCACTGAAAGTTCTGGAAACATTGGGCGCTGCATTTTCTAACTTTCCTTCGATAATTACAAGTGCATTTGCCAATTAAAAGCTCTAAAAAGTTACGCCGTTAACTTTGTATTATCTAAATTTGTGCAGACATATTTTGATTGTGAAACACTTTTCTGGTAAAACAAGGCTTCGTGGGAGGATCGACAGCTGAGGTGAGCCCTGGAGGTAGAGAAGAGGGAAGCAGGTGAAGAGAGCAGAGAAGAAAGTAAGAAGACGGTCGACTTAACTTGACAGGAAGGTAAATCAGGGAGGGCTGGGTTTAAGCTATGCGGGCTATGGGAAGCTTCTGAGGGCTTCAGGCAAGACCATATTCAGTCAGATTTGCACTGACTCTTATTTTTTGACCTTTATTTATTCATCGGAGACCTCTAGAAAACAAAACATGTTGCATCACCACCATTATCTATACGCACATTACAGAAGTTTCATAAAATGAATCTAATTCTTGCTACATGCAATGCCCACTAATATTTTCTATTATTTTTGCCTCCTCTTGGAAATCACTTTTAAGAAGCTGTTCCAAAAATCGAAGCAAGCAAAGATAGAGAACTAAATTTTACAACACCTGAATATGAGTGTCAAGACCCTTCATCTTCTTTCCAATGTGCTAGGTAAATAAATGAGAGTGATCTACTTTCAGAGGAACAGAAGAGCCCATTCTAGTTCTGCTAAGAAGCGGTTAATTCTTATAACCCCTATGCACGATTTCCATAGTCTCTTGTCACAAGTAAGAGGTTGTGATCCCACTGAAGGCAGAAAGTAAGTCCGACTTTTTTGGTTCATTAGGACAGCGTTGGCACCTTGGTGGACACATATGGGGTGATTCAAACACACTTACTGATTGCACTGCCTTGTACTGAATTGATGATTCTTCATCCTTTGTAGGGCAAAGAAGTTTAGCAGGCTGAGAAACAGCAGCAAGCTTCAGCTAGGTAGTGTGCGTGCCCCCACAGGTGATCAGAGTCCCCTGGAAAATATCTCCTCCTCCTGTGCTCCTTGTCTCAGGGACAGACTGCCTACATCACAGAAAGGACCCCTTGGAATCTCCTGCAGTCAAACCTCCCAGAAGGTGAAGTCCAGAATGGCCACCATGCTTGCGTTCTTCTTTTCTTTCTGCGAGCATCACTACTGTGTTTCTGTCCCTTGCAGAGCTGCCATCTACTCTCACGACTGAGGTCTTCCTACAGGACTGAATCCAAAATGGGGCTCAGTCTCAGCTTCCATCTCCTTGCTATCTCTGAAAGAGAGGGCTCTAGCCTCTTTGGTTTAAGGGCTTCACCGCTAACCAGAGAACAAGGTGCAAACCATCAAGCATGAGCATCACAAAAACAACTGCCAGAATCTCAACATTTTTTTTTTCTAGTGCCTAGAGCAGTCTGTTGGTGACCCCCACCCCTTCCTGCCTCCCTTCCCTACTTCCGCCCTTTCTCCAGATTAGGTGTTCCACTTCGTGCTTGCAGGTCTGAAGGTGTGATTAATAGTTGAACAATAAATGACTTAGTCACCCTCCAAGTTTTGGATGACCAGAGCATTCCAGAAGAGTGACTGTCAGTGTTTCCCCTTCTTCGCACAGGAAATAAATGACCTCAGGCCTTTCCCTCACAGTTACTCATGTACCAAAACTTCTTAAAAATTCTGGAAGGAAAAAAAAAATTCTGGAAGGACTCTTTGGGCTGAGACCTAGTTTGCGGTGACGTGGCTAAACATAGCAAGAAGGTCAGAATCATTGGTAAATATGGGACCTGTTATGGTGCCTCCCTCAGGAAAATGGTGAAGACGGTTGAAGTAAGCCAGCCAGCATGCTGAGTACACTTGCTCCCTCTGTGGCAAAACCAAGAGGAAAAGACGAGCTTGGGGAGCTGGCATCGTGGTTGCTGCAAAGAAAATGGTAGCCCGTGGTGCCTGGACCTACACTACCACTTCTGTCATCATCACAGAGGCAGCTATCAGAGGAATGATGGAGTTGAAAGACCAGTAGAAGCTCCACCATTTGAAACAATACTAGTTTGCCATAAATGGGTTAATTTATGTAACCAAATTACTTTGGCTTGTTGTTAAGTTTATTAATTAGATGTTCCAACTTGCATTGCATTAGTCTTCCTTCCTCAAAACTCTTAGAAATTAAAAATCCTTCTAACTTTGGGTTTCTTGTTGGGCTCAGTCAGTTAAAGGTCTGACTCTTGAATTCTCTCAGGTAATGATCTCAGGGTCATGGAATCAAGTCCCGCTGGGTATGGCATCAGTTTAAGATTCTTTCTCTCCCTCTCCCTCAGCCCCTCCCCCCTCTTAAAAAATCTTTCTAATTTTTGTTGGGAAAAAAAATTGTGGAAGGAAACTGAAGTGTGGTGCACAGTACTCTTTGCTTTCTCTTCTCTCCGATAGTATATGCTGGCAACCCCAGTTGCTATTCTTAAAAGTCTAGGACATCAGGCTGTGTTGACCAGTGTTATTGAAATGTCATGATGGGAAATTCTAGGGGCCAAAGGCCCTGGCAAAAGAAAGCAGCTGCCCAGATCCCAGTGGGGAGCTGCCTAGCTTCAAGGTGGCATCTTTGATGATTAATTCAAGCCTTACATTTCTAGAACCTTATCTTCCTCTGTGGGATGATTCTCAAGGCTCCCTGTCAAAACTGGTAGTTTATAAGCAAAGCTCATTTGCACCTGCTTGGAGTTGGAAAGCACCCACCAGCAAAGTGGTGACAGTCCTCACCCGCTGGTGGTGGGAACGCAGCTGGTTTGCCTTTTCTTCCTTCCATGTGTCTGTATATCTGACTTTTTTTACCTAAATAAATGCTTATTGGTAATAAAGGGAAAAAAGCAAAATTGTTCAGAAAGAAATATGTCCCACGGTTTCCATAGACTCTCACATAGAGCCATTCTGTTGTTTATATTGAAAAGATCATCTTTTTTTAATTTCTAAACCTATTAGGGAGACCACAGCCCCGGTTTGGGCAACATAGCATCTCAATTGACGATCTTAGCTCCTTGCCTTATTATGCTAGAATGACCTTGCAAAATGTACTTCATCTTTCTGAACCTGAGGGTCTTTGCCTGTTAAAGGGCCTGACATCTTCCTCACAGGAGGATGAGGAGCATTGAAAGTGCTCCTTGGTGCTTAGTATATTATGCCTGCTCAGGAAATATTTGCTGTTTTTCTTCTCACCCCAACTCTGAGATCTCAGAAAAGATCTTTACAGAGCAACCAATACGCAGTTCGAAGAATCTTTAGGAGGAAACTCAGCGTCCACTCAGCCCGACTTCTCCAGAGTCCTGAGCACAGCCTCCCTGGCCAGCAGCCCCTGAGCCTTGGGGGAAGGCAGCCCCCTGTTCCCCTGGGAGTGGGTGGGCAACTTCACTGCAGGGTAGCTTCCACCATGATCACGAGGTTATTTGCTTTTTATTTAGCTAAAATTCGACCCTCTATAATCCTCCCTATTGTTCTTAAATCTAACCTCTAGACTCTCCACAAAGAGCTAGTAGGCTCCCTCTTCCACACCACGGTCCCTTGGCTACCGGCAGCAGACTTGTTCCTTGCATGCTCTAGAGCTGGGTCTAGGCACAGTGGAGGCCTTCTTAAGTGACACAAAGCAAATGAGTAACTAAACCAGGCCTCTGGCTGCTGGCAAAATTTCCAGTAGAGATCTGCCTGACAGCCCACGGTTCTCTCTGAGAGCTCTTCCAACTTTGTCTACTCAGCCTCGCCTTGATAGATTTATTGGTATCTTCCCTCTCCTCTCCCCAACCCCCACTTTCCTTTCCCTTCCCATTTGTGAAGACAGGATTTGTTTCCTCGTGGAGGATGTGACTGAACAAGCTGATTGAGGAAACTGGTTGTGCTAATTCCATCACACCGGCTAAGGAAGAAGATAGAACGTAATGAAAGGACAAGTGCAGAAATAGAGCAGTCAGGCAATAAAATTAATAATCATTCTGGTTTGATCCTTTAAAAACTTCCTATAAGGGGGCACCTGGGGGCCCCTGGGTGGCGCAGTTGGTTGAGCAACTGCCTTCGGCTCAGGTCATGATCCCGGAGTCCCGGGATCGAGTCCCACATTGGGCTCCTAGCTCCATGGGGAGTCCGCTTCTCACTCTGACCTTCTCCCTTCTCATGCTCTCTCTCACTCTCTCTCTTTCCTAATAAATAAATAAATAAAATCTTTAAAAAAAAAGGGGGGGGGCACCTGGGTGGCTCAGTGGGTTAAGCCTCTGCCTTCGGCTTGGGTCGTGATCTCAGGGTCCTGGGATCGAGCCCCGCATTGAGTTCTCTGTTGGGGGGCGGGGGCGGAGCCTGCTTCCTCCTCTCTCTCTGCCTGCCTCTCTGCCTATTTGTGATCTCTCTATGTGTGTCAAATAAATAAATAAAATCTTTAAAAAAAAAGTTCCTATAAGGCTGAACTCAGTGATACCCAACTAGACCATCAAATTGTTACTTTTGTATCAAGGGAAACAGAAGCTCTTTGGGATAATTCTTTTGCATTCCAGGCTTTCAGTGGAAAAGAAAAAGACACTTACTGTAGACCATTAAGCACTCACCAGACATGATTTTAGGATATAATTCAATTTCCAATCATTATAAAGAGCCTGGGAGAAATATTTCTATATCTGGGCAGGGGCATTGTCAGATTAAAGGTGCAGTGGTTCGAAATGCTGTTTGTTCCAGACCTGTGTTCGATTGCAACAATGTCAGCGTCTTGCCTGGGCTGGTGGATTATTAACAGAGGTTATTGGTCTCCATGGCAAAATTATTGCTCTGAACGTAATCTCATTTATGGAGAAAAAAAAGACTTCGGGTCCGGGAGAGTATATAAATGTCCATCACCATCAAGGTTCTGCCTCATTTGAGACGAAGAAGCGACTCCAAGGACACAGCTCACAGGCAAATTTGGTTCTCGGCTCCAAAATACGGACTGAACTGGGGACAATTGCTAGGACGCTTTCGCAGATAACTTGGAAGAGACCCCGTGAAGGCGACAGTGAGGTGTCCTTGACCACAGTCCTATTTGTACTTCCCCCAACATGTGTACTGGGGGCTGTGCCAAGTGCCTGGGGGGCACCCTCATCCCCCTTGCCTTGTTTGGCTTTTTGGCTAACATCCTGTTATTTTTTCCTGGAGGAAAAGTGATAGACAACAACGACCACCTTTCTGACGAAGTCTGGTTTTTCGGAGGAATATTAGGAAGCGGGGTCTTGGTGAGTAGGGATGCCTTAAAATCCTCCCAAAGATTTTTGCGGGATCCTTTTAAAATTGGGTACTTTTCAAACAAGAAGATATTTAGTTGCTAACAAGAGCCCCAGCATTACATGATGAAAAGTCAGTGACTTGTTATTTTTTTTTCCTTTTCCATTAGGTCCTGGCAGGACACCTGCACTAAATTTACTAAGTAATGAATTCCCAAGATTGGGCTGGCCGTCCTCAGGGGTCAATTGAATTCCACCAACCAAACTGTGGGCTACATAGTTTCTGTCCTCTAACAAGATAGTGCTGGGGCAGTAGATATACACTTTCTGGCAAATTGAAGGGCTGAAAACTACCAAGAGAAGCAGGTGTTGGTGGGTTTCTCTTCCACTCATTCACTAATGATCCATATACCCCTCCTTTCCGGTAGAGTTTAGAAAGACACTCACTTTTCATAACAATTGAGGACAAATTTCTTTTTTCTTTTTTCTTTTTTTTAAGATTTTATTTGACAGAGACAGTGAGAGAGGGAACACAAGCAGGAGGAACGGGAGAGGGAGAAGCTGGCTTCCCGCTGAGCAGGGAGCCCAATGTGGGGCTCGATCTCAGGATTCTGGGATCATGACCAGAGCCGAAGGCAGAACTGAACGACCCAGGCGCCCCGAGGGCAAGTTTCTTACTGCCATCCTACCCTGCCGTGTAAATGGAAACTCAGGGCGTCAGATTTGAAATCTGGCCCTACCGAAGCTGCAGTTAGGCCTTATGGACCCTAGATAGCCAATCATACTTGGCTACTCGGTCGAGCTCTGCAAGTTCTCGCCGTGCCCGTCAGCCCCGCGGGGCCCACGGCATGGACGCACGCAGCCAGGCAGGCGCAGGCTCTCCCTCCCAGGGTCAGACCCCGTCTGAGGTGCTTCTCTCGCCGGCAGATGATCTTCCCTGCGCTGGTGTTCTTGGGCCTGAAGAACAATGACTGCTGCGGGTGCTGTGGCAACAAGAGCTGTGGGAAGCGCTTCGCGGTAAGTTACCAGAAGGCAGCCACCCACCGCGGGAATGACTCCAGGGTGCACTGGCTCCTTGGCTGGGCATCGTGGGTGTGGGGCCCCCGGCGATCACCAGCTCTGGAGGGCACTGGGGCATGGAGAAATACGGACATCGTGCTGGTGCAAAGTAACAATACTAATAAAATTTAAAATACGGTAGCCCTGATACTCACAGGGTGTGAGCATCATTTTAGCTTTTGCAAACGGGCAGGGATGTCAGCCCCAGAAAACTGGAGTGGTGTAAAGGACGCAGGCATAGAAGGCAGGGGTAGGGGCTGTAGCTCTCCCTCTGCCACTGAGAGGCCTTGAGACCTTGTGCAAGTCATTTCCCTTCACTGGCCCTGAGTCGTCTCATCTGTAAAGGGAGTGGGGCAGCATGACAGATGATAACAGCCTCTCCCCAAGAGCCCCCTAAATTTCCCATCCACCCCGCTGCCAGCTTCACTCTCTCCGAGCTCCGATTTTGCCTCAGGACTTCTGTTTTCTTGTTTCATGCCTCTTTTAGGTCAGCTAGAGAGATCTGGCATTACTGTCCCAGCCTGGAAAGGGAGGTCAGGTCCCATTTCTGCACCTGGGCAAGTCACTGTAGTGCCCTCTGCCTCCCTTTTACTTGTCTTTAAAATGAGGACATTGAACTAGATCAGAATTTCCCAAATATGGGACAAAGCTCTGCTGGCCCACAGGTGTGCTATATCTTTCAATAACATAGAAAGTCATTCCCTTGTCAATTCTCTTTCAATCCTTTTGATTTTAGCAAGAGAAACTCAAATTTTGCTGGAAATGAGTCTTTACCATCCCAAATCCCTCATAATCTCCCTTTCTAACAAAGGGAGAACACATTTCAGGCACCAGGAATACAAGTAACATCAACTAAAAATGCAATAATACTGTATTGTCTTTGTTAATGATTCTAGCGCTCCACTCATAGTGGTGATATAAATTAATAGAGTGTTGACTTAAAAGTATTAAGAGTTTGAGTACACTGATATGGCAAAAATGAAGAAGGTTGAACTGGAATTACGGGCTGGCTGATGAATAAGGCTGGTTCTTGCTCTAATTCCCCAAGGCTCAATTGTCCATCTAGGAGATTTGTGAACCCCAATGATGAATTATACAAGCTTACCTTAACTTCTAAAGGGGAAGGTGTAGCCATCTGTTCCGAAATAGAATCATTTCTAACATTTCTTAGTATTTGCTCATTTGTTCAATCAAAAAGAATTTGTTCAATCAAAAAATATTTATTGAGCACATATGAAGGGCTGAAGCTAGTGCACTGGGCATACAATTATAGTTTTTTAGGTGCAAAGATCATTCAAAGAGAAGGTTCTTACCTTCTTAACATCATCATGAGTCCCAAGTAAGCATGGATCATTTTTTTAGCATTGATTATTGTAACATTTAAAAGCAGAGATGTAAAAATTAACTACAATTTATTTGCTACAGTTATGTAATGTGTGTTTTATATATGACATTTTTATATAACTAATTATTTGCCCTTTGAAACGTAATCCTATTACTCTCTTTTTGGAGAATAAGTTGAAGATGAGAATTTGAAAAAAATAATTGGCAATTAAGGAGCACCTGGGTGGCTCAGTGGGTTAAAGCCTCTGCCTTCGGCTCAGGTCATGATCGCAGGGTCCTGGGATCCAGCCCTGCATCGGGCTTTCTGCTCGGCAGGGAGCCTGCTTCCCCCTCCTCTCTCTGCCTGCCTCTCTGCCTACTTGTGATCTCTCTCTCTCTCTCTCTCTCTCTCTCTGTCAAATAAATAAATAAATAAATAAATATTTTTAAAAATAATAATAATTAAAATAAATTGGCAATTAAGGAATTGGATGAAAAGGAAAAAAATATCATTGCTTAGAAATCTAACAGCTCCGGGGTACCTGGATAGCTCAGTCGGTTAAGCATCTGCCTTCAGCTCAGGTCATGATCCCAGGGTCCTGGCATCGAGACTCATGTCATGGGGACCCTGTTTCTCCCTCTCCTGTTCCCCCTACCTCGTGCTTTCTCGCTCTCTCTCTGTGCTGAGTAGAAGGCTCAGAATTAAAACAAGGGGCTTTGTTTATTTTTGTTTTTAGGTTTATACAGAGTCACAAGGAAAAGCGAAATCAAATTCCAAGTATTATACACAGCTTGCTTTTTAATTAGAGTTAAGTGAATTTCCAAAGAAAGGCAGAAAAGTCATGTTTTTACAAGCTGAGTTAATCAAATCTGAAACACGTGGTCTGCCCAGTTCGCATTGTCTGTCTGGGCTCCCTAACGCCCATGCAGGATGTGCCCTTGGCCTGGGTTGAGGATGAACCCTCCGAACCACTGGCTGACCACCCACAGGGGCAATGCCCGTCAAAGGACCAGCGCTGCCCGACCGTAAAACAAGGCAACGAGCCACAGCCACCCGGGACCAGGGATGGCCACCCTCTAGGTGGCCTGCAGGATTTCTTGGTTTTTGCTTTGGTTCTTACTCAGCTGCCATCTTTTAAAAATGGAGAAATTTTACAGAAGTATTTAGATATTCTACTTCTTTTTTAAAAAATTCAAAATTGACCTGAGCCTGCATTTTGACACAGCGATGGCCGCGGTGGGCACGGCTGAGTGCTTTGTTTCGGGTCCCTGCCTGCCCCTCAGGGCCGCTGAGCTCAGGCCTCTGCTGAAGGGCTCTGTTTCCCTAACATCCTGAGGCTGTGGAGCATGAAGCAATAATCGGTTTTAAAGAAAGGAATCTACAAACATTTTGTCAGACCAAGAGGAAAAAGCTGCAGCCTATTTCACTCAGTACTCTAATGCCGAAGATTCGGATTATTTTTCCAAAATAATCCCTTCTAGGTGTTTAAAGACCACGGGGCTTCTGTGGACCACTGTTTAGAAAAATCCAGCTGCATACAAAGTCTTATGAGGCAGACACACACAAGGCCAAGGGCTGTGGGGCAACATCCTGTTCCAGTCTCCACCACCCTTGCTCTTGTTTGGTCCTTGCACCCCCCCCCCCTTCTTTGCTACATGTCTTTCGGGAATACTTTTCAGAAGTCAGTGCATCATTCTCTTCCCTTTCCCTGGGTATAAAACCAGGGCATAATAATTGATAAATAGTAGAAGCCGGATATGGTGGTTGCAGAGATAAAGCAAGACAATGAGCTGGAAAAAAATCTTGAACTCGCCGAACCAGTATTTCAAGGTCAAACTAGAATATGGAGGCCACTGTCCCCTGAGGCAGAGCAAGCCAGAAGCCTAGCCTCGGGGTCTGCACTGTTTCAAATAAATTAAGCTACGTGAGGTGCACCTGGGTGGCTCAGTGGGTTAAGCATCTGCCTTCAGCACAGGTCATGATCCCAGGGTACTGGGATCAAGTCATGTATCTGTCTCCCTGCTAATGGGGAGCCTGCTTCTCCCTCTCCCTCTGCCCTCCCACCCCCCGCTGGAGCGCTCTCTTTCAAATAAATAAAATGGTTTTTTTAATTTTTTTTTAATTAAGCTACATGAGAGCCGAGAAAGGGGACAAAAACTGTGAGATAAGGGTGACTTCCAAAATGGGCTTTGAAAATCCAAACCTGGGTTTGTTTTTGGGTCTCAGCCTCTTCCTCCCCATGAGGTTCTCAGTGGCCTCTAGGCAATTTATCTACAGCTACTCAGGTTCTCCGGGCCCCTAATCCTTAAAAACAAAAACAAAGCTCTGGGAGTCCATAGAACAGGTAATTAATTTTAGCCACTCATTCATGTTAAATCTGTACTTTAATAAGAGCCTTTTGAAGACCTTAGCCTTGACTCAAAGGAATCTCTAATAATAGAACTGAAGGTAGATTAAAAAAGGACTTATTAGGGGTAGGCAGGCATTTCAGCATCCTTAAAGCATATCAGGTAAATAAAGGTGCACCCCACCCACAGGCAGGGCCAGATGATTGACTGACCTGTTGTCAGGGAGGATCTTGTCACTTATTAGTCTGTTCCCTGCAGAGTCAGCACTTCTTCCGTGCCTGGCTCACCAGTGCCCCCTAGGGACGCCTCCTGTGAGAGCGCTTCTGAAGTCAACACTTGCTGAGGCTAAAAGCACAGACTCTGATGCTGACCTCCGCATTCTTTGGAATGATGGCCAGTTTGAGGGGAATTCAAGAAAGATAGTTCTTTTGAAATAATAGATTATCTTGAGAGAAGAAATAAAATATGGAATCCTACTTCTTCACTAAATGTGTTTTAGGCTTCAGAATCCTCTGCCATGAAATGGATGATACACACATGTCCCTTCACAAGGACAGTCCGAGGGTGGGGGAAGATGGTACAAGCATTAGTGGACCCAGAAGGGGAGAGGACCACCAGGGAGCTGAGTTCTGAGGACACACAGATCCTCCATAAATGCTTGTTGAATGAGTGAAGCAAATGAATGCTCAGGAGGGATTTCAGGTGATTTCCAAACTGATACTGTATCAGGCCCAACTCTCTAACACCAGCCCTTTGAGTTAGGCATTAAACTCCCTCTTTTGTAAATAAGGAAACTGAGGTGAATTCAGGTTAAGTTTCTGATGGCTGCAACCTACACCATCCCCCCATCCTCTCCCCTTCCCAACCCTGGCCAAGACCGAAAATACAGAGTGTTAACATCATAAGAGAAAAAAATGCTTCAGGTAATCTTTGTGTGTCTCGGAAGAATTGTTAAGGAGGAACCTTCACGCCCATCAGAGATGTTTCCCTGATATGTTGCTACTACCCAAGTCTCTAAAAGCTATGTCCCCAAACCTCCCGGGTTTCTTTCCTTCCCAGGACCCATGCCTCTGCCATCTGGCCCAGCCGACTGCCACACCTCTGACCGAGAACACACGGTGAGCTGTGGCAGAGCTGGGGTCCGATCCCACAGTCTCTGCCTCCAGAACCTGACAGAGAGGAAGGTTTTAAAGCTGACAAATGCTGAATTTGAGGGCATTTTAATCTCCTTTTTCCAGGGAAGTGTTTCCAGCATATACACAAACCCATTTCTTTAGCGATGTGAAAATGTGTGTGCTGGGAGTCGCCCTGTTATTTTTCTGCCCAGTGTTATGCTGTCGGTATTTGTAGAAAGTAAGAGCGTGTGGGGGTATGATAATGAAAATATTACAGCGTAATAATGACATTGATCCAGTGCTTGTTAATGTCATGGGAAATTATCCAAAACTTAGAAGTAGGCAAAGAAAGTTTCTGGGTATCCTATCAGGGAAATACTAGGCATTATCTAATAACCTACCCCACCCGGGGGTTATCTGCTCTTGTAGAGACTTGTACTTTGGATTCCCTGTTTACTATTGATTAGGCTAGCTTACATATTATGATCTCCCTGAGCAGGTACTTTTTTTGAGCCTTATTTTTAGAAAGAGGAATTGGAGGTCTTAGAAAGATTAACTTGCCGAGGTCATAAGGGAGGAAGCAAGACTCAGACCCAGATCGATCTTCCTGTAACCTGCGCCCTTGACCACTGCACAGTAGTGCCCCCTCTTTACTGTTTATTCGTCGGGGCCAGGGAAAGCATTACCAGGGAAGCCTCACACTCCTGACTCTAAAATCTAGCAACTCCTGTCTCTAGAAGTTACCTCTATTCCCAATTTTGCGTCTCCTTTCAGAGATTTTCTAGGTCTTTTGCCTGTTTACTTCAAATCACACCTATTTAGAGTGTCTACCCTCACATATTCAACTTGGTCTCAGTAATTTACTTTTTTTCCCAATTAATTAGCATATAGTACACTATTAGTTTCAGAGGTTCAATAACTTTACTTTTAAAGATCTTATTTATTTGTCAGAGACAGAGAGAGCATAGGCAGGGGGAGCAGCAGGCAGATGGAGAGGCTGAGCAGGGAGCCTGATGTGGGACTCAATCCCGATCCCAGGACCCTGGGATCATGACCTGAGCCGAAGGCACTTAACCGACTGAGCCACCCAGGTGTCCCAACAACTTCACTTGCAACATGAAAAACTTTTTATTGTGACAACCATGATAAAGTTATTCCGTAGTGGTTTTAAGACTGAGAATATCTCTGAGTAGTGAATTTGATTATTTTGTAAGACTTCTGAATGTGAAATTACTTAAAGCAAAGTGACATAAAATATACTTTGCTTCATGTGGTTCATCCAGTCTGGAAAAGTTACAAAAAATCAGTGTGGGTTGCTTGTTTTCTTTATTTTAACATAAGGTATTTCAAATGTGGATACAAAATCAGAACATACCACTTGTAGCTTTCTGAAGTGGTAACCTGATTCCAGGTTTCCTTCAGATAGTTTGGTAAAGAAATAAAACATTACTGATTCAGTTGAGAGTCACTGTGTTCATCTCTTCTATCATATTTCCCTCCTCCCTGAGAGTAACCATAGTCATAAATGCAGTGCAGACTAGATCCATGCATTTTTTAAACTTTTACTACCAAAAATCAGTTTTTCAAATATTCTAGACTATGCTGTCCAGTGTGGTATGGCCACTATTCACATGTGGCTATTGAGCAGTGGAATGTGGCTGACCTAAATTAAGGTGTAGCATAAGTAAAAAATGCACACCAGTTTTCAAAGAATTAGTGCAAAAAATGGAAGCTATCTTACTAGTAATTTTTATATTGATTATATATTGATATAATTTTTGAATCTGTCGAGTTAAAGAAAATATATTAACGTTAATCTCAGTGGTTTGGGTTTGGGGAGTTTTGTTTGTTTTTGTTTTTCCTTTTTAAATAGGTAGTTACTGGAAAGTGTTAAATTACATATATGGCTCTCATTAAAATCCCATCGGACAGTACTGGTCTAGAGAGCCTTACAATGGGGACTCCCTGTAAAGGGAATATTATCCAATTGATATTTTATGTTAACCTGGTTTTTGCTTGCCTAACACGAAGAATGTGTGCATTTGTACTCACTTTCTGTATCTTTAAATATTTGCCTGCTAAAATGTTCCAGGAGTGATATCTAAATCCTTTACTCAGCTTACACAGCAGGAATAGCATGAGTCAGATTTCTCCTCTCACTACCAGTCAGCAGATGTCGAAATCTGGGTTGTTTTAGCTGAGGGGACCTTCTAGAACTCCCTTCCCACCTTCTTCTGTTTTCCACAGGAAGCTGAGGCCAGAGAGGTGGGGGCCTCCATGATGCTGAGGGCTAGAACACAGGTCTCTTCAGACTTTCAAACTGCCATCCTGGAAATACAGTCTTTCTTTTTCATTATGGCAATTTTAGATACTGTTGTATTTTTAGTCAGTAACTTAATGATTCCAGACTAATAATTAAAACTCAAGATCAGAATGTCAAGTAAACAAAAGGCTATTTTTTTCTTCTGTATTGTTTTATTTCTGTGAGAGAACCCATGCCATTCATAATAATACTCACCTCACAGGTTTGTTGAGAGGATTAAATGAGATAAGGCATGTAAAATCCTCACAGAAGGGAGCTATTTCTACTAGCTAAAGTGAGAAGATTGCATTTTATGACTTTTGAGATATTTTTCACAAAAATTAATTATAAGATATATTTAATCCCTGATTTACTGGAAATCCTGACTTTTGAAGACTTCTAACCAGTTTTAAGATGTGAGAGACTTATCATAGAATCTGTTTTTCATTAAGACAACCCAATCTATCACAAAGAACTGCATGTCAACAAATGTTTCCAGACCATGCAGAGCCTCACTCTGAAAAGATAAGAGGTAGCATTAGAAGAAACTGCCCTGAGTGTAATTTTTCAGTTGCTGTACTAGAACATTCTGGCCATTTCTAGAGTTGTATCGGCTGTGTCTAACTGAACAGGGATTTGATTGGAGCATGGAGGTAGCTTGGAGACAGAGAACCAGACAGATAAACTGTCACTAAGAATTAGAGCCACATTTCCCAAAGTGTGTTCTTACAAGAACTCGTGGAAAAAAGTTATAGATTCCAATGAGGTTGGAAAACTCTGTAAATCACCATACATAACCAAATAAAAGGCAAAACTGAATATAAAACTATCTCTTGGAGCACCTGGGTGGCTCAGGTGGTTAAGCGTCTGCCTTCAGTTCAGGTTCTGATCCCAGGGTCCTGGGATCAAGTCCTGAATTGGGCTCCCTGCTGGGCAAAGAGCTTGCTTCTCCCTCTCCCTCTGCTGCTCTCCTTGCTTGTGCTCTCTCGCTCTCTCTGTCAAATAAATAAAATCTTAAAAACAAAACAAAACAACCAACTATCTCTTATTCTCCCATAAAGAAGTTTCCAAAAAAGCTCTTTGACTGACATTAATATACAAACTTTGAATGACATACACATAGTTTAATCACATTTTATAACATTTTAATACATTGATTTTGAAGTGAGACATTTTCCCCACTCATTTATTTTTATTTTTTTATTTTTATTTTTAAAGATTTTATTTATTTATTTATTTGAGAGACAGAGAAAGCGAGAAAGAGGATGAGAGGAGAGAAGGTTAGAGGAAGAAGCAGACTCCCCGCGGAGCCAGGAGCCCGATGTGGTACTTGATCCCAGAACTTAAGGATCATGACCTGAGCTGAAGGCAGTTGCTCAACCAACTGAGCCACCCAGGCGCCCTCCCACTCGTTTATTTTTAAATGTATTCATGCTTTTTTGACATCTATGTCTCTGCTACTACTAAAGATTCCTTTTGAGCCATCAAAAGTTTCCCATAGTACATCTTCTCTTCTCTTCTGTGAAGTTTAGATACAATGCATGATGCTGTCAGTGGAAATTTCACTCAGTCACAAATATCAATTCACAAAAGCCAAAGGCATATTTGAACACTTCTCTTGCAGTTACACGTAATGGTGCCCACAAATTGTAAACACTAGGTGTGCTCATTCGGAATGCCCTTTAAAAGTTTTGTTAACTATAACATTCAGATCTAGAAATGATGAAGTCAAGTCTCCTAGAATAATTAATACATCTGTGTTCAGAAAACTTTCTTTAAACCGTTCTGTCAGCTAATGTTAGTTGGGTTGTTCCTGACTAACGTCTTCCCCCTGCCATACTCAGTTGTTCAAAATAAATTGTCGGGGCAAGTGCCCTCTTGCCTGGTAGATAAAATAAGGACTCAGCTCTAAAGCAATTCCGTCACTTTTTAGGGATGATCTGAGAGCTAATAAGTTTGTGTATATTCCAGAATACATAGTGTATCCTCTTCTTGGAGGCTCATAGACGTTAGCATGTCACAAAGATTTTTAGGAGTAAAACAGGAATGAAACCTATTTAACTTGATAGACCCAGCAATTTCCAAAATCATCCAACTAGACATCCTTTGGAAAAGATATTGCCTGTTCTAACGTGATAAACTGACCAACATTTCCATTTACTTCTGACCTAGATTATATTCACAAATGTTCCTAATGGTGAGAATAGACTAGACACGAAAATTAAGGGGAAAAAATTAAATAATGAGTAACATGAAACCATCATCTTTGAAAACATCCAGCAAGTAGTTACCCAGTGCCTTTGAAAAGGTAGGAAGAAGAAAAACCATATAGATGGTGGTAAGGATAAAGCAATGTCCTATCTATCTTCAAATAGCTCGTTGTCCATGACTGCAAGGACTTATGCTCCGGTTCAGGGGAAGACAGACACAAAACGGTGTACGTGAATGCACTGTGGGAGTTGTGATGTAGTAGAAGTTCATACAGTCCAGAGTACCGGGGGTAAGAGGTGAAGGAAGGGATGGTCAGTTTGACGTAAGATGTCAGACAAGGCTTCATTAGCACACGGGGCAGAGAGCTCAGTCTTGGAAAGTTGCACCAAAAATACATTAATATAGGATATGAAAACAAATACCCACTAAAGTAGAACTCCATTATTGCACAGATTCCAACTGTCCAGGCACTATCGGGTCCTCTCCACCCCCAAACCCACCTCCGCCTCTCCCCCTGCCCAAATATATTCTGTGATAAGATTGTTGGTCATACACAGAAGGGAGGAGGGGAAGTACCTGCCATTTAACTTAGGTTATCACGTCTAATTTTCACAACAGACCTTTGGGCAGGCTTTATCATGCCCATTTCACAGATAAGAAAACTAGGATTCTGAGAACGCATCCCTAATGCAGTCATCGCACAGAGAAAAGCTGCAAAGCTGTGATTGGAGCCTGAGCCCGCCAACTTCTAAACTCTTGCGCTTTGCGCTATACCTTCATGGGACAAACATAAGAGAGGTGATCATTTTCCACCTCCATTTCCAAAATTATGAATGTTTCCATGCTACTCTCTAATGACTATTTAGAATGGACATTGACTTTCTGAGCCTGATTGTTTTCCCTGTAGGAGGGAGTTAGCCTGGATGGGCTTCAGGATTTTTCCTGCCTTTCCTAGTCTATAATTCTGTTTTGCTTTTATAATTACAAAAAGAAAGATGCTAGTGCCATCTATGTCTTACTATTTAATCCCTGTCATATAAAAATATTTAAAAGAACTTCAGTTTGGGGCCCTGTTAACCCAAAGAAGAGAAAACTTTCAGAGTGGAGCGTAGAGAGGTAACGTATAAATGTGTTTATATGAAGTATAAAATATCTTTAGCTTTTTAAATGCTGCTACCACATGGAAGAGAAGTTGGTCTGAATCTCTTTGACCTTGAGAAATGGAACTGGGACCAGGAAGAGAATTCTGGGACCTCTGCTCTACCTCCTGAGCAGACCCTGGCGGCCACATGGGACCCCACTGTGGCTTAGCTTAAGCGAGATGACTAGACCAGAAAACTTTCAAGATTATTTCCAATTCTAAGATTCTTTGATGCTGTAAGAGGCTGGCTTTTCAGGGTGCCTGGGTGGCTCAGTTGGTTAAGTGTCTGTCTTCGGCTCAGGTCATGATCCCAGGGTCCTGGGATCGAGTCCCATATTGGGCTCCCTGCTCAGCTAGGAGCTTGCTTCTCCCTCTCTTTCTGTCTGCTGCTCCCTCTGCTTGTGCACTCTTGTCTCTCTCTGTCAAATAAACAAATAAATAAAATCTTAAAAAAAAAATCTGTTTAAATAGGCTGGCCTTTCATATTAGCCCTGAGAAGGAGGGAAGCTGAGGACAGTCTTTTCTTAATAAAGTTAAAAACTGTGGTTCAAAGAGATTCACCAGAGCTAGCACATTGGCCATCCATGAGGAAGTAAGAAAAGATATGGGGATGGGATAGAAGGGGACACAAGATTCCAAAATTCCTTCTGGGAGACTCCACCAGGCCCACCTACTATGAAGACTGGTTCTTACCCCTGACTTCCCGGAAGTCCCCATGTTCAACAGCAGTCAGTTAGGTGTGCTGGGGGATATCCTCGGGAACACTGAAGAAGCCGCCTATCTCTCTCCTTCTCTTTCAGATGTTCACCTCCACGATATTTGCTGTGATTGGATTCCTGGGTGCTGGATACTCATTTGTCATCTCAGCCATCTCAATCAACAGGGGTCCTAAGTGTCTCATGGTCAATAACACGTGGGGCTACCCCTTCCACGAAGGGTAAGGTGCATCCTGCAATGCCCTGTGTCCCCACAAGGGGCACTGGCAGGTAAATGGCCCAAGGGGGGTCCTGCACAGGTCCTGTCCCCTTCATTTGATAAGTGTCAGGCACCTCGCTCCTCTGAGGCAGAGCTGGAGTGTGGGTGGAGTGAAGCTGCCCGAGATCTCACCTCTAATTGCGCTTTGGGCATCAGACACCAGGAGACATAACGAGAGAGGGTGCCTCAGCTGGCCTGAGAGAAGGAGATCTGCGGTACCATTACCGACACCCAAACATTTATGAGCAGCAACACGAGGCAGCTCATAATAGTGGTAAACAGAACGTGGTGGCGTCCATTGAAAATCTTAAAAATAGAAATCGAGAATGACTACCCAGTAACAGGGCTCAAAGGCCTTCACTAATACCCCAAATGCTCTAGGACTAAGCAGTCTTTTAAGGCACGAGTTTATGGAAAATGACATTGAAGATACTGTAGATTCTTCAGGAGAGTTAATGTCAGCAGAACTCATTAAAATAACACTTATATTTTCATGGAAGTTTGTAGTTGATAAAGAACTTCTTTCCCCACCAATTTGTAATTTTTTTTTAAAAGATTTAAAAATGAGTGGAGAGCCTGATGCAGGGCTCAATCCCAGGACCTTGAGATCAGGACCTGAGCCAAAGTCAGAGGCTTTAACCCACTGAGCCACCCAGATGCCCCACCAATTTATAATTTAATCCCCACAGCAACCCCAAGAGGTCGTTATTCCCTGTGAAGGCAGGCTTGCTCAAACATACACGGCCGGTTGAAGGCAGAAGGCAGCTCAAACTCATGTCTCCTGACTTTGAGTTCTAGTCTTTCTATATTACGTACCCTTCTGTCCACAGACTGCACAGTCCAGTGCAGTATCCAGTAGCCATATGTACCTGTTCAAACTTTAATTCATTTACATGAAATAAAGTTAAAATTTTCTCAATCAGCTAGCCATATTTCGAGGACCACCAGCTACATGTGTCCGTAGCAACTGCATTGACACTCACAAATATAGGACATTTCCATCATCACTGACCGTCTATGAGGCAGTCCGGCGCAGGCCTCCAACCTCCAGGAGGGCTGGGACCATTTCTGTTTTGTTCTTCTCTGCCCGGCACAGTGACGGGACACGCCGGGGTGGTCAGGAAACGTGGTTGTGGGATCCTCCTCCATGGGAAGGGTGGATCCGTGCCTAAAGAAATCTCCACAGTCTATGTATTAATTTCCACGAGAGTCTAAATTACCACAGGAGCAGCCTCTCGATGGGGAGATGGAGGGTACTGGTCCGGTGATGATACGGGCCGAAAGGGTTTCAGGTAAGAGAGCATCCCAGCCATTCTCTAGAGTTACTCAGGGGTACAGGCCTCTAGTATCCTCATCAGAGGCAGGGATTCCTGGAGGTATTGATTATATTGTGGACAGCCCCCTTTCCTTGCAGAGGACTGTTGGAAATGTCCAACTGCTTTAGGGTTGGCCTGCAAGAGTACAGAAATCGGACACCAGATCCATTTCTGGAGGCTCTGCCCCATAGCTTACTCTCCCCCTCCAGATTGTCTCCTTTCAAGGCCCCTCCTGTATTATCTCCACTCACTGCCTCAGTCGGAGGAGTTACACTGGCTTTTCTGTTTATTATTACATAAATACAGAACTTAAAGTCAATTAGAATAAGTCTCTGCCCGAAACAATGGAGGAAGAAAGGAAACAGGACCCTGGCCCCACGGTCCCACCCCAAGTCAGCCGGATGACCTTAGGCTCTCACACCCTCAGGGGGCACAGCCACTCCCTGCTTGGGAGGGAATGGGACAGAGGCCCAAGGTCAGGAGAGTGACAGCTGGTCTGTGGGCCGCTGCAGGAAGTGCCAGTGTGGGGAAAGGACAGGAAAGTACTTTTCAAAGTACTCTGTCCTGGGGAAGCAAGTTCCACACACATCACCGCCATTAACCGCACGTTACCGGGGGACAGCCGATTTCCTGTATGTCATGGCGCCTTCTCACAACTGACCCGCTCGTGAACTGGTATCAGATCACCGAGGTTTAATAATACAAAGTGGGTAGAGTTGACATTGCAGGCAAGCAGGAGCATTTCAGGATTCTCCCCCCTCCTCTGTGCACGGCCGGGCGCTGGTAGTTATCTGGGAGGAGAGAGGTTCGCCTCCCACGAGGTCTGCTTGGAGACTTCAAACTATACTATGATTAAATATCGCTGGATAGGGGCTTATAACAAAACCATGGCTACTAGACTTTCCAGGTAATTCGTAGGATATTTAAGAGTGATTTTGGCTATCCATGGTTGGTTTTTCTGTTTTCCTCATGCCCTGACTTTGGCATTTAATCCCACAGAAGGTGCAAAGCCTCGCTCTGTACAAGGCCTGAAATAGGCCACGATTGGCACAGGAAGGGCTTGGGGGGGGGGTCTAGGTGGAGTGTGTCACACTGTATCCTCCTTGCCACCTGGCAGGCTTTCCTCGGCACCCCATTGTCTCCTCCATCCTGTGTCCTGTCTTCTGAGGCAAGAACTCACAGCCCTTGACGACCTCATCTCCCACACCAGCTCCAAGCCTTCCCTCCGACTGCCGGGGCTCATCCTGGATTTCTCTCAACAATAACTGAACCTCTGTCACTTGGTGTTTTTTGGTGAACCGAGTGCTTTCGCCCACGTGTCTCATTTGATCCTGTGGGATTAACTCTCCCTCAGAGACAGGATAGCTGAGCCCAAAGAGGACACGAGGCTTGCCCAGAGCTATGCTGTTTCTTAGTGACGGAAGCTCAGATCCAATCTTTCTGAGTCCAAGTTACAGTTTCTTCTCTAGAACACAAGTGATTTGCACTCTCTGCTTTTTCTTTTTTTTTTAAGATTTTATTATTCATTTGACACAGACAGAGAGAGATCACAAGCAGGCAGAGAGGCAGGCAGAGAGAGAGGAGGAAGAAGGCTCCCTGCTGAGCAGAGAGCCCCATGCGGGGCTGAATCCCAGGACCCTGAGATCATGACCTGAGCTGAAGGCAGAGCTTAACCCACTGAGCCACCCAGGCGCCCCTCTGTTTTTTGTATAGATTACAGATTCCACCTAGCGTAGCTCAGGGACCTCTGCGTCCGGGGCTCCTTCTTATCCGGGGGGTTCCGGCGCGGGGGCATGGCAGCAGCTGTGGTTGTAGCTGCAGACCTAACGCACGTGCACGCTTACCAGTGACGAGCTCGGATTAATCCCTTGCATGCATGAGCCCCAGCGAAAGGATTCGGGACAGTTGTCACTCCTTCTTTATCACTGAAGGGCAGTGGCAGCCACTGCCACTCTTTCCTCCCTTCTTCTTTCCTCCCTTCTTCCCTCCCTCCCTTCCTTCCTTCCTTCCTCTCTCTCTCTCTCTGTCTTCCTTTTCTCTCTCTTCCTCCTCTCCCCTCCTCCTCCTCCTCCTTAACGTTTAGGGGCTAAGTGGTTCTGCATGTATCATCCCATTTAATCTTCCTGATAAATATGAGAAGAATTCTTATCCCTAGATAGAAAAATGCAATTCAAAAAGGTTAATCTGCCCAGGGCTCCATCGCTAGTTTTGAGTAGAAGGAGAATTTTAAACAAACAAACAAACTCTTGGTCGGTACACTGCTCTGTGCTGAAGCCTGTCCCAGACACGGAGAGGAAAGGAGAGACGTGTGGCTCCTGCCCCAGTGAGCACGGGGCTAGTCAGGGCGCCCACACCCGCCAGACCCTCACGGGACAGAAAGGGATGACATGGAGAAGCGCAAGGGACACGTCTCTGAGGAGGTGACAAGAGCTGGTTTGGAGAGATAAGCAAAGGTGTGTCTTCCAGAGCGGGAGGAGAAGCACACTTCAGGCAGAGAGAAAAGCAGGTCCTGAGATGACCCGGGAAGCGGCGACACACGCAGAGAATGTCCCATCACTGTGAGCCTGAAGCTCAGGCTGAATGTGGCAGAGAGGAACAGAAGGGGACGCCACATGGGGGTGCGAGGGACAGGCAGGCCAGACCTTTGGGACCTCAGGGACCAGCAGAGGACTTCGAGCAGGACAAGCCACCACCACTTGAGGATTTCTCGGATGATCGCAATGGCAGTGATACGGAGAAAGAACAACGGCCCAGTAACAGAGAAAAGAGGCTGGAGTAGTAATCCAGATAAGATTACGAACACCTGCAAGGCAGTGGAATTGGGGCTCAAAGGAAGGACACAGATTTCAGAGACCATCTCTGAGATAAAATCATCAGGGTGAGGTGTGAGGAGATAGAGTGGAGGTTATTAAGGTGGACTCTGAGATTTCCAACCTGGGGCACAAAATTCTGGACTCTTCAATGCCATAGAACATAGCCTGTTTTGTTGTTGTTTTCCTCAGAAATGTTTGTTGGCAATGATATTAAAAGAGCGAAGACAGTTAACTTTTTCTGTCATGAGAACCATACTAAAGAAGCATTCTAGAAGAAATAAGAAACCAAGGACATTTTGAGATACGCCTTCTTGGCTTCCTTTGAAGTGGGACCTCCTCCCATCCAAGGTCTTCCTTTCTGAGACAATTGGCTACGTCTACTATGACCCTGAGCTGCTGAAAGGGAAGCAGCTTGCACCGGGCATGGGGACAGCTCCAGGAGGGAGAGCCAGAGGAACTGCCAAGGACAGGATGGCTAGCAGCGGGGGAGGGACAAGGGACATGGCCAAGCACAGTACTCGCCAGTCGGGCTGCAACGCTCCCCGCTCCCCTGGGAAGGTGAGGCGAGGCAAGTTCTCTCACACCAGAACGTGGAAGTGAGGACAATAAAGGTTCTGCCTGGACTTTCAGTTGAAAGCATCTGCATTTATACTTCAAAGATTCCTCATCAGCAAGGAACTCCTTGAGCTGCCCTTGGACACATTCCCTAGAGCCGAAAGCCACACTGACCAAGGGAGATGGGATGTTTCTGGAGCAGGCAACACTTGCTCTTGGCCTGACTGGGCTTGGGGACCAGACCCACCCCTGCCACCTGCCGGTGGTGTGATCGTTGGTCAAGGACGGATGACGGCAAGCTCTACTTCACAGGTTCAGGCAAAAAGGAAATAACCTGATGTCCAGAGAGCTCTTGGCACAATTATGGCCTTGGGCTGTTAGCTAAACATTCTGCCTTATTATTCATTGTCATGAACAGAACTCATGGCTGTGAACGGAATTCATTTTTATGCATTAGAACTTTCTGAAATGTTATGCTTTTATAATGGTTTTGTGGTTTAATTTCTAACCAGCCACATGAAGGTCCCAAGAGAATATTCTCTCTACCATGGGATAGGTAAATCTTAATTGACATGCTATTATAAATATATCGTGTAAGTCGAATTTCACATATAGATCATATCGCAAATATACCGAAGGGATATAACTACTCAAGCAGGGGTTTTTGTGTAATGATGAAGAACATCGGCTGTGGAGTCAGACAGATCCAAGATCGAATCCAGACACTGACATTCACTGGAAGTTCCATTCCATCCAAAATCATGATGGTGTCTGTGTATGTTCGTTCATTCAGGGAATATTTCATGGAGGCTACTCTATGCTGGGCATTGTTGCAGTAAAATAGCCTCTCCTGGCAGAATTGCGAAAGACGGTGTGAAGCCGCTAGCCCGGGGCCCTGCGCCTGGGCAGCGGCCAGGACACTACAGGGGCTGTTAGCGTCTGAGCTAGGACTAGGGACAGACTTAGGAGACAGGTGTCTGCCCCCGTGGGTGTGCGGTCCTGGGAAGAAGACAGGCACATGGATAGACTATGGCAGCATGGGGTCCTGGGGACTGTGTTCTGGAGGGACACAGAGTGCCGAGAAGCACAGGAGGGCTACCAAAGCCAGCCAAGGGCAGAAACATCAGGCAGTCTGTTCTTGAATAAGCCAGGCAGAGCACGCATTTGGACTTCCTGTTCCTTCATTCCGCTGCCTTTGTTGCTTGCAAGAAGTGAGTTTCAGGAAACCCATTGTTTTCTATCTGGGTGTGGATGGGATTGCTGCAGCTCAGGTGGAAATAGTCTTCGCAATAATGAGATGCTTGAAAACTGCAGTTGATGGGCTTTAAACTGCCTCAGCTCTCCTTGCTTCACGGAATGCAGAAACATGATTAACTACTGGGGCCATGAAAAATTAGGGCCCCTTCTCTCCTGGGGTTGGAGAGCTGCACAGAGCAGTCATTGCCAGCATCTCAGAGACTCGGAGCCTAAGAATCTGGGAGGAGAGTAGAAGAATCTGGAATGGGTATTTGTGGTGGTTTGTGATCGGGAAGGCAGCAGCAAGAGTGGGACTGAGAAGATTTCTCCAAGTGCCCAAACTCAACCCTTGCTTTCAAAAGCCCCCCATGAGCATTTTGCCAATTTCACCGCCAGGAGGCGCTGTCGTCCCATCTCTACACAGAACTGGGTGGGGATTGCCGATTACTCCTTAGAATCTTTGCTTTATAGAACGTGCCTGGAAAACACAGTGCCTTTATCTATAATCAAGCTTGAAAGTTGTAAAGGCAGAAAGGACTACACAGAAAAATGCAGAACAGAAAGATGGTTTTCTAAAAATAATTAATTAAAAAAGGAAGTTTTATACAATACATAAGGTGCATTATTTTCATGAGTCTTCATAATTGCGAGGTTGTTCTTAGCCCATTTTATAAATGAAGAACTGATGCTAAGGGTGTGGGTAAGACTTGGATGAAGAATACACGGCTAGTAAGAAGAATGCTTTCATTCAAACCCAGGTCCAGCTGAATCCAAAATACCAGGCTCTTTCTTTTAGACCGCACTGCTCAGCTTAAGTAAAATAATAACAGTACTAGTGCTTAATGAGCACTTACTATATGCTAGGCGCTGTTCCAAGCACTTTGCTAGTATTACTTCATGTAATTGCCACAGCAACCCTACGACTTGATGTTATTTCCACTTTATAGTAAGGACGCAAATCCCATGGCTAATGAGCAGGTAGGAACTATCCAATTATGGAAAGGTGAATCAATGCTACAAACAATGCAATATTTTAATTTGAAATCAGGAGCAAAATTCCCCATTTTTCCTTTATTCCTTTCCTTATTGCTCTATTAAATTCCAGGGTATCTTCCATCACTCCAAAGATTTTTGAAGATCTTAATACAGAGTGTATTCAAAATGAGGATTTTAAATTTGTCAGTAACAGGAGTCATCAAAAAGATCTGGAAACAATATGGTAGATGGTGATTTAGTAGCCAGATGGAGTTTCCCTCTGAGCCCTTGAAAGGATAGAGGATACATGAAGAAAGGAGTGACCAGTATGTAGCTCCAAGACTGTGAGGAGAAATTGTAATAATCCACATTCACTATTGTTTTTGTCTTAAAGGTAATACTTCCTATTTCCCCTTCAAGATGCAATGCCCTTTATATTGTAGTGAACTCCTAAAGTATATATTTTATAAGGATATTGCGGTGTCTCCTATTTCAGAGTTTTATAAACTATGTATTAAGGTGGCAGATGATTTCTTCCTTTTTTAAGGAAGGAATTAAGGAATTTTAAGGAAGTATCTAAATCTTTGCATGCTATCAGAAATACAGTTGAGTGAAATTCATAATTTGGCTAGAATTCAAAAACTAAAAATGAGTGGATATGTGTATAACGTTTATAACAGGGTCGGGCTGGTACATAGCATATGTTAGGTGTTGTTTTTAAAATTGTTATTATGGAAAAAATAAAATTGTTATTATGGGATATTTTTCTTCTTTAAACAAATATTTTATTTATTTGAGAGAGAGAGAGAGCACGAGAGAGGGGAGGGTCAGAGGGAGAAGCAGAATCCTTGCTGAGCAGGGAGCCCCCTGCAGGACTCGATCCTGGGACTCCAGGATCATGACCTGAGCCAAAGGCAGTCGCTCAACCGACTGAGCCACCCAGGCACCTATTATGGGATATTTTTCTTATGGACCTTATGTTTGGGATGGAAAGTATTGCCAAAGGAAAATCATGATGGTGTCTTTCTAGCCCAGGGTACTGCCTACATTTTACAAACAACTCCTTTCTCAACTCCATGTCCCCAACAGGGATTACCTCAATGATGAGGGCTTATGGAGGAAGTGCCAAGAGCCTGTCGACGTGGTACCTTGGAATCTGACCCTCTTCTCCATCCTGCTGGTCGTAGGAGGGATCCAGATGCTTCTCTGTGTCATCCAGGTGGTCAACGGCCTCCTGGGGACCCTGTGTGGGGACTGTCAGTGTTGCGGCTGCTGTGGGGTAAGTTGAGGTCCTGGTGGTTTCTTCTTAACATACGGGAGGCCGAGGGCAGGCCACCTGCGCTGATGGAGGGAGGGTGAGGGTGGCAGCTGCAGAAACCCAGGCAGGAAAGGCCAGGCAGCCCTGTCTATCGGCTCAGGGGAATGGAGACATTGTGTGGCCGGGAACCCGGTTCTTCTCTCTGCGTGGGTTAATATATGCAGGCCGAAGGTGACCAAACTTTTCAACCTCACGGCTAGTGGACCACAGTCCTGGAGGAAGAGGACTCTGAACACATGTAGAAGTTTACAATAACATTTACCATTATTTATATGAAGATCCCCAGGAACTGGGCACTTGTCATACACACATATTGACAACAATAACACATCAGCCCAGAGTGTTCTCACTATTCCCTAAATAGATCTAGACAGCGGGTTCAAGTTGCCAAGAATTGGGCGCCTGGGTGGCTCAGGAAGTTAAGCATCAGCCTCTGGCTCAGGTCATGATCCCAGGGTCCTGGGACTGAGCCCTGAGTGGGGTCAGTCTCTGTGCTCGGCAGGGAGCCTGATTCTCCCTCTCCCTCTGCCTCCCCGTAGCTCGTGTGCTCTCTCTCTGCTCTCTCTCTCAAATAAATAAAATCTTCAATAAATAAATAAAGTTGCCAAGAAATATGTGGAACACATGTCAGGGCATTGTCTTTTCCCTGGAAAAGAATGGAACATACCAAAGCAAAACCTATATTTTGATGAGATTTATGATATAGAAGAGAGAAACAGTTCTCAAGGAGGGGGGATAGAAGGAAATCACTGAGGATTTAGTCTTCAGATATGATTATAAATTATCAACAATGTAAAAAACAAAAATAAACTTATGGACGGTAAGACAGTGAGATTAGTTCAGCTTGTGACCAAGCCAGACCAGAGAATTGTTCAAACACACATGGAAATATTTAAAAACACAAATTGGTGTAGGAGGAAAAAATTAAACAGAACTCAAGAGTTCCATGAGGAAGAATTATGTAAATAAAAATGAATTTTGGTCCAGCTACTTAAGATAATATTATACCCCCATTTTAAATGATTCAAATCATTTTCTTTAAATTTCCAACAAGCATTATATCCATATAGGTCAAAAATTGTATTAGAAATATACAGAGGTATTCAGTTGGAAAGCCTGTATCCTACCCTGTCTTCTATTCACCAAGTTTCCCTAACCTCCACCTGATTTCTTCTATATCCTCTCAGAGTTATTTTGTTATCGTTTTTATTACTTCTACCTTAAAAATGTTTTTAAAGCTAAAATTATAAACAATTTTAAAATTGTTTTTATAACTATAAACTATAATAATACTGAAAACTATAACAATACTGAAAATGCTTATGAGATAGTGTCATTTTAAAAGAGCAAGATATAGGGGGCACCTGGCTGGCTCAGTTGGCAGAGCATGTGATTCTTTATCTCTGGGTTGTAGGTTCAAACCCCAGATTAGGTACAGAGATTACTTAAAAATAAAATCTTTTAGGGGCACCTGGGTGGCTCAGTTGGTTTAGCCACTGCCTTCGGCGCGGGTCGTGATTCCAGGATCCAGGATCAAGTCCCTCATTGGGCTCCTTGCTCGGCAGGGAGCCTGCTTCTCTCTCTGCCTCTGCCTGCCACTCTGCCTGCTTGTGATCTCTCTCTCTCTCTCTGACAAATAAATAAAATCTTTAAAAAATAAATAAAATCTTTTTTAAAAAGACAAAAATAAATAAATAAAAAATAAAAAGAGCAAGATAACAAAAAAGTATACAGAATAAACAAGTATGTACATAAGAAAAGACAAACACTATGAATTTTAAAAAGACATAAAAGAAATCCCACTCCGATGTTAAATGAGCAATAAGACTTTGACTTTTTTCCTTCCTTCGAGCTTATATTATTTAAAAAAAGTTTAACCATCATAAATTTTAAAATCTACAAAATATAAATAAAAATATCCCCCAGACCAAAAGTGTGTGTATTACTTATAAATTTCACTGACTATTGAGATTTTTGTTCTATAATTTTTTTTTCTTCCAAAGACTTATTTATTTTAGAGAGACTGTTTGGGGAGGGGCAGAGGGAGAGAGAATCTCAAGTCAACTCCACGCTGAGCACAGAGTCCTGACACGGGGCTTGATCTCACGACCCTGAGATCAAGACCTGAGCAGAAACCGAGAGTAGAGTAGAACATTTAACGGATTGCGCCATTCAGGCGACCCTGGGGTATAAATTTTCCGTTCTATTGTGTTGTATTTAAATGTTTTGGTCTTTAAACACAAATGAGAAGAAAAGAAGACTACCAGTTGGTAATCCATTAAAATTATTTTCACGATAGCAGTTAAGAATATTGAGCATCTAAATCTTGTAATTCATCCAAGATGATTTCATGCTTGCTAAATCAGCTCATTTCAAACACTTTCATTATTTCCTTTCCTGCCTACGCAGAAAAGAATCATATATATAATTAGGGAGCAGATTTTCATTGCAAGATTTATGACAAATACAGCTGCCCTTTGAATAAAAGATAGTCGTTTATTCAATTTGAGGATTATCTATAAATTTTAAAACATCCCCATAGATGCCAGTACACTGACTCTTTTCAGTGAGTGTCATCTATACAGATACATGTAGCAATTATATGTATTTATCTTTTTAAGATTTTACTTATGTATTAGAGAGAGAGCACAAGCAGGGGGAGCAGCAGAGGGAGAAGGAGAAGCAGAGGCTCTGCTGAGCAGGGAGCCTGATGCCGGGCTCGATCCCAGGCCCCTGAGATCATGACCTGAGCCGAAGGCAGCTGCTTAACTGACTGAGCCGCCCAGGCGCCCCTGCAGTTTAGCAATTTTAATGAATAAATCACTTGATAGTCAGAAGACAGTAGGACTCCACGGTTGTCCATGCATTCAAACGGGAGAATCCGAGGATGAATGTACTCCACCTGAATTCCCCGTCTCCCTCCCTTCCCCCCTCCTCCCCTCCTCCTCTCTTCCTTTCTTTCTTTGCCAACTTTTTATTTCGAAAACTTCAAATCTACATGCAATTTAAAGGAACAGTACAATGACCAGCTATATATTTTCACCTAGAGCCACAAACTGTTCACATCTGCTCACTCTGTCTTCCTGAGCCATCGGGAAAAATAATGTGCAGATAATCATGAAACTTCGCTACCAGTGTTTCAGTGCACACGAGAGCTGCATTTTTTAACAATCAGTCTGCCAAGGATTCCTTTCTTGTTGGCAGCTTGCCTCCCATCCAGCTGGTCAGCATCCCCCCCACCCCCCGGTGGGACGCTGTGGGGGGACTTGGGCTTGCAGCCTAGTTCCACAGCCTCCTCGCTGAGTGACCCCAGCAAGCTCCCTCACTCCCCATGCCTTAGTTCCCCCGACCGCCTCTTGCAGACCTTTTACAGAGAGTGCGCAGACCCATGGCAGTCAAGCAGAAAGTATTTATTGAGAGAGATTCCTGAGCCTGGCACGGGCCTTCCATGAGGTAATAGATGGAAACATGCCTGAAATACAAACTATGAGACCTGGGTTGGGTGCCAGGTTGTGCAGTCTTGGCAGAGTCCGTTGCACGCAATGTTTCTTTGTCTGCAAAACGTGGTGGTTAAACCTACTTCCTAAGGTTGCTGCGTGTCGAACATGGGGTGATGAGTATGTACGCATATCACCAGTTAGAAGGCTCAGCACATTGTACTGATTGTTATTTACTAAGATACAAAAATTGGGGAGGCGGCGCAGCTTCAAGGAAAGGAGCACAGTCCCGGAGTTCAACCTCCCTGGGTTCAAATCCTCGTTCCTCTCCTTATTAGTTGTGATCTTGTATACATCACTTGAGTTCTCTGTGCCCCTTATCAAAAAATTTTTAATAATAAATGGTAATAGGTACCTCGGTGGCTCAGTCAGTTTAAGCGTCTGCCTTCAGCTCAGGTCATGATCTCAGGGTCCTAGGATTGAGTCCCTGCTCAGCGGGGAGCCTGCTTGTCCTTCTCCTTCTGCCCCTCCCCACTGTTCTGCTCTCTCTCACTCTCTCTCAGATAAATAAATAAAAATCTTAATAACAATAAATGATCCCAAGCCTCAACTCCTCTAACTTCAGCACAGGTAAGTGGCAGATGAAAGCTCTGAAACAACCAGAAAAGTGTTGGAAATATTCGACAGATAGTCGATATGGGGCGGGAGGAATCAGGAAGAAGAGGGGTGATGGGGAGGGGGAGGGGGAGGAGAGAAGAAAGGGAAAAAAAAAAGAATGATGTCGTAATTAACTCTTCTACCTTCTAGGGAGACAGACCAGTTTAAATCTCCTTGATGAGCTGCTCTAACTCGCCGGCATGTGTGACCTTACGTTAGACTTCTTCTTCCTGGGGCTGACGATTCCCGTCTGCGTCCTAACCCACAAACCTTCGGGACAGCAGAATTACTCCTTCCACTTTTCCAAGCAGCTTAGCTCAATTCAGATGTTTATGCTCTTTTCAAATAAAAAAAATAGTTTGGCCACTTAAGTTAGGTTTCTGTATCTTTCAGATTTGCTTCCTTCTAGAATTGAAGAACAGGTTCAAAGCAACTTTATCGTAATTTGTTTTGAGGGGAAAATGTGTAAGGTCACCCATACTGCCACATTGCTTCTTTGTATATAGAGATGTTTATATCTTTGGAATTTTTACGTAATTCAACGGAGGAACGCACATTAAAAATTAGAAACTACGACCAGCTTCCATTTCAAGATTTATGAGAAAAACAGAATGACTGATATATCATGATTAATTTTATTTGGTGTCTTTTGGGCTAATGTGTTTGAATTACTTGTGACTAGTCTTTTGAGCCTACTTATATTTGCAAGGTTTTCTTATGTATATTAAATTAAAATCATCATTCAAAGGTGATATAATAAAGATTGTGTGTGTGTGTGTGTGTGTGTGTGTGTGTGTGTGTGTGTGTGTGTGTGTTTGGGAGGGAAGGGAAAAGACTGAATGACTACCATGCTTTTTTTCATCTTTCTACAAATGGCTTCTTTTGATGAAACAAAAAAGAGGTTCGGGGGTGCCTGGGTGGCTCAGTTGGTTAAGCAACTGCCTTCGGCTCAGGTCGTGATCCCAGAGTCCTGGGATCGAGTCCCACATCGGGCTCCCAGCTCCGTGGGGAGTCTGCTTCTCCCTCTGACCTTCTCCCTTCTCATGCTCTCTCTCACTGTCTCTATCTCAAATAAATAAAATCTTTAAAAAAAAAAAGATTTTCTAGAAAAGTTGACTTGGGTGACAATTTTTGTCAGCATATGACCAGGATTAAGATAATAGATATTATTAATTTTATGCATTCTATTAAGACATTAAGTTTGGTTTTATGAGTCAGGCACCAATAAGGAGTCAAATCCATTCTGTTGATTTGAGTTCAATCCCCAGCTCCACCATGCACCAGCTAAGGGATCCTGGGAAAGTTACTTTCTGAAACTCCATTTCCCTACTGCTAAAAGGCAACCCATTATCCAAGAAGTATTGACGTTCATTCCCCAAGGTAAAACAAGGAGGCCACCCAGGTGCCCCTAAATATCTGTTTTTGAGTGCTTCATGGGCCCCTCAAGGCTATAGTTCTGGGCTGCATTCTCCCAGTCCTCCATGCACATGGCTCTCCTGAAACCCAGGTCGCGGAGAGTGCCGTCATCTGCATTCGGCAGACTGAATTACGGGAATGATGCTAGATGACTGTCCTAACTACAGAACCTACCACGCCCGACCCTTTCAGTGGCTTCCATCATCCAGCCCCTGAAGACCCAGCATCACTCCGCCAGAACCTGGGGATCCTTGTCTTTGGCCCCCCAAGATAAACAGGGTCCGTAAACAGGCTTTCAGACCCTGTTCTTGCATATGCTGTTCCATGTGCGTGGGAATGCTGTTCCCTCCGGCTCCTCAGGATAAACGCTTCTTCTCCTTCCAGACTCCATTCAGGGCTCATCTTGCCCAGGTTCTTCTTTCCCAACAGTCCCACAGCCTCCCCCCACCCCCACATTCTCCCATGGTTTCCTGTATCTGTGAGAATGCTCGTCCTTCTCCGGTATATCACATAACACATCTTTCTCTCCCTCTGGACGGAGAAGCCCTTGGGCTCAGAAATGCCATTTCTTTTTTTTTTTTTAAGATTTTTTTTTTTTTTTTTATTAGAGAGCGAGAGACTGAGAATGAGAGGGGAGAAGGTCAGAGGGAGAAGCAGACTTCCCGCAGAGCCGGGAGTCCGATATGGGACTCGATCCCGGGACTCCGGGATCATGACCCGAGCCGAAGGCAGTTGCTTAACCAACTGAGCCACCCAGGCGCCCAAAGGAGGTTTTTTTTTTTTTTTTTTTTTTTTAAAGATTTTTATTTATTTATTTATTTGACAGAGAGAGAGAGAGAGAGAGACCACAAGTAGGCAGAGAGGCAGGCAGAGAGAAGGGGGAAAGCAGGCTCCCCGCTGAGCAGAGAGCCCGATGTAGGGCTCGATCCCAGGACCCTGAGATCACGACCTGAGCCAAAGGCAGAGGCTTTAACTCACTGAGCCACCCAGGCACCCCAGAAATGCCATTTCATCAAAGGTCAGACCTCTCCCCAACCCTGAGCCTGGAACGTAGTAACTGTGGTCTGGGTGGGTGTTACCCATTGTCGAGGAGGTGTGACTGAATTATTCTGGTGAGAACAAGGAAAGAGCTACTCTCAAGCATTTGAGAATCAAGCATTTGTCATAAAAAAGTAACCCCAGGGCACCCGGGTGGCTCAGTCGGTTAAGCATCTGTCTTGGGCTCAGGTCATGATCCCAGGGTCCTGGGATCACATCCCGCATCAGGCTCCCTGCTCAGTGGGGAGCCTGCTTCTCCCTCTGCCTGCTGCTCCCCCTGCTTGTGCTCTCTCTCTCTCTCTCTGACAGACAAATAAATAAATAAATAAATAAATAAATAATAAAGTCTTTTGAAATCAATCGATAAGTAAGTAACCCCAGCACTTACTAGTAATACCCAGAAACCTTGGTAAGTGATTTACACACACCATTTCACCTGGTCCTCAGAACAACCGACCACAACTACCCATGCCTCACATGCTGCTCTGCCTTCACCACCCTTTGGGGAGGCTTCTCTCCTCCCCGCAGGCCCCTGACCTCTGCTTGCCCCCAAGCCTGAGCAAGCGCGGAAGTGTCCCTTTATTAGCTTATCCGCGGAATCGGCTGACCACAGGGAGACACATTTCCTGTCAGACCCCGGCCAGCATGCCATGTGCTTGCCCAATCTTCCATCGGCGCAGAGCTCTGCTTACCCCAGCCTGGAAAAGAAAAGCCTTTTCTGTTTGTTTTTGAGACGCCTGCAGATTCCTGAGATTGGAGATTCTCGTGTTGCAATAGTCCTTCTGAATAAAGGTTTTCCTAATCTAAGTCTGGTTTTTTTTTTTTTTTTTTTTTTTGAACCTGACACAACCTTATGATACAGAAACCATGATTAGGTCCTTGCATGTAAGAAAGAGGAAAATGAGGCTTAGGAAAAAATAAATTTTCCCAGGGGCCCACAAACAGCAAGTGAAAAATCTGGGATATAAACCCAGATAATCTGCCCACTTGAGGGTAGGAGTCCCACTCTCAGCCACAGTGCTCCAAACCTCACTAATTCTCCCAACAGCATCCAGGAAGGAGGGCTTCATGATGCTAATCTCAAGTTTCTATAGAGAACTGAAAGTACGAAAATTTTGTTATTTTTTTAAATGTCACAATTTATCCAGTTCATTCACTCATTCTAACCTGAATTAGTGCAAATGATCAATTAAAATATCCTAATCAAGGGGCACCTGATTGCCTCAGTCGGTTAAGTGTCTGCATTCAGCTCAGGTCATGATCCCAGGGTCCCAGGATCAAGCCCCATGTTGTGCTCTTTACTCTGTGAGGAGCCTGCTTCTCCCTCTCCCACCCCACCCCCCAGCTTGAATTCCCTCTCTCGCTGTCCCTCTCTCTGTGTGTCAAATAAACACAATCTTTAAAAAATAAAATAATGAAATGTCATAACAATCAAAATCAGCATTTTTATAGAATCTTTCAGAGCACCTATATGAAGACAACCACACCCAGGTGTGTCCCCCCCCCTGCTCCGCCCCCATTGCTCACTCCTCTGCTTTTTACTTCTACTTTATTATGTTATCCCCTCTGTGTGGAAGAAGCCGGAATGCAGAGGCAGATTTCTATAATCCTCAGGGTCAAAAACGATGAAGAAAGACAAGGCAGGTTCTGGAGCTCTCTGCCTCGCCTGCAGCTGCAAGGTGGCTTCCCCGGAGTCCCTGCTCCCTGGTGCCAGCACCCACGAGCTTACGCTGGCCGGAGCCTGCGACCTGATGTGGAAATCAGCCTTGACATGCGTCAAACGCCTTTCATAGTCACAACTCATGGGCAGTTGTGCTATTATTATCACCCTTTTTGAGCAGTGAAGAAAGCGAGGCATGAAGCACTTAAGCAAGAAGCCCAAGGTCACGGAGGGAGTCAGTGGCAAGGCTGGCATTAACCCCAAGACTCCTGGCCCCCTCCCAGCCCTCTCCCAGCAGCCGCCCCACACTCTCCCCAGCCCCGGCCCCCCACCGCTCCACGGAAGGGCTCTGCCCTGGCCCCACATCAGCCCTGCTGCTTTCCACTGGCCAGGCAGAGTGCTGAAGCTCCCTCCTAAGAAAGCTTAATGAACTGAGTTCAAGGAAAATCAATGGCAGATGTTGAGCCAAAGAGGAAAAACCGCTGGAAGCTGACGTCAATGATCTATAGCTGAAAAATGCTGTGATCTAGTCTGCTTTTAACTACAGAGTGTGTCTTTGCTGGCCAGGCTTCTCCGGGAGGGTTTCAGAATCACTGTTTCGGTGTGCGGCGGGCGCTTCCTGGGACAGGGGAAGGGGAATCGGGTGCCTAGACATTCCGTAATTGTGCGGCATGGAAAAGCTTCTCAGTGTCGTCCCCTGTAAAGGAAAGTGATGAGTCAGGCTGTGGCTAAGTTCTTCTCTAGTGCTATTGTGGCTCTAGTTTGGGGAGCGTCAGAAGTAGCCTGGGTTTTGAACATCTTGGTCCACAGAGCTTAGCTCCTTTGGAGAACTTTTAAAAAATCCTAGTGTCCAGGCCCCACCTCTGGAGATACTGACTTAATTAAAGGAGATTGGAGCCCCGGCATCAGTGCATTCAAAAAAAAAAAAAAAATCACCAGGTGATTCTAATAAGGAAGCCGGTTTGAGAACTTTTGCTCTGGAGTGTTCTCGAACTTGCGCATTCATCAGAAATACTTGGAGGGCTCATTCCCACCCCAAAGGGTCTGACTCAGTAGGCCTGGGCGTGGGGCATCTCAAGTTAAGTTCCCAGTAAACGCTGCCGCTGCTGGCTCAGAGTCCGCACGCTGAGAACTCCAGAAGTTTCCACACCCTCGGAAACGGTATATATAGTAAGATGAGTATTTTTTTCCCTGCCCGGGGGAGAAAGCTCCTAGATTTCATTAAATTCACAAAGAGACCCATGACTCCAGAAAGGTTAAGAGCCAGAAGTAGAGTCAATTCATTACATTTAAAGCTTTTCGTAAACAGGGTTTCCTAGGAGAGGATTTTATGACTTTTTCAGTCTTACTGTAGCCCCAGGTGTGTGTGTGTGTGTGTTTGTGAATTACCTGGGCATTGCTGGGCTGTATGATACCGACACACTGACCAGTCTACACTCGGTTTCCCACCCCAAATTTGCACTTGGGACATCAGGTTGGGGACGAGGGTAAATATGACAACTTTCCTGAGAACCAAATGTGAGTTTTGTGGGAAGGAGAATGCCCAGTGATACCACTGAAACAGAAATAAAACCTCTACAGATAATGGTGCTATCTCACGCCCTTTGACGTTGGGGCCATAAACTTGAGAAACTGAGTGTTGTGCCATAACAATTACCTCGGGGATCAGTTAATTAACATTTCATCTGCATGAATTATACTCATCCTCTCATCCAAAATGTGGCACGGGAAGTTCATATATAAACTTTAATGTGTGTGATCTTTCACCCTTTCAAATTTTCTATGTTTGTGGATGTTTTATAATGTACACAATACATTAGAACAGCCATCTATGCATATAACTTATAAATAAATAAACAGGCAAACATACATACACTGGGACTTCATGATAAAAAGTTCGACTCACCAGGTGTGGTGGTCCTCAAACTCGAGAGACAGCCAGAATCACCTGGAAGCTTGCTAAGTAAATGCAAATTCCAAGGCCTCACCCTCCTTCAGATTCAGGCAGTCAGAGAAATTCACATTTTACACTAACATCTTAGGATATTCTGAGGCAGGTGATTCACTGACTCCACTATGAATAATCTTGTTCTGAGAATATCTTAATTTTTGTGTGTGTGTGCTCTGTACTTAAAAAAAAACTTCTTTCTCACCCCAAAGCCACATATCTTCCTGGAAACGTATATATGAGTGCAAAGAGGGAAGCAAAAACAGCAATCTCCTGCCCATCTTTCTATTTCCCCGTCATGATACCGCATCCCTTATCCAGTGGGCTCCGTGGGGGGGGGGAGTGGGGATTGGGAGAGGGGCAGGTCACCATGTCTTGGAGGAGCCAGCTGCTGCCCTCTAGTGGCAGCTCAGCCTACCGCCTCACTCACTGGGCAGTTTCTCGGAAGACAGGTTTGGCCATCTTTCTAAATATCTCCCCATACAGAAATATTTCCCAAAAGCCTCATCAATTCAAGGCCCGCAAAGTGTGAGCAAACAAGTCAACCAAAATGGCACTGTCCAATGGAAGGGTTGCAGCGTGGAAAACAATATTCTCACAAACGTATCCATTCAACATTTCTGAACAGTCTACCAGGCATTGTTCAAGGCGCTAGCCACAAGAGAAACAAAGATCCCTCTTCTCACCACACTGATAGGCTAATGGGAGGAGACAGTGAAGAAGTGGATTATCTCTTACTATTACATGGTGGTAAGTGCTGTGGAGAAAAATAAGGCCTGGAAAGAAGAGAGGGAAAGGCTCACCAAGAAAAGAAGGAAATGAGTATTTACTGACCATCATTTATTTATTTACTGGGTATTCCATATAAGTCAGTTTTCTTAATCTTCAACTCTCTCTCACTGTATCCCACCTCTTGTTATAGTAGCCAATTTTACATGTGAAGAAACTGAAGTTTCAAAACTGTAAGAGACTTGGCTCAGGCCACAGTATTAATTAACAGCTGCGTGGCATGGAACTTCTGAACTGGTTGGAGGAATGAAGCCCCCGGCAAATTTGTAAGGAGACTGCCCACACATGCCCTTTCCTAATGCTCACACACCCACCTTCTCCAGGACTGGCAACGGTGTATGGAATGTGCTGGACCTCACCTTTCCCTGGTAGGGCTTCCCTCTCCTCATTCTCTGAAACTCTTATTTTACTCTAAGCTAATCCCATAAATGGATTCTCTTCCCAGAGTGTAAGGGATTACTGATTTTTTTTTTAAGATTTTATCTAAATCTTAAAAAAGGAGAGAGAGATTGAGAGAGGGAGAGAGAGAGAGAGAGAAGGAGGAGGGGGAAAGGCAGAGGGAGAAGCAGACTCCCGCTGAGCAGAGAGCCCGATGTGGGATCAATCCCAGACTCCGGGATCCTAACCTGAGCTAGAGGCAGATGCTTAACCGACTGAGCTACCCAGGTACCCTGGAATTACTGATTATTAATCGTTTGGTAATCCTGTAAATTAATTTTCTCCATTTATAGCCAATCAGTCACATCATCATTACCCAAGTAAGATACTTGAGTGGGACCTTTTTCTGGAATAGTCCCTAAATCTCAGTGATGGAAATGTCAGGCCCCCTGGTTCAGCAGTGATGAATGTGCTTGCTAAAATTATATCCCTTTGGGGGATTAGAATCATTGTTAAAATATCAGTTTTTCATTCTCCCATCTGTTATAACTATTGGACTCTCAAATGCTCTAAGAAAAAGAGTATGTTCTTCTGTACATGACACAAATCCACCTACCTCGTCAATGTAGAAAAACCGTTCAAACTCTAAGGAAGACTATAGAATGGGAAGATTCTAGTGCCAGGAGAAAATGAGCATTTTATAGCTAAGGAAAATGAGAAATGATACCCAGGGAAGTTAAGTGGATTTCCAGAGATTACAATTACAATGGACCCTTGAACAGTACAAATTTGAACTGCATGGGTCCACTTATACATTTTTTTTTTAATAAATACAGTACAGTACTGTAAATGTGTTTTCTTTTCTCTAGCTTACTTTATTGTAAGAATATAGTATAGGATACATACATGAAATATGTGTTAATTCGCTATTTTTTGCTATTGGTAGGGCAACAGTAATTGGTAAGGTCAACAGTAGGCTATTAGTAGTGAAGTTTTGGGGGAGTCCAAAGTTTTATGCAGATTTTTGACTGCACCGGGGATTGACGTCCCTAATCCCATGTGCTGTGTGGGTCTGTCATTACTGATAAAGTTGGCCCTAGAGCCTGACTTCCAAGACTAAGATTTTAGGGGAGTTTTGTTGTTTTTTTGTCTACCCATCTTCAACGAGAGTTGTTGAGGATGTTAAGAAAACAGATGTTAAGAAAACAGACTGAATTGAACAGAAAGACTCAACATTATAAAGAATTTCGATTCTGCCTAAATGACTCTAAAAGTGTCAGGGGATCGAAATAAACCCACAGAGGAACTGGTGACACCTAGTTCCTGGAACACAGTGGGTTTTCAACATACATATCGTTTTCCTTCCACTTGTCTTCCATGCCTTCAGTTATCAGTTCCGTATCCCCAGGACGCTCTGCCTGCTCCCTTCATCTTACCGCACCAGCAAGCCCCAAGCAATCTCTCTCGCTCCTAAACTCCGTTGGCACAGGCTCAATGCTAAATACATAGTAGTATATTATCCTCTTGGAGGCAGAGGCCATGATTTCAATTTCTTCCTATCTTCCCAGCACCAAATAGGCCCTTGTCCTCAGAGAGGGCCACCAGCTTCTCTCCATTCCAGTTCATCTTCACTTTTCCGCCCGTTTTTCTTAAGTCATTCTACTATTGGAAATCTCTCTGTGGCTTCCATTATATAGGCTAAACTCCAATTCTGGAACAAATCATTCAAGCCCCTTAGAGAATTATCTCCATCTGTTTTATTTGTTTACTCACCACCTGCCTCATCGCCTCCCTACACCATCCCTCCAAGGCCATGAACCTTCTCAGCACTCAAAATTTTGGGCTTTCATATATGCTATTTCCCTGAAATGCCTAGGAAACTCCTTGAAGCTAAGGCTCACACTCCATGTCCTAGTTGAGGCTGTGAACTCCTCTTCCTCTTTCCCTACTCTGAGCTCCCATTATTCTTTGGCCCATAATATAGGGCCCCAGTTAAATATATGGCTCCTTTAGAGAAAGGATCGAGTTTTCTTCATCATTGTATATTTCCAAAGCTTTCAGTGCCTTCAAATGGCAAGGGGCTCAGCAAGTACAGAGTGATGAATGAATGAATGAATGAATGAATGAATGAATGAATGAATGAATTCAATATATATTTGCTGGTTGTTGGATACGAGTGACCCTGAGAATGTCAGGAGATATCAAAGAATATCCTAAGAGTCTTATGTTTGTTGACATCCTTGGGAGAAACGAAATTGGCTTCTGACCAGGGGCCTCAGACCCAACTTAACTCTCTCTTACTACTGGAAACACAACCAACTATCTGGGAGATTAGTAAGAGGTTATGTCAGAGGAAAATGTTGATAATTTCCCCAGCTCAATTTTTGTAATTCTTTTTTTATGTCAGCCTCTTCTTTCTTATTCTTACAGAAAGATATACTAGCACAGGAAATCCTTTGATTTGCAGGATTGCCATGACTGGGACTGGCTTCAGGACATGTCCTATGCAATGCAATGACAGAGGGCCCCACCCTCACAGGAAGCCCACGGTCAATGCTATAATGTCAGTTCTTAATACATTTGAGCAAGGCCCCATGTTTTCATTCTGCACTGGGTCCCACAATTTATGTAGCCAGTCCTGCCAGTGAATACATGATGCATACTTTCCAACTTTCCCAGTTTGCTGGAAATTCCCCAATTTTAATACTGAAAGTCCTGAGTCTTGGGGAAACCCTTCTGTCCCAAGCAAACCAGGACACTTGGGGTCACCCTATTTCTGGTCCTCAGACTGCAAACATAGGAGGCATGCATCACTTTGTTTAATTTCTAATATGACCTAATGACTTACAAGCAAAAGAGTCCATTTAGGACATATAAAACTTCATGGTAAACTCTGTGACCCCTGCAAATTATTCTTTTTTTTTTTTTTTTTTTTTTGACTGGCAGGAGTTGGATTTATTGGTGGGCATGAATACGACGGGAAGGGTAGTGCTGAGGTTCCCATGAGTGCAGAGCCCTCCATTTGTCCAAGGGGCCACGATTAGGGATGTATTTGACCCCACAACCATCTGGGATAAGCCGCTTCTCAGCCACCATGTCTTCAAATTCATCTGCATTGAACTTACTAAAGCCCCACTTCTTGGAGATGTGGATCTTCTGGCGGCCAGGGAACTTGAACTTGGCCCTGCGTAAGGCCTCAATCACATGCTCCTTGTTCTGCAGGTTGGTACGGATGGACATGATGACTTGGCTGATGTGGACCCTGGCTACTGTGCCCTGGGGCTTTCCAAAGGCACCCCGCATACCTGTCTGCAGCCTAGATTGGAGATAGCCACAAGGTCAGACCTCGGCGTCCACTGCGAAGGGCTGTCTCCAGGGTCCCTTAGGGCAGCCCGTACAGTCAACAGGCTACATACACACTGAGGAGGCTACTGTTTGCAGCCATGGCACACTGGGCCCCCATGGACAAGAAGCACAGTCGGCTTAATTGGCTGCAGACAAATTATTATTTCTAGGGCGCCTGGGTGGCTCAGTTGGTTGAGCAACTGCCTTTGGCTCAGGTCATGATCCCAGAGTCCCACGATCGAGTCCCATATCGGACTCCCGGCTCTGCGGGAAGTCTGCTTCTCCCTCTGACTTTCTCCCCTCTCATTCTCAGTCTCTCGCTCTCTAATAAATAAATTAAAAAAATCTTTTAAAAAAATTATTATTTCTAAACACAACTTACACATCTCTGTAAATTACAGTTAAGGCTTTATCATCTCACACTTTTAAGTTACTACAAGGGACCTATTTCAAGGGACAGGCTATAGGAAAGAATTGCAAATTGTAAGGTCAGTGGAAGGGTTTCAGTGAACTATGAGCCATCTGGAATGTAAGTGTAAAATGTGCATAGGAGCAACTTAACTGTGAACAACACCTAAAGCTTTGATCAGTTTCTCAAAGCCATCCAAGATGGCGAAAAAATAAAATACATTGGCTAATTGCGTTGATGGATCTTGAAATTTGGGGGCATTCCAGAGAAAGCTCTAAGGATTTCTGCTTTGAGGACCCTAATATACCAGACCTCCTGAGGCGACCCTGGAATAAATCCACTCCGTTTTAGGGCCAGAATTCACAGCCCATCTAGCTCTAGTTAGTGACCAGAAACTCATCCAGAAAGTCTTTCTAACATGACATAATGTGTCTGATCTTAATTTTATGTTCATTTTAATCCATTGCATATATTAAACTTCTGGGCAGCAAGGCAGATATCAGAAATTCTCTAGATTTTAAAGTTAACAATACCTTCAAATGTGCCAATGGAAGATAAATAAAGTATATATCCAGGAGCTTTGATATCTACACAATATTAATTGTAATTTTTAAAAACCAGTGTCTTAAGGATAAAAAATCTTAAATTCAGCAGCTATAATTTTTTTAATTAAAAATACAAATACATGAATCTTCAAGATTGTGATCCTAACGGGAAAAAAAAAAATGGAAACTTGGATACATTGTAAATGTCCGAGTCCCAAGCTGTGAGCTAGTTTGGGGGCAACGTCCGTCACCCCATTGATTGCGGACAGATTTGTTTACTCAACCAAATTATCTAGGAAGTTCCTTCTCCCCTATTTAGCGGCCAGCCCCTCTTCCCAGTCTGTCCCTTCTGAAACTACTCACTTATTTGGGGAATACAACGGGGACCTAGTGGTCTGCAAAACACACCAGGTGTCCCACAGCGGGGTTCCTGTTTCCCCATGTCCTAGCTAACCCGTGGTGTCAGCAGTCTTTTTCATCTTGCAGTTTGATAGAAATGAAATGGTGTATCACTACTATCTAATTTCCATTTTCCTGATTAGTAATGGAGTTGGCAAGCTGTTTGGCACCCAGTTCCCTGTCCTATACATTTTCAATTCATATCCTTGGCCCATATTCCTATTGGACTGCTTTTCTCATTAACATGCAAGTTTGCTGTATATCGCAGACACTGGCTTAGGTCCGGTTCTTAGAAGCAGACCCTGATATAAGGACTCATGTGCAACCGATTTACTAAAGAAGAGCTATTCAAGAAAGGGTTTTTCAAGGAATTGAGTATTTACAAGGGAAATTGGTAAGAGAACGGGGGAAACAAGACAGGAAAATGGAGGAAACAAAGCCTGGTCCCACAGTGGACTTTTTTTTTTTTGTCCCCACAGTGGACTTTGAAATGTAAGTTACATACCCACCTGTTGGAGCTGAAGGTCACATTGTAGAATGTAAATTCCTATGCATCTAGCTCTCTGCACTTGCAGGAGCAACGTGACTGCGATCCTTTTTAAAAAGGAGTCACAGATGTTAGCTGTCGGAAGCAAAAACACGCCAGGGTGGGAGATGGGTGCACAAAACAGTAAAAAGGAATCTAAGGTGATCTGGGTGGGGAACTGACATCCCTCACTATAAGTAACAGTATTATGAAAGTATCAATTTCACTATTAATTCAAGAAATACAAACTGGAAAAAAGAAAGGAAATACAGGCTGTAACAGTAAGGTATTTTCTACCTATACAGACTTAAGAGTTAGTCAGAAGTTTTCACCACACGCACACACACAAACACACACGCAAATCGTAGTAGCTAAGTGAGGTGATTCATGTCTGAGCTAACCTTATTGTGGTAATCGTTTTCCAGTATATACTTACATAAGATCACTACACAGTCCACCTTAAACTTACACAGTATGTCTATATCTTAATAAAGCTGGAAGAAAAACAGAAACAAGACACTAATTTGTATTATATTTATTGATAGGAAATACATTTTTCATCCAATTTTTGAACTTCATATATTCTACGTATCTTCCCAAATATTTTTTTTAGAATGTACAGTGAGAGAAAAAAAAACCCAAAATGTTAATGTTTCTTCAAATCAAGTTTGATTATTTTTATTTTTGAAACCGCATGTTTGTAGGAAAACTTCTCAATCTTCAAAACAAAACAAAGAGGCAATATTCAGCTCCAGATTGGCAATGGGAAGACAGGCCTTTGCATTCGTTGTTATTGGAAATATAAACTGGTATAGTCCTTTCTTTCAAAAATATTTTGACACAATCTATCAAAATTTAAGATCACATGATGTAATGATTCCCTTCCTAGGAATTTATCCTTCAGCCACATTCACACAAGAAGAGGCTGCTTACTGCAGCATTATCTATAAAGGCAAAAACTAAAAAGAATCCACTGGCTTGCAATAGGAGACATCCATACAAAATATTAGTTAAAAATAATCCAGGATACAACTATATGTACTGGCATGGAAAGATGCCCATGAGCTATTGGGCATATTTGTTACTTCCTATAAACCTTATGCTAAAGATCTAACCTCTTAAATTCTTCATCTATAAAATAAGCAAAAACACGCCAAAGATAGGGTCCCTATGCAGATTAAATTAGATATTACATATAAAGTGTGAAAAGATAGGGTCCCTATGCAGATTAAATTAGATATTACATATCAAGTGTTTTGCATAGAGCTTGGCACATAGTAAATGATCAGTAACTATTAGTAATATCATTATTATCATCAAGAGAAAAAAACGAAAGCTTGAAAATAGCATGTACAATTATTTTTCTCCTGTTAAAAAAGTCCAACTTATACCACAGGGGAGAAAAAAAGATGCTCAATATCAGTCATCATCAGGGAAATGCAAATCAAAACCACAGTGAGCTATCACTCCACACCGTCAGAAGGGCTGAAATCGACACGAACACAAGTGTTGGTGAGGATGAGAGAAGGTAAACCTCGTGCGCTGCTGATGGGAATGGTGTAGCCACTGTGGATAACAGTAGGGAGGTTCCTCAAAAAATCAAAAATAGAACTACCCTAGAATCCAGTAATCCCACTATTGGGTATTTACCCAAAGAATATGAAAACATAATTTGAAAAGATAAAGGCATCCCTATGTTTATTGTAGCATTATTTACAATAGCCAAATTACAGAAGCAGCCCAAGTGTACATTCATAGATGAAATGGATAAAGAAATGGGGATACACACACACACACACACACACACACACAATTACTCAGCCATAAAAAGGAATGAAATCTTGCCATTTGCTATGACATACATGGAGCTAGAGGGTATAATGCTAAGCTAAATAAGAGAAAGACAAATACCGTATGATTTCACTTACATGTGGAATTTAAGAAACAAAACAAAGAAAAAAGGAGACAAACAAAAAAAGCAGACTTTTTTTTTTTAAGATTTTATTTATTTATTTGACAGAGAGGAGAGAGATCACAAGCAGGCAGAGAGGCAGGCAGAGAGAGGGGGGGGAAGCAGGCTCCCCACTGAGCAGAGAGCCCGATGCGGGGCTCGATCCCTGGACCCTGAGATCATGACCCGAGCTGAAGGCAGGGGCTCTAACCCTCCGAGCCACCCAGGAGCCCCAGACTTTTAACTATAGGGAACAAACTGATGGTTACCACGAGGGGAGATGGGTGAGGGGATGAAGGAAGTTGACGGGGATTAAGAGCACACTTATCGCTATGAGCACTGAGTAAGGTAGAGAACAGTTGAATTACTTTAAGAAAAAAAGGATGCATGAGACTTAAGGCTCTGGAATGTTGGTAAGCTCTTCCCACCAGCATCTCTTCTTTTCTGTTGTTTAGCTCCTGCTTGAAAACATTCTTACTGAGTGCTCTCACCTAATGTCTCTGTGGAGTGGACAAAGATATTACAACAGTGAGAATCAAGGGACTCAGGGGACAGAGAAAATACACTGTCGCTAGTCCACACTCCGAATGAATGATAAGGTGTTCTTAGTTTTGATGACAAGATGACATGCTATAATGTTAGCAACACAGGAAAAGGCTGAGAATCTTATAGTTCTGACGTCTCCGTCAAATTTGTGGAGGGTGTTGGAGGGACAGTGTAATTAGAAAAATTATATATAGTATATATAAATTATATATATAAGATGCAAATTATATATATATGCACTAAAAAAAATCTCAGTGGGTTGCTTCAAATAAAGGGGAAACCAAGATTCTGTGGATATTTAGAATATTGAAGACCAGACATTTGAGCCAAAACAATGTTGGCCTACAAAATTTTCTTTCTTTCATTGTCTGCCAGGAGGGTTACATAAGCCCTCCTTCTTCACCCAAAGCCTTGAGTAAAAGGAACACACACAAATAATGGAAAGACAAAGGCTCCAAGTGGAAATTCAATTGTATTTATTTTTCTTATACAGAATCAGAGAAGTAAAAACCAGTACCAAACTCCAGGTAAAATGGTTTGATAGGATTCATTTGGCTGCATACCTTCTGCAGGCAGAGCTTTCTAAATTAAAAATAAACACATATATGTCATATTACAAAACATAGAAGTAAATCTTTTAAAAAGTTAAAGTACTAGCACATAAGTGATGTAGTGTGTTAGGGAAACGGTCTCTGTCAATTGCCCATTTTCCCAAACAAATTAACCTACAATTTCCTTTTTTTAACAGCTTATTTTTTTCATAAAAGTTGTACTTTCAGAAGTTACTTTCTAATTATGTCATAAGAACACAACTTATAATTAGCAACACTTCTCTCACCTTCTTCTACAGAGAGCTTTTCCGCCACGCGGGGTCAATGGCACCCCCAACCCCCTACACTAAATGTTTTACTCTGTCTTCCGTGCTCCTGCATGTTGTACAATCAGTGAAAGAAATGGCATCCTACATTCTAAATACGCTGGTGAAACGCTAACAATTACTTGGACTTAGTAGAATTGCCAACAGGTTTTGACAATGTATTTACTTCAAGAAAAAGTGTTCTATCAGGATATCGATACCTTGGGAAAGAAAGATATCTGAAATCAGTTTTCCATTTCGATTTTTAATATGCCTTTCCCATGGCAAAGTTATTGGGTGAAATGTTGAAGTTTACTGATTTAGGACTGAAAAGACGAGATATCCTGGCAGTTCTTTTATAATAAGAAATATAAATAGCACCTTATCATGAATTCTGCAGGGGTCTTCACACTTACAATACTAGGAAAAACCCTTTAAAAAGTTGTTCTTACTTTTAGATTTCTAGCTTTAGTGTTCTTTAACAAAGGCCATATTTATGGCCTTAAAAACAATAAAAAATTACACCTGGCTTTGTCTATTAGTAAACACGTAGTCATGGTTCATATTTCATTCTGGAAAAATATTTGTTATGTTCATTAATATATGTTCCAGCTAATTTCACTAAAAAAAAAAAAAAAAAAAAAAAAAAATTCTTCTAGTATCTTCTAATCCCGCAAGCTTACTAGGAAAGTCTAAAAATTGATAATACAAATCACTGATGTTTTAACTACTTTAAAAAAAGAAGGGTATCTGTTTCTTTTACGCTTAATAACCTGAAAAGGAGTCTAGAAAAATATTTTCAAAAAATACAGTAACACTGCTCAGGTTTGTTAGGTCCCTTGTTTGGTTTTTTTGTTTTTCTTAGAAAGAATGTACAACTCTTTTTGCAATTATTGCTCCCAAAAGAGAAAAAGAGATAGTGCTCCCTGCAATTTAGTAGCAAACACAAACATCTACCCCGCTCTCTCTCAGAGCGATTAGAGAGAGAAAAGGAGTCCGAACATAAACCACGGGTCCTTCAGGAAAAAGAAATCAGTCCATTGTGTTGGAAGCGACAGCAGGCCTAGGCTCTTACCCACAGACATGCTCAGCGTCAGCCTGGACATGGCCACACAGCCCTGCCCCTCCTTCTCCCCATAAAGCGCACCAAAGCCCTTTCTTCTACAACAGAGTCTTCTGGTAATAAACGCTGTGGCGGAAAATTGTTGCTTTTTGGGGGGGGGGGGGCACTTCTCCTAGCATCCTGCTCGTCTTGCTTTTGGGGTACTCCAACTTGTCAGTTTCCACTTCCCCAACTAGTATCCTTCCGCTGTCTACGTGACTTCACTACTTCATCTCTGCCCTTTTCACTTGCCTTCTTTCCAACCAGCTAAAATGTATGCTGCCTGTCTCTACTCTGATAGATGGAAAAGGATCTTATCTAAGATCTCCAACAGACAAGCCCCCTTGGGAACTGAAGGTTCCTCTCAGAGACCTGAATTATTCATGTCTTTAAAAAAAAAGGTATTAAATTCATAGATTATAAATAATGTCAGTTCAAAATAGTCAACGAGTGAGGACTTCATGGCATTGTAGGCAGAGCGCAGGCCGGGTAAACCTGATGCCCTCTCTCAGTCCTTAAAAGCTAATAAAAAATGTTTTTGGTTACATAAGAGGTATTGAGTACATATTTCATGCCTTTTTATACCAACTGTAGCAAACAGGGTTAGGATAATAGACTGAGGACTCCATTTTCCTGAATTCAGAAACATGAGTCTCCACCATATACCCTTCAGAGGGTTTTTTTTTTTTTAACACGTCAGTCAGAGATCTGCTTCATCCTTCAAACAGTTTCATAGATAAGATTCTTTTAAGCCCTTGAAATCTGGAAAGCAAAACAGATAAGGCCTGATGTTTTCAGGACGGTAGCAAAAGACCAAAAAAAAAAAAAAAATACAGTCGCCACTGACTTATCAAAAACATTTGGCTGCCCTTTGTCATCAGCTTCAAAATTATAGTGCTTCATAAAATAAACATCAAATTCTAAGCTGCAATTACAAAAAAAAATCCAACTTGTAATTAAAAAAAAAAAAAGTTTTGTTTAATAAATGCTCGTAGTTAGTACCAAACTGGTCTCTTTCATGAGATCTGGAGGGCAGGAACTGTGACTCAGTCCCTGCTCCTCTCCTGCTGGAAGGACGGGTTGTCTAGACGCTACGCAGTAGAGTAACGATGAAGGATCAACTACCAGGGGACCACGTGTGCCTTTGCAGATACAGAGTAAAAAGAGCCATCAGAACCAGCATGGATTCAAAACTACATTGTATTCCATACAGCAGACATGTACTATCCATACAATGATTTTTAAAGCTTGAGTTAAGTGTTTTTTTTTTAAAAGCATTCGGTACTACTGTCATCAACACAGTTTTTGAAACCATCAATCAGGTCTAATTTTGTGTACATTTCCTGGACCGAGCCACCTGTCACAAGTCACTGCCTGTGGTCAGTTTTCTTTATGGTTCATAATCAATCTGATGCATAAATTTCAACTAACACCCACCAAGCTTTGTCATGGGGCGGCAGGGAGAAAAAGAGAGAAGCAATGCTGCATCCTCGGCTCTGCAGAAGAACGCTTGCAGAGCCCCTCACGGGAATGCAGGCCTGCGGACACTGAAATGAGAGCGTTTAACTGTTTCACCTAAGTTACTGTCAGCCGAATCCAGGCAATGATGCAACCGGCCACATGGGAAGGAGGGAGCAGGGAGTCGTGGAGTAGACCTGCAGATGGACTCTGCTCCATTGCTTTTTGCCAAGAGGCCCAGGAAATGTCAGGTCACGGCTGCAACCGGGTTACAACGGTAGCGATTACAGCCAGGTGAGAAAGGGCTCGCTTTTGTTCAGCGCAGACTCCACATCATTGAAGAGGGGGATCAGATCTTCAGATTCCAAAGTTCCTAGGTCCACGTTTGTTCCCGGGAGACAATCGAGAAAATCAGGGAAGCGGGTCTGCTGAGGATTGATGTTCATAGCTGGCTGGCCTGCATTTTCCCCTAGGACAGAACAGAAGGTGGACATTTTCATTCCGTTTGTTAAGCTCTTGAGAAGTTAACCCAACGCTCACCTTCATTTCCAGCGGGCTTCCATGTAAATGGAAGGTTCTATTGCTGCCGGTCTAAAATAGTTCAGTTCTGTGAAAAATTTCAGCTACCATGGTCCCGAAACCGAGTTGGTGATGCTCACTCGTAAGAGGTGCAGAGATGCTGGTGAATCTTTCTTTGTTCTGGGTAGATAGAGCCCAGGATGGATAAGCCCAGGAGTCAGCAAAGAAGCATGGGAAGGCACTGTGGATCTGACCGGGGATCTGCACCTTCCCACACAGCTGCAAGAAGAGCTATTTTGTGAGAGTCCCTCCCTGTAGCAAATGCCTCATCACTCAGCTATACTCTAAGGATTTCATCGTGAAGTTAAACCCACCTATGTCATCCCTCTGTATGTTCAAAGACAGCAGTGAGGAGTTTCCTTTCACCCTGTTAGTAAAAAGCTGTCTTCATTGATGGCTCTTAGGATCATTTTTGAAGTATTTTATAAAGGGAATTCTGCAGATCACCCCACACCCCCACACCCCCCCACACCTGGCACCCCACTATCTATCTACTTCTCTGACAACGCATACGAGTCACAGGGCACATGAGCATTGAAGGTTCGAAGAAGGCTTGCTGTAAAGAGATGTTTTCTTTTGTTGAGGCCGCTATTACCTCAACCCATTTAATCATTCAATCCTATTCTGGCAGAACCTATATCCTAATGGAACTGGAGCCTCCAGAACACAGCTGAGAACATGCTGTTCTAGGAAAATGAGACGTCTGGGATAGGACATGAAGAACACATGTTCTTTATGAACAACAGTGTAGGAGAAAACAAACTGATCTCTGTGCCAGTGGACTGGGCTCTTTAGCTGTGTGACCTCAGACACACATAACTTGTCTGACCCTCAGCGTACCCATCGGAATTGGGATTATAGGTACCTTCTTCACACACTGGAGCAAAGCGCCCTATAAGGTCTGCCACGCACACAATAAATGCTGATTGTGCTGAGAGAAAGAAAAACCTAGGAACTCATTGATTACCCAATATGAGAACAACTGATTAATTCAAATAGCCCTGATCAATTTTCTGAAGATTTAAAATATACCTCAGAGGGCGCCTGGGTGGCTCAGTTGGTTGAGGGACTACCTTCAGTTCAGGTTATAATCCTGGAGTCCTGGGATTGAGTCCCACATCGGGCTCCCTGCTCAGCAGGGGGTCTGCTTCTCCCTCTGCCTCTCCCCCTCTCATGCAGGCTCACTCTCATTCTCTCTCTCTCTCTCTCTCTCAAATAAATAAATAAAATCTTTATGTGTGTGTGTGTGTGTGTGTGTGTGTATACCTCAGAGACTGAGGATCATTGGTAACTAAGGCCAGCTTCCACCCGAGAACCATTTCTAAAAAGCTTGTTAAATTAGCTTTTGTGCTTTAGAAGTATGGTAGACTTCCTGAAATTGTGCACAGCAATATCATAAACCGAGAAAATTCATTTAACCAAATGCATTTTCCAAGGAGAAAAATTACATCTTTCTGAGTGATGAGGGAAACATAATCAAGCTTGCATTTTGGTGATAGCAAAGCTTAACGGCTCTTCTGGAACCTATATAACAACAAGGACTCTTGGTAATATTTTAGAGGATTTTCATTGCAAAAGGCAGTAATTTGGAAAATTAAATCAAGTTCGATATGACCTCAACATCAAATCTGACAAGTTCGACGTGACCAAAACATCAAATTTGATGACATCTAAACAGAGCAGGAAATCTCAAATAACTTTTACTACCCACCAGAATGTAACAGATGGAAACGAGGCTGAAAGAAAGTATCTGCCCAGGAAAACTATTTGATCTAAAGTGCTGGGTGTCTTTTCCTCATCTCCAGTTAGAACCATTCACCCTACTGATTTCCCATAGACATTTTCTAATAACTCAAGAACACATTTTTTTTTTTTAGCCAAACAAAATCTATTTTAAAGAATTTCTCTTATCCATTCTCCTCACACATGGAAAGCATGAGGAGACTAGTTATAAGATTCTTTATTTAGGTTAATAATCTTAAAATATCTCTCTTTGGATCACCTTTGCCATCACATAGTGATCTTTTCGGTCTTTTAACGGTTTTGTCCATTAAAAAGCAGGAGAGACAAAAACCAGACAATTCTTAAAAGGGTACGATTATTGCAGAATATTCTGGAAGAGTGGATGACTTCCCAACCTTTGCTCTTGCTATTCCCTTTACTCTATTCCACACCACATCCAGCTGTTGTTTCTGTGTGTAATTTGCAAAGGGAGTATGCTTGGCTGGCTTGTTTCCATTCAGCCTGTGGTCAGTGAATCTCACAGACCTTCTCTAGCCACACTGGAGCTGTGCCCACCCCAAGCTTTTCCTCATCTTATTACTGTACTACTTTTCTTTCCTTAGGAAGGTTCATGCCTACTTCCTAGAAAGAACTTCACAGACACGACCCTAGACTCCACGGGCTGACACTCACCTACCAGGTTAGCTTGGAAGCTTAACATTTATCAAGTTCAACTTGTCCATTACTTCAGCGTCTCAAAAACGGGAGAAGAGAAGTTTGGGCCAAGCTGTGTGATCTCATAATTCCCCACAACTCCATGAAGTAAGCATGTTACTCCCACTTATAGGTGAGAAATCCAAGGCCTTGGCACGTTCTATCACTTTCCCAAAGTCACTACCAAGAAGTGAAGAAACAGATTGATTTAGGTTGCCTATCTACAAAGACTATGTTCTTTCCAGAATACCACTTAATTCTCCATTTTCGCTTTAAAATATTCCCCATTTTGAAGCCATTTTTAAAAGCCATAGGGATGCCTGGGTGGCTCAGTCAATTAAGCGTCTGCCTTCAGCTCAGGTCATGATCTCACAGTCCTGGATCCATTCCCCATTTAGGCTTCTTGCTCGGTGGGGAGCCCGCTTCTCCCTCTGCCTCTGCCTGCAGCTCCCCCTGCTTGTGCTCTCTCTGACAAATAAATAAATTTTTAAAATCTTTTTTTTAATAAATAAAAAAAAGCCACAGAATAGAATCCATCTTTTTTTTTTTTCTAATGGTCAGACTTAGATTTAGATCTCCTGAGTCTTTTTTTCTTTAACTTTTGTTTTTTATCTTTACTGGCTTCCCAGTGCTTACAGATGAAAGCAAACAATTATTAAATATAGGAAGGAGCCACTTCACAAGGCTGATGCAAAGAGGACAAAAGAAATCTCACAGCAAAAAATAAAGAGAGATGAAGAAAGGGAGGGAGGGAAGCCGGAGGGAGGGAGAAAACTGAAGTAATAAATCGACAAATAACAAAACAAACACTTCAAGCTATTCCCGTGTGGCCCCTCACAACAAATCCGATGACGACCTGCAGAGAAACCCCAAGGCGGCTCCAACCTACGGCCCTCCTAAGACGCCTGGCTGACCTTGACTCTGGTCTGACCAGTGGTCTGGCTTCAGAGACCATGACACAGACGACAGTCATCTAAGAACACAACGTAACAAATAGGCACGTGGACAATGGCAATGAGGAAGGACTTTCTTTCTTTCTCAAAGAAAAAATACTCTTCTCATTAATTGCTGAGGGAGGACATCGTTACCACGTTGGGACTTGGGGGGTGACAATTTAGAATCTTCTGAGTGGCTTAACTTTCCCAATGCCCACTGCCAATTGCTTCCCAAATGCAGCTAATAACACAAAAATATGGCATGTGGGTAGAACTATAAAACCAGTCCCACTTCCCAAGAGAAAAAGTGGCGCAGACACTACAGGTGAAAGGAGAACGGCATAAAGAGTCCACTGTGGAAGAACGGCAGAGCGGATAGCGGCATCAATGCAACTATGAGCAAGGGCTGTATGGAGCAGGCCAAAGGAAAGAAAGAGAGAGAGAGAGAAGGAGGGAAGGAAGGAGGGAGAAAAGAATTCATAATCCTGTGCCTGTATATAAAAGTGTATTTGTATAAACTAAGGAGAAGGGACTAGAATTTATTTTTAAAGATTTTTATTTACTTGTCAGAGAGAGAGCGCGAGAGAGCGAGCACAAGCAGGGGGAAGAGCAGAAGCAGAGGCAGAAGTGGCCTCCCCGATGAGCAAGGAGCCTGATGTAGGACTCAATCCCAGGACCTTGGGATCATGACCTGAGCTGAAGGCAGACACTTAACCGACTGAGCCACCCAGGCGCCCTGGGACTAGAATTTATTAATAGTGCCTGGGGCTTGGGTGGCTTTTCATGTGTCTTTTTCTGTTATTGTTGAGATGGAAGCATTTCGGTTGGACTTAGAACTGAGATGACCGAAGGGATGATACAAAAAGGCAAACACACTGCAAGGTCTCGCAGGCTTTGCTCCCACCTGTGTCCATCTCGTCCACGTTGCTGAGGAAGTCCTCTGGGGTCGTCGGGACGCTGTAGCAGCCTAACCCCAGGCCACTGTCAGTGCTCTGCTCCCTCGAATGGTAGGGCCCTCTGGAGAGCAGAGGAGGGAGAGACTTCAGTGCGAGCCCACACCAAGAAATGCCCAAATCAAAACACGGTCATGAAACCCCTAACCTCGTCTACTTCTGTCATGCTGCCCAGCTTTCCAGGGAATGGAGGGAGGCCAACTTTGCACCCCCCTTTAACTTTCTGACATGCACACCGATGTCAGTGAAATGAAAAGACTAGGCAAATAGAACTGGCCAGGCATAGTAAGTTGATGCTCATTTCCTTTTTATCTCAAAATAATAATTTGAACACTGTACTGCATATAGACTATGATACCACTTATACAAATTTTTTAAAAAGAAAACAGTGTTGAATACTGCTTATGAACGCACACATTAACAAGCAATAGGAAATATAAAAAGATGTGTGATGGACACACACCAATTTCTGAACAGTGGCTCCCACCAGGGAGGGGAAAAAGAGCAGATTTCAGTGGTGGTGGGGATGGTGTAAATAGTAACTATAATACTTAAAAAAATAAGATCTACAGAAGTATGGCAAAGCTGGGTGTTGGATACCTGGGTAAATCTTATGTTACTCTTTATATTTTTCTGTCTATTTTTAATACTTCGAAATCAACAATTTAAAAATTCCCTTTCTTCATTATTTCAATTACCGTTCGTTTTTAACCTCTCTTTCTGTTTTTACTAACTTTCATAACTGTGTTGTTTGTTTGCTACAAGCCTCTGCAAGGGCAGAAAAGACACAGGAAATAGACAACTGTCCTTTATTTGTGTTTAAAAAGCTACAATTAAGGTTTGACTACTTCTACTCATGAACATATTTCTGGCTAAATTATCTTTTCCTTCTTGCTCATATGTTTCATATTTTAAAAACATCGTCTCTTTGTTTTAATTACATGTTTTATTATAAAACCATTTTAGACCCACAGAGAAGATGTGAAAAGAGTACAGAGTTCCTGTGCACAGTTCACCCAGCTTCCCCAAGGACATTACACAACCAAAGTACAATTACCAACAGCAGGAAATAGGCAGCTTTCCTCGATCCCCAACCCAACCTCCCAGCTCCCCACCTTTCCCCAACATAAACAGAGACCCATTATACTCTAGACCACGTAATACATAAAGCAAAAATAAGTCAGTCGTTCCAAAATGTTAACTTACCCATTGAGGAAAGGATCAGAGCTATTATTAGTGATGGATCTCATGTCTGGGGTCATGGCTGGCGGGTTGACAGCAGCCTGAACAGTGGCCAGAGTCTCGGCTTCCATGGGGAGCTGTCTACAGAGGGCGGCTTCCTACAGAAATGTGACAGCCAGAGGGAGAGGCAACTTATTCACTCATTGTCACAAGGGTCGGAGCAAAGTCTATTTCACATGAAAACCTTTCACCCAACACAAAGCACTTCATGTGTGTTCCCAATCAGTCAAAATCATCAGGAGATCATTACTGTTCTTTCTCTGGAGAAAGCCTCCCAGGCATAAGCCACTTTTTGACATTCACAAAGTTAATGAGAAGCTCAGCTAATATCTACCTCAGGACACTTCCGCAGGGACAGTCCCACCCATCCAAGTGTTTCAATACCCAAGTCACATAAAGGTGTCAAGACACTTTCTCAAACACAAAGCTATTTTTATCCCAGGTGCTCAGACCAAACCTAAATCAATCAAAGCAGCTGAACTCCTTCGGCCTAGCAAGTACATTCTGGTCTTTGCCACTAACAGGCCCATAAAGCTGGGCAATTACAGAGTCAGGCTCTCCATCAAATCATAGCTGGCCATTCTATGTCAACAGCCAGGAGAACAAAACAACCAGTGAAAAAGTGTGTTAGTCCATTGGTTTTTCTGTTTGACTAGTCATCTGGTTGACCTGATTCAAATGGCTGAAGGGTGGGGAACCATGCAGAGCCAATCCGAACCCCACCACCAACAAACTGATAGCATATGGATTTCCTTAGCAAAAATTAGAACGCTAGAATTATTTTGTTTTGGCTGGCATGACTTTGCCAGAGAGCCAATCCAAAAGTTTATGAATCTGACTGCAATTACTTTCTCTAGGTAAAACCTCCAAAGGAGTCTCTCCCATTCTGACAAACAGGAGCAGACATCAAATTCCTTTCAAATTTGCTGCTCTTTCCAAAGAAGAATACTTTTATATGTTTATACTTGCATCCAAAACCAAAGTTAGGCCCTTCCTATATTTATGCCTATCAGTTTCCCAGTTTCCAGCCTGAAGTCATTGGTCTTCCCGTTCCTCAAACCCCCAAACCATGGCTACAATGGTAAACAGAATATTTAGGCCATTTAAATTACGGTATCTCTGTTAGATCTCTTCCAGCCCTGACATGCTATGATTCTAGAGAGTAACTGCTGTCTCGACAAGTCTAGTGAAGTCATCGGCAATAAAAACTTTCGGTTACTAGAGTTCATTGTACTGTTATGAGGAGTTATGGCAGCATGACTCTTACAAAACGTGAGACACCTGATAGATAAGAAACTGCACTGTTAATTTATTTTGAAATAAACACCCTGTCTAGGAAGGGCTTCTGGCCCACTTCTCTTCATCCAGGTTGCAAATAACAGATTTTCTTCAGTTACCCATAAAAAGCAAAAAATAGCAACGACGAAGGGATAGTTTTTAGAGGTGATTTTAGTCCAGAACTTCAATCTTCAAAGTACCTTCTGAATAAATCTAGAAAAATTAAATTATTTCCGATAGATGTTTTTATATGGTAGGCGGTGTGCATTAGAAACCTTATCCTCCGACCAAAGCTCACCTGAAGGCCTCATACAGAAGAACAACAGGGACAGAACTGGTAGAAGAAGCCCAGAGTCCACCAAGCGCACTGACACACACAAACCACAGACTGAGAACATCTAGTCAATGAAATAATTTCTAGTTCTTTATAAATTGTAACTGCAGAGATCCTTTGGGCAATAACCTCCATTACATAAAAAAATCAACTTTAACGAGCACAATCCACTTTATAACCATTCTGAATAAATGTGGGGTTTACCCTTAAACAGATGCTCTTTTTTTCCTTTATTTTAAAAAATTTATTTAAATTCAATTAACATATAATGTATTATTAGTTTCAGAGGTAGAGGTCAGTGATTCATCAATATAATACCCAGTGCTCATGACATCACGTGCCCTCCCCAAGGTCCATCCCCCAGCTACTCCATCCCTCCACCCTTCTCCCCTCCAGCTACCCTCAGTTTATTTCCTATGATTAAGGGTCTCTTACGGTTTATCTCCCTCTCTGATTTCATCTTGTCTTATTCTTCCCTCCTTTCCCCTATACTCTATACTCCTTTAAACGGATGCTCTTTTAAACATCAAGTTGAAGAGATTGCTGCATTTCCTTATGTCTGACAAAATTTTCTCACCATAAGTCTTAAGAATACTAGTTGAATTTCTAATATCCAGGTGGCCTGAATTTAAACATTATTTCCGGAACTTCACTGTATAAAAAAATATAGATGTGTATATATTTATGTGCGTGTGTGTATATACATATATGTATATATATGTAGCATATAATATGTATATATATACATAGCATATAATTTTTTGCCATCTATAATATATAAGATGAAAGTAAAACGTTTAAAATTATAAGAAAAAATATCAGAAACTAGCCATAAAAATATATAGTTCTAAACTTTCCTTTTCATTTAAATTACTCCTGGCGTATTTCAAATAGATACAACATATATTTTTAAAGGAAAGCCTGTGTGTGGTTAAATATATAAATAAAATGCAAAAGGCTAGAAAAACCAAAGCTGAAAGAACCTATACCATATTGAGGAAAATGTTTCACAGTGCTGTCTGCCAATTCACGTCTGTTCCCGCTACTTTAAATTAAAGATAATTGAAGTTCCATTAGTCAGCGTCATTATTTCCCCAACTATTTTGAAGGCTCCGTGTCATCAAAGAAGCAATGCTATGTTCTGTCTGTAGGGGGCTCACATCATCATGTTCCACCTTTTGATGACTAACAAACAAGTATACAGAAAGGGTGTAGAACGTACCTGAATAATAACTTTGAAATATAAATCAGACTTGTGTGAGTTAGAAAGTTATCACATGGGGCAACGCTCTCTTCAAGATTATTCTTGGGCTACAAGTCATTCCACATAGCTGACTATGGCCATCTGGATGGTGGCCCACAAAGTCCTATGTGACAGCCCTGTCCACTTCCCCTCTTTTGTCTCCAATATGCTCCCCTCACTAACCCCCTTCCCGTTGCTCCTCCCCCTGCCAGCATCCGCACAAGTGTTCCCTCTGCTTGGAACATACGCCCCAGATCTTCCCAAAGTTCATATCTCACTTAATGTCTGCCTCTACAATGGCTAACTCTTCAGAGATTGCATTAAATTTTCTTTACAGTGATTTAAGTATTTGTGTCTGTCTTTCCTTTCCCATTAGAATGATAGAAAATTCCACAAAGCAAGGAATCTTCTTTGTCATGTTCACAACTATATCCTCACTGTCTGTAACAGTCTAGGCATACAGTAGGTATTCAATAAATATTTGCTCAATGAATAAATGAAAAATATTACTGGAATTCAAATGGGAATATTTTAAATGGTGATTAGTGATAAAAGAAAAAAATACACTAAGAACATTCAATTCTCATCTTTGACCACAAATAGAATTAAAATTAAAATAACAGCCTACATATACACCTCAACTAGCCAAGCACTAAATTCCATCCTTGCGTGGTGATCCCACTCCTCCCTTCCCTGCTCCTAAGACAGAAGATAAGCAGGAAGGCACAGAGGTCAGAATCAGGGATTCTGGGACCAGATGCTTGGATGTGAACCCTGGCTCTGCCATCTCCCAACCAGTTAAACTCTGTTTCTCATTTATTTATTTGATTTTTTTTTTTTTTTTTTGAGAGAGAGAGTGATGGAGAGAGAAAGCACAAGCAGGGGGGAGGAACAGGGGAAAGGGAGAAGCAGACTCCCTGATGAGCAGGGAGCCCAACATGGGGCTTGATCCTGGGACCCTGGGATCACGACCTGAGCCGAAGGTGGACGCTTAACCGACTGAGCCACCCATGTGCTGCCTCTCTTCCTCACTTATAAAGTGGGGGAAATGACGGCATCTACCCATGCGATCATTTAATAAATGTGAACTAAGTAATATCACCATCATCTCATGTTCTGTATTCCAATCCCAGAAAACAAAAGCAAAAACAAGACCAAACAATCTCAGAAGTCACACTGTTGTGCGGATCAGATCCATACTGAGCAGTTTGATATTTCTTCCTGGTTAACTTTCACCTTGGAAGGATTAAATCCAAGTGTGAAATTTATCATGATGAGTCAGTAAAGCTACAAAAACAATTCTCTTTCTTTTTTATTTATTTTTTTAAAGATTTTATTTATTTTATTTTAACAGAGAGAGAACACAAGCAGGCAGAGAGGCAGGCAGAGGCTGAGAGAGGAGCCCGATGTGGGACTCGATCCCAGGATGCTGGGACCATGACCTGAGCCAAAGGCAGCTGCTTAACCAACTGAACCACCCAGGCATCCCTTCTTTCTTTTTTAAATAAGGACAGGTCTGCAAGCTTATTTTTTGTATATAACATAAAATGAGTTTTCAATATACATGGAGACTAAGTGAGAAGTTTCACTTCGCTTAATTATATTTCATAATGTAACAGCTCTGCATTTAGAAGTACCTTTTTTTTTAAAGATTTTATTTATTTATTTATTTATTAGGAAAGAGAGAGAGTGAGAGAGAGCAGGTCAGAGTGAGAAACGGACTCCCCATGGAGCTGGGAGCCCGATGCGGGACTCGATCCCGGGACTGCGGGATCATGACTTGAGCAGAAGGCAGTCGCTCAACCAACTGCGCCACCCAGGGGCCCTAGAAGTACCTTTCTTTTTTTTGAATGAAAATACTTTCCTATTTCTGCTTATGAATTGAAGGAGAAAAAGAGCAGCACAAAACCCAAAGTTTGGAAATAAAAGGACTAACATCACTAACATGTCCGAATCCAAACAAGGGAGGATTTTTTTTTCAAAAATAACAACTAAATTTAGGTATGAAATTAAATCCCAGCCTCAGGATGATCTTGGCTACCACATGCCATCTGCTGCCCTACACGCCTGACTTTGGTTTGACCAAGAAGCAGCCGTCAGGACTGATGAAGGTAAAACAGCTAAACCACAGACAGAAGGCGGTGGCACCGGACTCAGCAAACGGATGTGGAAACAGAGGCTCAGTCAGCCGAGGCTGGTCTAGGACTAGACTCTGGCCTCCGACTCAGAGAGGGGCTATGGCAGCTGCTCTAACCGTTGCTGGGACCCCAGCTCCCCCGAGTCCCCCCAGAACAAATGCTAAGCTGGAGGCACATCTGAGCCCCTGGGTCTGACTCCCATCTCCCACTTCCACTTTAGTCCAGTAGTCTAGTGACAGACGCCTTCCCCCTCTCCCAGCTCTGGACTTCTACTAAATAACGGTGTCCCGCTGGGGTAGGGCACCCCACGTCTCACGGTCCACTCCTCGTCCGGCCCCAAAGCAGCTCTTCCTACCAGCTTCAAGCTTTCTCTTAGTGCCATCACAACCTACCCCAGGACAAAAATCCAAGTCTACTGACTCCCTCAGCCCCCATAACAACTCATTCATTTGTACGTGTATTTATTTATTTTTTTAAAAAGTCCTATAGAAACTATCCGGTGCCAGGGTTAGGTTACTGCTCTTGGCAGCAAGGACAGAGCAATGAACACAGATAGTGCCCTACCTCACGGAGGATTCTAGAGAGGGAGACAGATGTGGGCAAGGACCAAGCCTTGTGGGTCCTATCTCCTGGATATCTCCCTGCTCCAAACCTCTGTTCCATTTCTTTTTTCTTTTTTTAAGATTTTATTTACTTGACAGAGAGAAAGAGAGATCACAAGTAGGCAGAGAGGCAGACAGAGAGAGATGGGGAAGCAGGCTCCCCGCTGAGCAGAGAGCCCGATGTGGGGCTCGATCCCAGGACCCTGAGACCATGACCTGAGCCGAAGGCAGAGGCTTTAACCCACTGAGCCACCCAGGCGCCTCTCTCTGTTCCATTTCACGTAGCATATCAGCATTGCTTCTCTAGCTCTTCCAACAGACTTGCCTACCTCCAGTCAACCTCCACAGGCAAGGCTGCATCCAGGTCTCCCTGCCACACTTCACAAAGAGTGACCAGAGGAGAAAAATCAGGCTGGAAGGGATCCAGGTGTCGTGTCTTATGAAGAAGCAGGGAACTGTTTAACCACAGGAGAGACCTGAGGGCTATACCTTGGTTCTCAAACTATTTATGGACTATCACATGGAAGAAGGACGATAGATTCCTTCTACCGAGGATTTGAGACAGATGTGATGAAGGGCTTTCTAGTTAGTCCTGTTGAGGGGTGGAACTGGCTCTCTCAATTCTCTGGGCTACTGGCCCCGGGAATTCTCAAGTAGTTGTGGAACGTTAAATGCTACTAGACATGTCCAGAGCTTGGCATAGGAAGAAAAGCTTCCTGGGAATCGGAAAGATTGGAGTTCAAATCCCAGCTCAGTTACTCCCTAACTATAACACCTTGAGCTAAATTCTTAACCTTCCTTGACAGTTTATTCATCTGAAGATGAAGGTAAAAAAAAAAAGATTTAAAAGATTTAAAAGCATATTTATAAAACACCTGGTCCAGAGAGGCCGTCAACAGAAGGAGTTACTGATAGTGTTGTATGTTTTAGGAGGCAGAGACATCAGCTAAAGCTTGCCTACCACTTCCCACGTGGGAAGCACTATTCTAAGCACTTGAGCATTCCATCCTCACAGCAACCCAACTGTCTCCATTCTATAGATGAGGAAACTGAAGCACAGAGAAGTTAAGCAAACTTCTTCCCAAGATCTGGACCCGGAGTCTGTTCTCCTAGCCGCCATCCTGACAGTGTGGCAGAGAATGGAAAACCCAAGGGCTGAGGTCAGAAGACCTCAAATTTTTGGCTTTTTCCCCTTCTGGCTGTGGGACTTGGGCACGTTCTCTAATTTCTCTGGGCCTATTTTCCCAGCTATCAAGTGAAAATACCAGCCCTCTCCCTCCAGGCAGTACGGAGAAGGACCGGATAACACAGCCTTATTTAGCTGTCCAGAACACACTTCCCTTTGCCCTTTCCCCTTGCCCAACTGGGAAAAAGACCGAATTGGACATATTCTATGGTCCTTTTCAATGTATATGGGTGGAGTTTGTGTCCCGGGAATTCACAACATCAAGCACAGCTGTAAGCTCAGATTTTAAAGACCGGGTTCAGAAAGATCTGGAAAGCTGCCCCCAGTAACCAACCCCCCTCCCGTCCCCTGCCGCAGCTGTATTTTTTTTCTCTGTCCAAGCGGAGGGTGGAAAGACTGTTGCAAAGTGAGGGCTTGAGAATCTCTTTTGGAGCTTGTGGTTGTCCATCTAGGTCTCTGAAACCAGTAATTATATGTGGGTTAAGAAACAAAACAAGACAAAACAAAACAAAAACCAAACCCCTTTCCTAGCAGCTGCGGAAGGGGGTGGGGTATAAAATATCCAGAGGGACGTGAAAGACAAACGCTGATTTGTAAGTTGAAGATGTCCCTGGAAGCAAACCTCAAACCTCCTTTCTCTTCCAGCTCCCCACTGGCCTGCAGCTTGCCTGTGGAATAAATCAATAGAGGAGGTGAGAAAGCAAACAGCAGTTGAAAGCATCCTTCAGCCCTGGCTGTCCTCGGCTGGGGAAGCGCCCACAGCCAGCCAGCGCCTGCCCTCGCTGGAATGTACTTCAAAGAGAAGCGAAATGACAATCACCCTTCTGAAGGTGCTCTGCTTGATGGAAGCGTGTGTGGCCAGGGGTTCCACAAAACTGGAGGATTGGATTGTTTTAATTATAAAGGGTGGGGTGAGTAGAAACAAATGAAAAAACAATCAAATAAAGACAATATTTTGAAATCCTAACATTAAAATAGTTATTCTGGTGCAGCAAAGTTGCTGTCTTTGCCAAAACCCTCAGGGACTTCAGAACGCTGAATTATTTACTTTCTTTATAGGAAAAAAATAATTCCCAACGTAAATTTCTTTCTAACTCTGTGCCAAGGGATTCTAGAAATTCACTGCCACATTTTCTGGAGCCTCCCTTTTTCAAATACCTCATCATACATGCTCAGCTGCCAGACCGTTGGTATGAAAGAAGAGTCGAAACTCTAACACTTTGGGGGAAGACATTTGTTGAGTCCATAATGATTATCCCCGGCCTGCTTGTCGCTCTTTCAATTCAGGATGTATACCACAATCCTGGGTGATTCTAGAATCTGTTGCCCCTTAAAATCACATTAAGGAAAACTTCACAATTTAGATATTCTCTCTTCACTTAAAAAAAAAAAAAACAAAAAACAGCTGAACGGATTTTGAAATGATCTGTTTCTTCATACCTTGGTGATCTTACGAGGATCAGAAATACGAAGTTGCTTTTCCTTTGTGCAAACGTGGTCACCTCTATTTGAAAAATGTGCTCCACTTACAACATTTAAAAAAAAGGTCCTTGTAAAAAGACTCAGGCTGCTATTATTCCTCAACAACCGGGGAGCACCAGGACATTTTTGAAAATGGATCACTTCTGGACTTGACGGAAGCTAGAACTGGAGCTCATGAGAGACTGCAGCCCAAGTTTGCTGGCTCCCTGCTGGACCTCCCTGCATTTGTTGAACAAATCAGTGAATGAACGTAAGAAGCCAGGCTACCACAGATGGAGTCACATGTTGGTTGGACGACATGACCTCTGATGTCCCAGTCAACCCTGAAACCTAATTCTATGAAATGCTTTTCTAGAAGTTTAATTACAGCAACTGAAGGAACGACTCCATGAAATAGCCACCACTGATGCTTCATGGCTGCTATAACAGGACACTTTTAAACCTCTCTAAATAGCTATTCTTCACAGGACAAAACCCAGACTCCAGATTCTTCCCCAGAGCAGCGCTGTGCAGAGCCGGGTGTGTCCCTCCCGGGCCCACGGTCAGGAATGGCTGCTCGAGGGCGGCCAGCTGGCCAGCCGGGCCCCATAGTGGCTGTCAGGCCTAACAGAAATCTGTGAGACCTGCCAGAAGAATTCCGAGGCCTCCCGCCCAAACCCTCTGTCCTCGTCCCTGTTGCCCTGACAACTTGAGGCCAGGCTTAGTCAGCAGTTTTGTTCGACAAGCTGCATTCCCCTGTCCATGGAGCCTCAATTAAGAGGACCCAGGGTAAAAGCAGGGCTGAATGTGTCTAAGAATAATAATAGTTTCTCAACAAGGCAGGCCCTGAGAAGGAGCAAGGGGGAGCTAAGGCTTCTCCACTAGAGAATATTCCAGGCCCTGGGGGCTAACAGAAGTCCTTGAGGTTAAAATCTTCAAGGCAGAAGCCCCGCCCCCCCCAGCTTCCTAATTAAAAGAATAATACGCATGAAAAGAAATACTCTGCTCAGACAAAGCCATGACTCTGTTTTCATGTCAAGGAATTGTTCTTTTAGATGAGTAAATAGTGACTGAGAAGCTTGTTTCTCAATTCCTTACCAGTTACCAAAATTTTCCATTTCATTGGGTAAAGTTGCAAATATGCCCTTTATGATACTGAGCAAATACTGTGTTGATTTTTAAGCTGTAACAGCAGAATATTCTACACTCACTGTGGGCCTGTGTGGATCATGGTATTTTAAAAAAATTATGTCCAGCCCTATTGTAGGAAGGATCCCAGGCAGCTTACAATAGATACACCCAAAGTCACGATACAACTTCCGTGGCTGATACAGAAAAAATACACGACATCCCAATATCATTAAGAAGAAGAGATAATAAAACAGAAGTATGATATGCTACCAATTTTGTTTTAAAAACAAAGCATATGCACAGATACATACAAAGACTGGAGAAAAATCACCATCTTCATGGCCACTTGCTCGAGGTAAGACTATGAGTGATTACTTTGTTATTGGTTTTGAGCATTTTAAACATTGTTTTACAACGAACATATGTTTTGCCTTTCTTGTGCGGTTATTTTACTTTCTTGTTATTTTAGCTGGTATACAGTAAAATCCACTCTTTGTGGTGTACATTTCTGAGTTTCGACAAATCCATGAGGTTGTGAAACAGTCACCCCAATTAAAATACAGAGAGTGCCACTACCCCCCAACCCCCCTAGTGCTTCCCCTTTGCAGGCAGCCCCTCCCAACCCCCAGCTCTGGCTCCCACTTACTTATTCTCCATTCCTATAGTTTTACCTTTTTTCAGAATGTCATGGAATCATAAAGACCTGGCTTCTTTCATTTAGCAAATGCTTCTTTCATCTCAATCAGAAAAAAAAAATACCAAACAAACAACCAAAATCCTACTCAATTATATTTTTATAAATTAAAAACTTTATTTTTCTGGGGCACCTGGGTGGCTCAGTCAGTTAACCATCTGCCTTCGACTCAGGTCATGATCCCACAGTCATGGGTTCAAGCCCCACATCGGGCTCCCTGTTTGGTGGGGAATCTACTTCTCCCTCTCCTTCTGCCCCTCCCCCTGCTTGTGCTCTCACTCTTTCACCTTCTCTCTGTCAAATAAATAAATAAAAACTTGTAAAAAAAAATAAAACAAAACAATGTCACTCTTTGAACTTGAAGCTGCTTCTCCAGGTTTGGTAAATTTCACGAAGCTAAAACTCTTCTTATCATGGACAACCAAGAATATCTTTCACAAAAATTCACTCTCCACAATGTCTGCGATGGATGCCTGTGGAAAGCAGGGAAACATCCACTTTCCTAAGAAGACTGTGTATTGCAGACTTGGCCGGAATTCCCCTGAGCTTGGAGCACCTGCCGCATCCCGAGATAACTCATCAGTTATCGGACACAAGAAATTCAACTTGGCTGCGGCAGCCATTGCTAAGTTGTAGGGACCATTTTTAATGGAACTCTCCTACTTCAGAAGATTCCTAATCAAGGGAGATAGCAAAAACCTCATTGGCCCTTTGATTCTAATGCTGTGGACTGTTCAACAACTTGTAAGAGAAATAAAGAAGTACTTTCTTTCTTTTTTTTTTTTAAAGAAGTACTTTCTGTTCACTTCACAGAACTCTGCACTGTGGCAGAAATGAAAGCCAAAGATGGAAGGAGGAAAGAGTTCGAATATACCCTTCTGGCCACACATTTGGATTAGTTGTAATCATTTTAATTTGCATTAGTTGTAATCACTTTGATTTCATCATTTTGCTTGTCTGGTAAGATACAAGTTATCCGAAGGTGTGGCCAAGTCCCATTTATCTTTTTGTTTTGTTACTTTTCACCACATAAATATTGGTTTGATAAACAAATGAGGAGATAAAGAAAAGAGTGAAAAAAGTAATTTTGCATCCTGAAATAACGAAGGTTCACCTCAGATCTGTCATCAAACTTTCCTTACATTAATTTGTTGATATTCTACTGTGATTTCCATGACCACGAGTTAACATGTGAGCTCCTGGCATTATGTAGCCCACGTCGGCTTACACAATACTGAGGCACTTCTTTCTCCACAGGGCAATACCGTCAGACTACACGCCTGGAGGGATGATGGCATGGAAGAAGGAAGAAGACGATGGAGGGATGAAACCAAGTATTTATATAGTATTTAATTTATAAGGAGCTTTCACATTTATTATATATCTAAGGATGACAACAATTTTCAGAATGGTGATGCTTTCCCAAGAATTATGGAATAAGCTCATCTTCTTAAATTTTACCAACTTCCCTTCCCACTATGGAGACAGAAATAGGATGGGGCCTCTCTCCTAGAAATTCTCTCTTGATGGAACTACAGGTAGGTCAAGGCTGGGCAAGGTAGGGACCCTGAGAAGACAACCTGCACAGCTCGGGCCCCCCCCCCCCCCCCCGTGAGTAAGAGGAGAGCCATGCTCATTACTGCCCAGTGAGACTGCCCAAGGAGCTAAGGAGGTTAAGGCATTTGTTGCCCATGGTGGGCACAGGAGTGGGACAAGATGAAGAAATGAAAGTCTATAGATAATCCTCAGACCTCACCATGGGGTGCCAGGATAGCTCAGTCGGTTGAGCATCTGACTCTTGATTTCAGCTCGGGTCATGATCTCAGGGTCATGGGATTGAGCCCCCTTTGGGCTCTGTGCTCAGCAGGGGGAGTCTGCTTCTCTCCCTCTGCTTCTCCCCCCAGCTCACGCATGCAAAAGCGCACGCTCTCTCCCGCCTCTCAAAATAAATAAATAAATAAATAAATAAATAAATAAATAAATAAATAAATAAATCTTATTTAAAAAAAATTTTTTTAAGATTTTATTTATTATTTGAGCAGTGCAAACAGTGAGGCAGAAAATCACCAGGGGGGAAAAAAGGAAGTAAAAAAACCACCAAGATGATAGATATAAGCCACACCTGAACAACCAGGCATCTTGGCAAATGCCCCAGAAAACTATCAGAGAACACTGCAACACTATTTACTGTATGGCCTGAAATGGTATCTTTGACACTGAGGAGCAGGCTGCTTCTGGATGGGGGGAAAAATCCTTCCATGATTAAGAGATCCCTTTAGATCTTTTTTTCCGGCATTCTATAACGAAAATAAAAGACATCAGAACCATCCACTCCACCCCTTCCCCTCCTCCTAACTATACACACACACACAGTCAAATTTGAACTATGGGAGCCTCTGTGAGCAAATCTGGGCATTTCCCCCCACTGTCCTATACAGTAGCATTGCTCAGTATGATGCAGCAAAATGCTCTAAGTTCCACAGCCTCTAGGGATCAGCCTTTAACGTACTTGGTTGGCATTTCTGTAATATGAACCATCAATACTACATTCTGGTTCAAAGGCACCTATGGTTGAAATAAAGGAAACAATTTGGGGCACTTTTCCTCACCCTTTGCAGAAATATTTTCTACGGGAAAAAAAGGCAGTGGGGGAAGAGAAAGACACAAAGTGGCAGAAACTGAGAAATCATTCTTTGCAGAATAGTCTGTAGCTTTGTACAAGGAAAAAAAAAACCCACACTAAAGCTCACTTAAATATAAAACTAAGAGAAAAGTTACCAATGCTACTATAATACTGTTATGTTTACTCTATATTATGAAACAGAAAAAATATTTCAAATGCAATTATTATCCTAAGACCAAAAATAGTAATATAATTATTTCCTGTTAAGAAACATGATCCTGTATATCTAAAAACAGTACAAACAACTGTTACCCTGAAATAACCATGAACGTTCAGAAGACATAAATCCTCAGGGAAAAAGGCACAACTGTAGTTATATTATAAAGCTGTATTCCTCAAATCCGGGAGAGTTCCACTAAACAACAAGGCACAATTTATATTCATTTCCCTCGTTGCAAAGGCTATGTCTGAGGAATTATTTTAATTCACCATGTTTTGCATAGACAGTTTATATCCTAGAATTTATCTAATGAGAAATACATTATTCATTTATAGAAATCGATGTATATTTTTGAAAGTATCAGATGTGACTAAAAGAAAAAGCAGCATTGACTGTGACACCCCCCAGGCTCTTCCAAGAAAGCCCTCTAGAATAATCAAAACGAATTATTTCCTGAAACTAGTGAAAGGAAGCTACTCGTGTATCTTGCTTCATGTGAGTCATAAAGCAAAGTCTCAAGAATTAGAACAATAAACTGAAGCTTTCCTCCCTAAAAAGTAGCAAGCAAAATTGATGAGACCTAAAAACATGACCTACATTAGTTTAGCAACAAGAAAAAAATAATTCTGTTCTTGCACAGACCAAGCCACTGAGGGAGGCAGAAAACTGTGGGTTCCTTCAGGGATTCTGTTTTATTCATTTTTTGAAGTGCTGCATCAACCCTGGCCCACAGAGGACACACAGCAACGTTCTGTCCACTGACTGAATAAATGCATGATGGGCACTGTGGTACAAAGGTACTTGATCAATACCCACTCTCTGAGCCCGTATGCAAATATTTTCCTTTCTCATTCTCCTTCAATCTTCCCTTACTCTTTTTCATGCTCCATGGCGGACCAAAGATGGTTGCAAATTCTTAGTCATTTTGTTCATGGAACATCCTTTCTGCTCTCCGCTTTAATCTAGGGCAAATCTGTGATTTCTTTGATTAAGAGCATATGGAAGAAGTGACTCTGTGACAGTTTCCAGAACCAGATCCTAAGACACTGGCAGCTTCTACTTCTTATTTCTTGGAACATTCTCTCTGGGAGACCCAAGCTGCTATGCAATATGTCCCACCAGTGAGACTGTTGTGCCAGCTAGAGATGCCAAATATAGAGGCTCCAGGTTTCTGTCCCCGCCAAGCTATCTTCCAGCAATCCTTATCATGATGCCACACACTTGAGTGAAGCCAACTTGGACCCTCCAGACCAACCCACCCACCAGCTGAATGCTACTAAAGTGGTCTTCATCAACACCATGGAAGCCAGAAGAACGGGCTGGCTGAGCCCCGGCCAAATTCCTTGACCCACGAAATTATACGATATAATAAAATGAGCTACTGTTTTAAGCCACTACGTTTTGGGATAATGTTACACAGCAAAAGCTCATTGGAACAAAGTCTTCCTCCCCTTCTGAAGATCAGCAGTAGATCCCAAAGGCAGCCATGCTAACATAGCTAGTCCTAGTACTCATACGTTTGGCTCTGAAGACAAGGCAAGTAGATTCTGGGAGAAAAACCTGGATTCTACTCATATGGTTTGTGCCTTTAATGCTTCTAGAGAAAGATTTACCCTAATGGCCCACAGCTACCTACCCCCTGGCCTTGGCACCAAAGATCACGGAGCCTCCGGCAGACACCACAGAAGGCCATACCTGCCTCATGAGCTCCTCTTGGCGCATTCTGATCCTCTCTCTCTCCATCTGGATCCTCTGAAGCCGGAGCTTCTGCTGCTGCTGCTGCTGAGTGGTCAGAGCATTGGGCACGCTCATGAGCCCTGCTGGTGGGTTCTGAGGAGGGTGGTTCTGCTGGCTCAGGGGAGTGGGTGCCATCTGCTGCTGGTGCTGGTGATTCATCACTATGGGAGGGAAGACCGTACAGGAGATTAATGAGCAGGCCCTACGACGCCTTATCAGAAAGAGACCATCAGAATGCTCTGTGCTTTGGAGTATAATTCCTGAGATTCCTGCCAAAGTACTTTTCTGTTAATCATTACTGCGTAAGTAATTATTACCTTAATTCAATTCATGGAGGCCCAGACACTGGCCCCACTCCTGACTCATCTAGTCTTGGCATTTGGTGCCATTAAAAATTATTTCACACCTTCCCGGTGTCAAGAGCACATTTTAAGCCTTTAAGAACATAGTGGTCAAGAGTGAATGCCACAAAAGGTCACCATAACATATGACGTAATTTCAGCAGGACATGTGGGTATGTGTGCACTTTCTAGACAACCTGCGTGTTCATGTCAGGGAGGGCGTGAGATTATAGATACACAGTGGTGCATGATAACATCTAGAACGATGAGTGACTGGCAAGGAAGACGTAAAATACAGTACCTAGACCAGGGACCTACACAGAAGCAGGACCCCACCGATGCTTTGTTAAAAAAGGGTACCCCAAAGGAGCATGAGCTAAGCTCAGAAACAGATACCTGATTGAGGAAAAGATGCCGCAGTTTTTGCAAAGAAAAAATTAGTGCAAAAGAAATTACATATAAATGATAATCAGGGGGCGCCTGGGTGGCTCAGTCGGTTAAGCAACGCCTTCCGCTCAGGTCATGATCCCAGGATCCTGGGAACAAGCTCATTGGGCTCCCTGCTCAGTGGGGAGTCTGCTCACACACACACACACACACACACACACACACTCAAAAGGGAACACAAACACAAAGGATTTTCTGTGGACAAACTGGTTTCCTTGAGGAACGATTAATTCCACAGCAGGAACTTCCTCCGGATGGGGGTAGAGGTAGGATGAAAACATTCTTTTTTTAAAAACTTATTTATAACTCCCTCAAATCTTTACCACATTTCCTGTGTGCCAGGCACTGGGCTTGTCGTTGGATAAATAGCTCCTGCCCTCACAGGAATTAACAGGCTGTTGGAAAGAATGTGTGAAGAAATGAGGTGAATTTATATGTGGGGCTGCAGAATGCCAGAATGTTAGGCTTTGTCAGGATTCTCAGAAAGGGTCCAGTCCATCCCTTTATTTTACAGGAGAGAGACTGAAACCTGAGAGGGGTGAAGGGGTGTGCTCTGGTTGACGGCAGGTAGAACCGCCGAGGCCAGAGCAGAGGCCGCCACACATCCCGTCCTCCGGCTCGTTCGAGTGTCCTCGGTCGCCCTCGGTCACGCCTGACCCTGAAGAACAGGGACAGCTGCTGAAACTGAGAGCCACCCTCTGAACACAGTTTGCCTTCAATAGCAAGAGAGTTACCACTTAAACAGCAGGTCATCAAAACAGGCCCTGGGGCCCAAAGCCGCTCGTGTTACAAACAGAAAGGGTTCAAGGCAGGTCTGGATAGATGGACGTCTGCTCAGTCACGAGCTCCTGAACGGGAGGTGGGAATACCCTGGAGCGTTCCGCCTAATTGTGCAGGCTTTCCTTTCTGAATCAAGCCCCCCACAAGGAGCTCGCGCCTCCCCGCACCATTCCTGGCACACAGGGAAGCTCAGGAAATGATGAGACGAATGAATGAAATCGGCTGGCAATCTCTTATGTTCTCAGTTTGAGAAAAGAAAAAAAAGCACAGACCTAATCAATGCAAAATTACTGAAATGAGTGTTTCATTTCTCACGTGATATTCTAGAAATGGTCAGAGCCTTTTACAGTCTCTACTGGAAGGCCTGGGTAGGAGGTCAGGGATTGTGCACACACCATATCACCGGGGAAAAAAGTGCTCTTAAATACAGATTGAAGTCAGACAAAGTCCAGCTATCCCGAAGGGCTGACTTTGTGAGACCTCTTTTCAGGCCAGAAGGAAGCTCAGAAGGAAGAACAGTGGTTATTTCTAGGGACAGTCATTTCTGAACTCCCTAAGAAGGATGCTCCCACTGTTTTCTGACGTAACTGCTACAGACCAGAAAAGATGCCCAACTGTGTCTCTAAGAGAAATCTGTAAAGGGAAATATTGCCAACATCAGAAATCCCCAGATTAAGAAAAAGAAGCTTGAAAAAAGTTAGGTTGCTTGTTGGCAGCACAGAGGTTATTAATATTTAAAACTGACTCGGTTCTGGTAACTTAATGATGGGACAAACACATCAGAGCAAGACTGTCTCCAGGGACTTGGGGAGCCTGCCGGGTGTACTCACAATGGACTCCACACAACAAGCAAATACTGCAGAGTTTATTAGCTTCTGCCTCCTTATCTGGGGGAGTTGAAGACTTGGAGATGAGCTCTTCTACCACACCCTTACTAGTCTTGAAAACACCAGCCCTCACAGAGACATGGACGGGGAGGAATGAGGGCGTGCTGCTTTCCTCCACTTAATTTCGATTTGATCATGCAGACCACACATCTCCAGCTATTAACTATAGAGACTAGAAAAGAATGGAACTTAGACAATAGTTTTGTTTTCCAAGTAAAGCATACACACCCACGGAACTTTGTTATGAGAAGACTGACCATGGTATTGTGTATAACAGCAAAAGACTAAAAATTTGGTCCACCGATCAGAGATCATGATTCACCTATTCAGGAATTCTCTATAACCGTTCCCGAGAACGAGGGAGCTCTGTAGGTACTTCAATGGAACTGTCTCTAGGAAACATTGTTCAGGGAGGGGAAAAAAAAACCCAAGGGATAGAATTCTATGCATGGACATGCTATTGCTTGTAGTTAGAAAGGAAGGGCATATTATACATAAAGCACAAATGTCTGTAGGAGAACGTATGAGAGACTGGTAACAGTGGGCGCCTCTGGAGAGGAAAATAGGTGTCAGGGATGGGAGGAGATCTCCCTTTTCTTCTTCTGTACCATTTGAAGCTTTCCTATGTGCATTTATTACTTAGAGAAAACATAAAAATACCAAAGTAAAAAACATAAAAGTGTGGTCATGTATACATCAAACTCAATATTTTCTTGATGGGGGTGCAAGGAGGTAACCCCAAAAATGATCTGATAAGCAACAAATATGGCTTAAGAATGTAATCAAGATTGTGAAAGCTGAGAGCCCTCCTGGTATGACTCCTCCTTGTAGAAACGACAAAAATCAACACCCAAAGGAAGAGTGAGTTTGGTCATGGGCATAAAATGGTCAGGGGCCTAGAAGCCAGGTATCCTGGGTCCCACTGATTCGACCTGGCACTCTGCTCCCTCTAGTCGTTTAGTTTCCAACTATTCTTGAACCTTCTCTGAGCCTGTGGCTCACGAAGCTTACTGATGGTTGAGGTTCTTTAAAACCACTGCTTTTGCTAGCTACTCAGAGAAAATGGGCGCAGAGAAGGCCCAAGACAGAGATTAACAGAGAGGAGGTCCTCAGGAGAGCACGGGAAGGCAAAACATGTAAATCTGCAACGAATAGAACACGTCTTGGGATAATAAGCCAGAACATTTTAGGGACAGAACAATAGTTCAGTTAGGAAAAAAAAAAAAAAGGGCAATGTATCCCAAATGCCGTTTCTGAGGCCAAACCAGTTGAGGGCAGGTTGCCATGAATTGCCTCAAAAAGGCTAAAGACCTCATCAGCTCTTGACTTTTGCCAGTCCCCACAGAAAGGAATAACCCAAACAGAAGATTTCTCCCCTGAAGCAGGAATGCATCAAAACTAAAGCAGAGACATTCTTTTTTTTTCCTTTCCAAGAGAGTTAGAATTTAAATTTAAATCCACATTTATCTTTTTCATTGTTTTCATCTCCTTTTCCTTGGTTTTTTTTTTTCCCCTTCAGTAACTGGCTTTCTCTTGTTTCTGGAAATCAGTAAAACCATGCTCTGCAGCTATGTGACCAGAAACATTTCACGGCTATTGTTGAGTATAAAAGAAAACACAGAGTCAAACAAACTCCACAGCATCTGAGATCCGAACACCCTTTTGATTCCGTGACTGTGTCCTTGGTGGAACAAACGGTCAACACAGGAATGGGATTTGGGGGGGAGAAGGGGGCAGGGACTAACCCCATAGGATAGAGCCCTTCGGTTAATGCTGCCCCGGACCATGTTCACGGATGCACCCTCTAGTTTGCTCCAGCAAACACACTTGTTCACTTCCACGAAGACCCACGAGTAGGCTCAGGACAGGAAGGTCCCTGACCTCGGTTCTAAGCCCACACATCATTTGCTACCTAAGAAACAGATGTGTAAAAAAAAAAAAAAAAAAGGTAAAGCCTTCACTCCTGAACTTCTTGCTTTTGCAGCCCAAGGGAATGAGGAGCAGCAGCTCAGAAAGTGCTCCAGCAGCTTCTCCAAGCCAGGAGCTGCAGACGACGAGGGAGGCCAGGGAATGAGAGGCCGCCCGGTGCGCCTCCTGGAATGTTTGACAAACGTCTTTTTGGCCTCAGAGAGGTTCAGTGCCTTGCTGTTCTTGTGTCCTGGGCTTCCTTCCCTCATTTTTCAAACAGGCCTGGTTACACACACACGGACACACAAAGACATACAGAAACACACAAACGCACGTGTGCGTGCATGCACATGCATGTGCATGCACACACACACACAACGCCACGTGAAGAAAACAAAACCTTAAGGGGTTAGGTTCAACTATGAAACCTATCACCGGCCTGGACGGAGCTGGCTCGGAGATTATGGAAAGAACAATCAGTATGTTGATGGCTAGAAGCCACACCAAAGCCCTAGAAAGACATAGAAATTACTTTATTCCCTTCAAATCCTTCTCCCCAATTCACATGTGAGTCTGAGTAGGGAAAAGAGGAATGCCTGTGGCCAGTATGCATTTCTCATTTCATTCTCAGCCTCCCTTCTCCTCTGACCAACTTCTTGGCTGAGAGACCAAGTTGGTCTCTTTAAGTTGAACCTTTTTTTTTTCTTTTAAGATTTTATTTATTGATTTGGCAGACAGAGAGCAGCAGAGGAAGGGGGAATAGCAGACTTCCTACTGAACAGGGAGCCCAACGTGAGACTCGATCCCAGGACCCTGGGATCATGACCTGAGCCGAAGGCAGAGGCTTAACCAACTGAGCCAGCCAGTCAACCCAAAGTTGAACTTTTAAAAATACACGATTCTGTCAACGTGTCAGAGGCACAAACCTGTTTAAGTGAGCGAGAAAGCATCTGTAGGACTCCACGACTTTTTCCAACCCCTGCACCCACTCCCCAACTGTGCTTCTGTTCTATCAGTAATGGAGAAATGTTACATGTTGCTAACTATGGTTCATTAGTTGCATAAAAATATAATATCCATGAGTTCACACTCATATAAACAAATGGCTGAATACATAAATAAATGGAGGGAGAAGAGACAAATCTCCTGAATGGAAGAATTCCAAATAATGAAACGTAGATACACTATCCTCAAGGAGGGGAACAAAACTTCCACTCGTTAATAGTATATTGTGTATGGTAACATCCTCCCAAAGAGTACAGTATTGAATGGGTGTGGGGGCGGGAGGAACAGTCACTTTACAGGGGAGAACTCCTGTATATCAGCCAGATGATCAAGGTCAAGCTCAACAATGATAAGCCATAGTGATAGCATGACCCTTGATAAGATGTGACAAAAAGAGCACTTCCTCCCAAAAGCCCATCATCCCAACTCTAATCAGAGAAAACCATCAGACAAATTCCAACAGGGGGGAATCCTCAAAATTCCTAAGCAGTACTCCTCAAAACTCTCAAGGTCATCCAAACAAGGAAAGTCTGGGAAACTGTCACAGCCAAGAACAATTTAAGGAGACATGACAAGTAAAGGTAACATAGTATTCCGTATGGGACCCTGGAACAGAAAAAGATATTAAGTAAAAACTAAGGAAATCCCTGTATCAATATTGGTTCATCAATTATAACAAACATAGCATACTAATGTAAGATGTTAATAATATGAGAAGTTGATGAGAGTATATATGGGAACTCCATTTCTTCAATTTTTCTGTGAATCTGAAACTATTCTAAAAAAAACTGTGTGTGTGTGTGTGTGTGTGTGTGTGTGTGTGTAGTAACCATGTCTTCAGTAAACACCAGAGACGGTGCAAGACACTGTCTCTGCCATACTCACTACTAATTCATTTGTATAGGGTATATAAAAATGGACAAATTTTATAGGGTATATAAAAAATGGATAAATATTCCAAAAAAATATGGTCTATAGTGTGTTCCATGGGAGCAAATGGATACTAGGCTAGAATAAAATTGTAATAATAGTGGGGTGCCTGGATGGCTCAGTGGGTTAAAGCCTCTGCCTTCGGCTCAGGTCATGATCTCAGGGTCCTGGGATCGAGCCCCACATCAGGCTCTCTGCTCAGCAGGGAACCGGCTTCCTCCTCTCTCTCTGCCTGCCTCTCTGCCTACTTGTGATCACTCTCTCTCTCTCTGTCAAATAAATCAATAAAATCTTAAAAAAAAATGTAATAATAGCTGCTTCCAGAGGTGTCCCATGGTCAAACAAGATTGGGAAATGTTGGGCTACACAAAGTTAGAAGAATTCATTTTGTTGCGGGCTTCCTCAGAGCCTTTACGGCTCTCACAGACAGTGAGACTTTCCAGGAAGGAGATAGAAAATGCAGGACTTCTCAAACTTGGAAGACTAGTTCTCCTAAGCAGGAACACTGGGAAATGCTGGTCCACTGCAACTTAGCAGATGTCTTGGCAGTATTGAATTTGAACTGAATTGAAGACAAATTAATATTTATTAAGCTCTTACTACGTGCTAAGCCCTTTAAAGTCAACTAAGCAGATGCGTAGAACATGGAGCCAGGGAAAGGAACACGGCAGCCTGGTGAATATCGAACAAAGTGGTTTTTTTACTTGCCTAGAGTTACCTACTGCTGTTCAAGATATAAAGTAACGTAAAAACAAAGAAAAACAAAACACAGGGATAACAAGGGTTATAAAAGACTGGCAGTGTATCTGCTTAAGTTCTCCATAAGCAAATGCTGATTTAACAGGGAAGTTTCAAAGATAGTTTAAATTGCATATCAATTTTCACAGGTGGTGAGTAAAACCTTGCTACATTAACTTTACTTCCGTATATTTGAAATAACCTATCTTTTAGGGTTGTTTTTTTTTTAAACTTGTTTCTGTGATAAAACAACGTTTAATATTCCAAAGAATCCTTCTGACATCATCCCTTGAGAGTGAGGAGAGCTTCAAAGAGGCTGACTTATTGCTTTGAGTACCTGGTTGCAGTTTCCTGAAAGCAGGTGACTAGACAACATTCAAATACACACCTTGGGTAACACACTTGATTTGAAATCTAGGAAACTTGCTCAATTTGTATTCACCCTACTTTGTACCATTGGCATAGCAGTTCAGGCTGAAAGAGACTGTAATTATTTAGACCAGGGTTCTCAAACTTTCTTTTCTTTTTTTTAAGATTTTTTATTTATTTATTTGAGAGAGAGAGAGAGTGAGAGGGGAGAAGGTCAGAGGGAGAAGCAGACTCTCCGTGGAGCTGGGAGCCCGATGCAGGACTCGATCCGAGGACCCCGGGATCATGCGACCGAAGGCAGTCGCTTAACCAACTGAGCCACCCAGGCGCCCTCTCAAACTTTTCTTTAGCAGTAGGATCCTTCCCTAGAGTCAGTGTATGGCATGAAGCAGAGGCGACCGTCTTATGCAGGGATTCAAAGCAAGCCTAGAACCTGAGCCGGCGCCAATGGGTCAGGGAGCACTTAAATGGCAGCCCCTCTGGCTATCTTCTCGAAATCCTCTTGGTCTTGCCTTCACTCTGCTTTTCCCACAGGCATTTCTCAACTCCGGTTTAAAACCTGAACGGACACAGCTTTTGGAGTCTGGATACTAAGTTTAGCATCTCTTCACATCCCTCTACAATCCTGGCATGGGACCTTGGGACACAATTTTAAAACCAATGACAGGCCAATTCACTCATTCTGGAGATGATCCTTGGAAGGATGACTGACTCAGCACAAATCACAGGCAGAGACTGTGACAAACGTCGGAAGCCGAGGGGATATATGAAGGGATATGCTAGAATGCCCTGGCGGGCATCAGCTTCACTGGTCACCAATCGCTGCCCCATCCTGCTCACCCTCAGCGATCAAAAAGGATCTACTGAGTTCAATTCAGTGACATAGATATGTTTCCTTTTCCCTATTTCATGAAAAAGTCTAATACAGACTAGTGTAATTAACTTATTTCCTACTACACAATGCTGAAATCCCCATGAATCACATGTTAGGATGATACCCTGCTTGTGTGATCTGGTTTTACGGAAAACGATATAGGGCTTGCTTCTTCAGTCTTAACAACAACAAAAAAAGACAAGTCAGATAACTTTTAAAAGTCATATTTCAGGGGCGCCTGGATGGCTCAGTCAGTTAAGCATCTGCCTTCAGTTCAGGTCATGATCTCAGGGTCCCAGGATCGAGTCTCACATTGGGCTCCCTGCTCAGCGGGGAGCCTGCTTCTCCCTCTCCCTCTGCTGCTCCCCCTGCTGGTGCTCTCTCGCTCTCAAAGAAAGAAACAAAAATCTTTTTTTTAAAAAAGTTCCATTTCATAATTCAGGAAGGTTTAAACAGGAAGCGGTACTGCCATCAGGCAACACCAGACCTTCTGGCCACAGCAGCTTCCAGAAAGTAAGGCTATGCACCTGGAAGAAGCCAAAACACACAGGTGTAAATCGTTTCTGAAATACGTGCAGACCCAGCCACACCAGGCTTCAAAAATATTTCAACGTCAAGAGTGTCTGAGTGCAGCTGTGGGTCTTTTCCTCTCTGTTTATGGGCCGTACATGGCTTAACTCATGTGAACTGGCCAATGTCAGGTGTCACGCAGCCCTGTCTGATGGGAAACACATGTCTGCCGAGGTAGGAAGACCCAGCCGCAATCCGGCCTCGACTCAGTCACGATACAATGAAGAGGAAAAAAGGGCTGCAGACACGTCTCTTGCCCTTCTTGTGTCTCTCTCAGCTCCTGCCAACAATGAGCCGCTTGTTTCTCTTATTTCCCAGAAACAGTATTAGCCGTCCAACAGGGTCAGCAAAAAAAAAAAAAAAAAAAAGCAACTTTTCACTTCAGGGTGCATTTGGTTCCAAAAATCTGTAAAGTATTAAACCAAGAAGTTGTACTATCCCAACTTCACACTGAGCCCTTTATTCCAATTCTGGGTGAGAATAACCACAAGGCAGTTTCTCAGCCGGCTCAGCTGATAAGGCACAGAGCTGAAGGATATGTGTGCCTTCAGCCTTCCCCGGCCTCCCTGCTTCAGGCCTTACACCCACTTCCAGGTGGCCCCCCAATCTGACAGGTGGACCTTAGGTTTTCCAGATGCCGCCGGTTCTTCTAGCTTTAGACTTGTAACCCACGCTGCATTTACTTCACAGGAAAGCCTGGATTTTCAGTACTGGAGAAGGATTTTTCCTACTTGCTCTCTTGTCTGCTCATCTCCACAGTAACGCAGGTGACAAGGTGGGGTGCAACGCTGCTCTCCTCGGAGTCCACGATGGAAATGCCTGGAACATTGGTTTTTATTGTTTTCCTAGCAAACGCATGCCCTAAAATGTATATTTTATTGGCATTTAAAAGATTTAGACAGGAGTTTTCGTCATTATCATATATCCAGAACATGCTAGGTGTAATATATCCAGAACAAGTTAGCATGCTGATTTTTTCTGGATCCTTCTGCTGTAAAGAAATCATATTTCTTCCCCCTAAACCAGCATTAGCCTGTGCCGCTCAGACTCCACCTGATTTATGGGACATCACAAGACTGATCCAAAGTGGCCTGTGACAGGAAGCACATCTATGAAGCTAGTGAACTTAGGCAAATAATGACCTAACTCAGAAAAAGAGGAAATTGGGCGCTTCGCTGCTCTGCTCCACAAAGTTATCTTTGTGTCTTTGAATTTAATACGATGGCCTGGCAATAGCAAAACCAAAACTGTTTTATTATCTTCAGACAATAGGTACACTTTTATCCTAGCAGGAAATGGAAACTCTGATTCATGCATTTATTTTCATTAGTCAGAAGAGAGTTTATTGTAGCTTTTTATTGGTTCGCCTTCCTGAATGATTTTAAAACTACTCCAGGTGCAAAGTGTGGCAACCCAAGCAAAATAACAGAAAATGAATCTACGAGAGGCAGAGAAAAAGCTGTCAGTGTGGAAGGCTCATTTTTAATCTGTTTTCTTGCCATAATGTACCCTCTTGGTAAACATCTTTATTATTTAAAGAGCTCAGACAACAGACACTCCAAGAAATAGTCAAAGAACCCAAACAATTTATGAAACAGAATAAGCAATTAGAAATCAAACTTGGAAAAATGATCGGCCTCACAAGGAATCACAGAAATGCGAGTGGAAGTGAGAGCCATTTTCCAGCAATCAGATTAGCAAAGAGAATGATGTGAGGTGGGTGGATGCTTTCTATCAGGCCAGGACTACTCAGGGGGGAAAGGAAAAAAAGAATTTAACCAGGGGTAGCAGGATTAGGAAATCGGGTAAAATTATATGTCAAATTTTGGGAACATGTGTCGGTGTGCATTTTGAGGACTGTATCCCTAATCTTATAGGACCTCTTGTGACCCCCAAAAGTTAATTACCTTTGAAATGAAAAAGTATTAAAGAATTAGTAATGGTAGTGTTTGGATGTTAGGACAATAACTGACTTTTTCTTTCCAGTGTTCTACAGTTCATTTAATTATTCACTCACCAAGTATCTGCTGGGTCCCAGACAGGTACAAGGCACTGTTTCCAGGGGCTAGAGGGAGAGACTGATGAGCAAGATGGAAAGGTCCCAGCCCTTTGAGAGGTTATAGTCTAGCAGGGAGACAGACAATAGCAATAACATAGTATAACGCTAGGGATAAGGGCTTAGTACAAACAAATGTGGAACTGGGGCACCTGGGTGGCTCAGTGGGTTAAAGCCTCTGCCTACGGCTCAGGTCATGATCTCAGGGTCCTAGGATCGAGCCCCACATCGGGCTCTCTGCTCAGCCTGCTTCTCCCCCTCTCTCTGCCTGCCTCTCTGCCTGCTTGTGATCTCTCTCTCTCTCTCTCTCTGTCAAATAAATAAATAACCAAACAAATGTGGAACTATCTCAGGCAGAGAAGTTAAGGAAGGCCTCTCTGAGGAGGCGATGTGTGATTTAAGAAACCTGAATCGAGTACAGAAATCAGGGTGGGGCCAATCTAGGCTGAGGAATAGTAAATGCAAGATCCCAAGGTGTTAAGGTGGCTGAGGGGCAGGGACCAGGGCCCCTGGGGGCTCACACCTGGGGTGAGCCCTGCAGCTGACCTCTACTCCAGAGTGACAGCAATCTCCTTTGGGCTCACTGCTCAGACTCCATGGGAAACCACCAGACAGTTTCACACACTGGGAAAGTTAAAAATTCTGACGAAATCCAGAGATGGAGAAGTGGAGGGGGTACCCTCCTTGAGATTAGTGTCTCCAGGCTACTGTCTCTCAGGCCTGTGAGGTGCTCGGGGCCACCTCTGAGGAAGAAAGGGGTAAGTTTTGGAGTGAGGGGAAGGGGAGCTAGAAACCAAAGCAGCTCTGCTTTTAAAAACTTCCAAGAGGGGGCGCCTGGGTGGCTCAGTTGGTTGAGCAACTGCCTTCGGCTCAGATCATGATCCCGGAGTCCCGGGATCGAGTCCCATAGAGTCCCATGTCGGGCTCCCGGCTCTGCGGGAAGTCTGTTTCTCTCTCTGACCTTCTCCCCTCTCATTCTCAGTCTCTCACTCTCTAATAAATAAATAAAAATCTTAAAAAAAAAAAAAAAAAAAACTTCCAAGAGGAAATTCTGATCCTGAGCAAAACACAAACACCTACACCTCTCAGTTTTATTTGGGACGGTGTGCCAAGGGTTTGTTTTTTTTTTTTCTTAAAAACACGTTATCAATAAAACACACACAACAACAAATAAAGCTACAATTCTGGATTTCCCAGTCTCTCCTGAATCCAGCTGGGTACGCGGGGTACCCTTGTTCTGGTCTTCAGATATTCCTGGCTGCTGCTCTGAGATCATGCCATGACCCGGGGTTTAGGGAGGTTATAAGGAAAACCTCTAAGACTCCTGGTGTTCACTGTTGTGAGATTTTTTGAGGACTGCCACCTAGAGCACAGTGTCTAGATCGTTAACGGGGAACTGAAGGGAGAACTCCCTGTATGGCATCTATATACGGAAAAACTGGGTGAACCTTGACCTCATAAACACTTTGACTCTCATAACTGAACATGTCTTGCTCCTTGCAAGAGCCCCCAAATCTCAAAGCCAAATGTGCATGCACCTCTAGCAACCACACAGGGCCTGCGATATACATTCTTCTTCCTGGCTTTACTATTTTCTCAGCCTCGGTCTCCCTTTACCACAACTTAACTCAATTACTTATATGCATCTTTTCGAATTATGTGCTTTGTAAGAGGCAAGAATAGGGAATAAATGAATGCAAGCATCACTGTTTCATTTTAAAACTCTATCTCTGGGGGGGAAGGTGGAGGGCGGTGCCTGGGTGGCTCAGTTGGTTGAGCATCTGCCTTCAGCTCAGGTCAGGACCCCAGAGTCCTGGGACTGAGACCTACATCGGGCTTCCTGCTCAGCGGAGAGCCTCCTTCTCCCTTTGCTTGTGCTCTCTGTCTCTCTGTCAAATAAATCAATAAAAAAATCTCTAAAAAAGAAACTGTATCTCTGTGTATCAAGGTATACAGACTATTATTGGTTAATTAAATAATGTTCTGTGACCCTTAACTGAGCATGCTGGCAATGACATTTGCTCACCATCTCAAGGAGAAGGGCTTACTTGACCTAAGGCCGTACCTTACAGAGACCTGGTGGACCAAAAAAGGGCTTATCATATGGCATTGACTTTGTGGAACACACTCAGTAGAGAAGCCAGCTGACCCAAGCAAACGCTGCTCTCCCCTCGTCTTCCACATATACTACCTTAACCAAGGGATCAAAGCCAACGTGGGCCATACCGGGACAAACTGACTTCATGTGCCTTCCTCCCAAAAATGTATGACCTATATCTAAACGATGAGGAAACACCAGAGAAATCCACATTAAAAAATGATCTACAAAATAACGGGCCTATACCCTTCAAAGATGTCATGATCCATGAACACAAGGGCCCAGGAATCATTCCAGGTAAAAAGAGATTAAATAAACAGAACAACTAAATGCGGTGCATGGTCCTTGATAGATCCGGGACCAAAAACCAAAACAGCCAGAAGCGAGACTACGGTGGCAAATGAAGAAATTTTCAAACACGGATGTGGATTAGATAATAATATTGTCCTACTGTTAAATTTCCTGATTTGGATACCTGTGCTTTTAGGTATAAGCACACCTATACCATGCTTATGTAAGAGCATGTCCTTTTAGAAAATACAATCTCAAATATTTAGGGGTAAAAGAGCATAATGTCTCCAACTTAATCTCAAACAGTTCAGGGGGGGAAAAAAAGGAAAAGATATATATACCTATAGAGAAAGGGAGATAAGCAAATGTGGCAAATCATAAACAATTAACAAAGGCAAATCTGGACAAAGGGTATATGGGAGTTCCTTGTACTAGAAACTCTTCTGTAAGTTTAAGATTAATTGAAAATAAAAAGTGAGGTATTAAAAAAAAAAAAAAAAAAAACAAGAAAAACTTCCCTATACACACCCTAAACTCCCCAGAGACTGAAAACTCTCAGTCTGGCAGGGTCAGGAGAAACTGTCACGTATGGGCTATTGTACTGTAACATTTTTATCTTTGAGGAAACCTCCACTAACCAATGGTTTTGAGAACTGACCAGAGTCGGAAGGGGAGAGAACCCCAGTTGTAATATGTGCTAAGGATTTTGATACCTCACGCTCACTGTTCCTCACAGCCTCCCCACCTCCACCCCGGACCCCATCTGTTATTTAGAAATCGTGCCGGTTGAAGTTTGTCAGGAGGTACTGATTTCAGGTTATAAATTAGTCATAGGGATGGAACGTACAGCACGGTGACTAGTTAGCAATATTGTAATGTGTATTTGAACACTGCTAACAGAGTCTTGAATGTCCTCATCAAAAGAAAAAGAATTTTGTAACTCTGTGTGGTGACGGATGTTAACTAGATTTATTGCGGTGAGCGTTCCGCAATATGTGCGTATATCAAATCTTTATGTTGTACAGCTGAAACTAATATGTTAATTATATGTATCTCACATTTTTTATAAAGGAGAAAATTTCATATTCGAAACTAAAATGTTAATTATATAGATCTCCAATTTTTTTAAAAAGGAGAAAATTTCATATTCAAAAAAACAGACAGGGGCACCTGGGTGGCTCAGTTGGTTGAGCAACTGCCTTTGGCTCAGGTCGCGATCCCAGAGTCCAGGGATCGAGTCCCACATCAGGCTCCCAGCTCCACGGGGAGTCTGCTTCTCCCTCTGACCTTCTCCCCTCTCATGCTCTCTCTCACTGTCTCTATCTCAAATAAATAAATAAAATCTTAAAAAAAAAAAAAAAAACAAAAACCAGACAGCCGGGAAGACAGGATGAGGAATTGCCCTACAGGGCTGGTTGGAACAGTTTTCTAGAAGAAACCGTTCCGGACAACAGTGCCTGACTAGACACCAGACTAGAGAATTACGAGTTTTCTTAGGGGGAGTCTGAGCTCCAAGAGTTAATGGACTGTAAAGCTTGAGGCCCTTCATCGGCAGGCCCTCACTTCCCAGAGTTGGAGCTAAAGAGGCTGTTCCACGCTGGCCTTCTTGACCGAAGGAAAAATGGACAATCGCGAAGGGCAAAGCTGAGTCTGGAGAAGGCGCGAGCGAATGCAATCACAAGGAAGTATGTTTCAGGAAGAAATGTGTCAGGCCAAACCCATTTATTTTAATGTGGGTTGGGTCCTGGGATTCCCTCTAATTTCAGGGGGTCAAGTTTTGTATTTAAAACTAGGGCAGGAGTGGCTGGGTGGCTCAGTCGGTTAAGCGGCTGCCTTCGGCTCAGGTCATGGTCTCAGCATCCTGGGAGGGAGCCTGCTTCTCCCCTCTCCCTCTGGGGCTCAAGGGAGCCCTGCTTGTGCTCTCTCTCTTTCTGTCAAATAAAAAAAATCTTAATAAATAAATAAATAAAACTAGGGCAGAGACAGAGGAGAAGACGATACACAAATGACTGAGCCATGTTGTAGACTGGAGAAGTGGGGTCTCCAGGGGAATAACCCTCAACTGCAGGGTCTCAGACAGTAGCAAAAGAAAAACTACACAAGCAGTGGCGGGAAGGAGTTCAGAAGCCTTTCATTTGTGGCTGCACTGAGCATTCATTTTATTAGGCTGGGATGATCTAATTCCATTTGGGGAGAGATTAGAGTTCCATTCTAATTAATTCAGGTATTATGGCAGTTGACGGGTAGAAATGGAATGTTTTTCTTGATATTTAAAGTGTGAGCTTTGAAGCAGCTAAATGAAAATCTTCATTTAGTGCGCCAGGACTAAGTCACCCACATTAAAAAATATTTTTTACTTTCTTTTCTTCCAGCTCTGCAAATATGTGACTCTTGGCAAAACTGAAAACTCACAACTCACTCTTCACTGGTGTCTGAGAAATAGCACACTGGAAAGGAAAAGGACTAAAATAATATGGAATGAAATGCATGACATGTACTGGGAAGCAAAATAACTTCAAATGAAACTTCCATTTATGGCTTAGTCAAAAACATATGGATAGGCAAGCTGAAAAACAGAGCTAGTGGGAACGCTAGGTGCCTGGTGAAAAATAATTTTATGACCACCTTAAATCATTATTGCACACAGAAGTTACACCCCAAACAAGTCCCCCCACCACCCGGCAACACACCCAGTGAATCTGCAGACAATTATCAGTTTAGTTTGATAAAAGCAAACCATGTCAAAGTTGTATTTTTTAAGGAATTCCTATACTTTACTAACAAACATTCCAAAGAAACTGGAAAAAATGAGGAAGCTAAAGGAAGGCACAAAAATTTATGTGCAAGAGTATTGACTGCGGGGCGCCTGGGTGGCTCAGTGGGTTAAAGCCTCTGCCTTCAGCTCAGGTCATGGTCTCAGGGTCCTGGGATCGAGCCCCGCATGGGGCTCTCTGCTCAGCAGGGAGCCTGCTTCCCCCTCTCTCTCTGCCTGCCTCTCGGCCTACTTGCGATCTCTCTCTCTGTCAAATAAATAAATAAAATCTTAAAAAAAAAAAAAAAGAGTATTGACTGCGACATCACTTATAATGTTAAAAAAATAGCCTCAACCCTGTAGGTATCTCAACAGAAGAATTGGTTAAATAAATTATAGAATAGTCACCCTAGAGAATATTGTATAAGCATTAAATGATGTAATGGTTTATAAACAGAAATACGCCCAAGTCCATTCATAAACAATGAGAATCAAGGCTGTACCCATCAGAATTATAAATACTAAAAAGCCTGATAATGGACATCGCTGGTCAGAGTAGAAGGAAAAGAGCATTTTGATACACTGTTGGTCGGGTGTAAAATGATGTAACCTTTTTGGAAGAAAGTGGAATTGCTACTGAAACTTCAAATGCACTTAATTTTTAGGTCCAGGAAGTCCACCTCTACAAAATTATCTTATACATAAACAGCACAAGGCACAAGGATTTACATACAGGGATGCACACTACAGCATTGCTTAATAATAGCGAACTATCAGAAAAGAATCTAAAGATCCAGGATAAGGGACTGTTTAAATAAATAAATTTGGTACATAAATAGAGTGGAATATTACATAATCCTGGAATGAATACATCTATAAGTATGAATTTAGAAACTCTCTAGGATATGTTAAGTTTAAAAAAGACATATACACCCAAGCTTACATATGTACATAGAGTATTTCTAGAATACTCAGGAAGCTGGTAGCAGTGTTTTCGAGGAAGAAGAGAGAAGGGCCGGGGGTCCTGGTGTGAAAGAGACTGACTTCTCATGAATATTCTTTGGAACTGTTAGAATTTTTTGCCATGCATGTGTTATTATTCCAATAAAAACAGCTAAATCTTTTATGATTAGGTGAAATGGAAAGATGCTCATGATATGTTAAATGGAAAAATAGGCTACAAAAAAAAAAGGATATAGAAGGTTTTCCAGGTTTTTTTTGTTCACATTTATATTGAAAAAAGACAAATATAGGAGAAAACGTTCCTGGGATTTTGAATGATCAGATTTACAGTGTTTTTCAGCTATGCTACAATGACCAGATAGTAATTATATAGTGGGGGGGGGGGGGGAGAACATTCTTGAATCTTATTGCCTCAAGTATGTTTAGGATCTTATCTTTTCCTGCCTTTTTTTTTTTTTTTTAAACCAAGGAGAGGGGGCCATCTTCCTCTCTTCAGCACTTAATGAGAAAAGCCCATGAAGGCTTTGCTTTCTTGGCTCCTCTTACAGTATTATTTTGCTGACTTCATCACGGAGAATTATCCAGAGTCAAGCGTGGTGGGACAGCTGTCCCTGACCACCAGCAACTGCAGAACACCCAGGGAATAAATTTAGACTTCCAGAAAGGAAGAAGAAATCAATCTTCCAGTTGATATGGGGAGGGGGAGGTGGTGATCACACATAGGCCGGGACATCACCAGGTGCCCCAAAGAGGAGATCAAAGAAGAGTGTCCAAATGTCACTCAGCACTTATGAATTTGGAACAAGTGGCCAAAGGACAAACCACCCCAGAATCCCTTTGCCTCAATCTAACCAGGAGAAATTCCCTACAACAAGGAAGTTCTGAGGGCAAACTACTGGAAGTCAGCCAGCAGATACTACGAAGACTGTCAAAATTATTTTTAAAACTTTCAACAAAGGCCCACAGCTTGGTGAAGAAATGAGAATCCATTAAAACTAAGTACCCACAAAGAAGGGACTTCAGGAAAGCTTGACCTGGCCTTTGCCTCCTTCCTAAGAGGCTGGGCTCTTCTTCGGGGCATGGGGTGCCTCTCTGGAATTTTTCAGAGGCCTGATTCTCTGGTCAACTCTCAGCAAGCACAGTTCAAAGTGAACTTACACACTTACCGTGTGAATGTAGACAATACAGTTCAATAACCTGGATACCCAAACAGCAATGTTTCCCCTTGTTTTTGAAGTTTACATGGTACGACTGGGGTCGAAACTCTCTGGAAAGTAGCCTCAGAGATCACGTACCGATCGCTCACGTGTGCACTAACACCAGCAAGTGCCAAAAAGACAAATGTCAATGCCAGAATAAATACCGACTTTGGACAAAGAACCCAATCAAAAACTTGGTGAGCAAATCTGGACTTCTTTTCAGATAACTCCAGTTAAAGAATGGATAACCCAAGTGGGTTTTTGCCATTAATTATGATGGCATTCTCCAATCACTAATGCTAAAACACACAACTCTGTTGCAGCACCGACACCTGACTGACGACCAGAGTCCTCTGGGCGTTCGAAAACAGCACTCCCCCCAAGACCCCAACCTACATCGTCTGAAACAGGATTTTCCAGAGGTGGGGACCCAGGCAGGATTCCAGCAGCAGCCCAAGACTTCTTCAAGGAGCCAATGACTGGATCCTGGATCCTGAAGATGCACGTTTAACAAATGCTCTAAAGGATCTTGCCAGTGTTAGATGTGGATCCCCACCAGAGAAACACTGATCTTACAGACCAGGGAATAACCTGTTTGCCACTGGCGACTCAGCCATCTGCAGAAGCTTAAGGATTCATGGTTTTGTCTGGACTGCACGTGGGGCCTGGAGCCTTCTTCCCAACACCCCATCCTCCTCTCCCTCTATAAAAAGCTCAAGACATCAATGGGTTCTCCTTTTCTTCCCCCTTTACGCTACTGCAAAAGTATAATAACCACATTGCAGAGAAAATAAAGGGAATCACCCCAATCAGAAAGGCTTACTATAACCACTAATAACACTCAAAAATACATAAGGGACTTACTTAATACATTAACTCTACCAAGTGGTACACCTGCGATGTGTAAGGCACTTGGCTAGGGGCCGGAAATACACAGGCGGAGAGCAAAGTCTGTTGGAAAGGAGAATCTAAACAGTCTTTTCTAAAAAGCAAAATTATAATCATAGCATAAACAATTGTTTCTGCTTTATAAAATTAGACTGAAATAATAAAGTTTTCCATGTATCACACAGTCCTTATAACGATTATTTTAATGGGTACAAATATATTTTTGTTGTGTTACGGGCCTTTATTTGGGGAGGGGAGCCATGTTATAAATAACCCATCTTTGTGTACATAATTTTCCAAAGTGTTCATCTACCATACTACATCTAGAATTTTATCTTGGAAATTATTTTCTTTTTTTTTCCTTAAAGATTTTATTTATTTGACAGAGAGAAAGAGATCACAAGTAGGCAGAGAGGCAAGCAGAGGGAGAGGGGGAAGCAGGCTCCTTGCTTAGCAGAAAGCCCGATGCGGGGCTCGATCCCAGGACCCTGAGATCATGACCTGAGCCGAAGGCAGAGGCTTTAACCCACTGAGCCACCCAGGAGCCCCTTGAAGATTATTTTCTTAGGAAAATTGTAGCATCAAACTTTTTTTTAGGGCTCGAGCCTTCCTATCAAAGAGGAGGTTTTCCACCTACATTTCTAAATTTCACATGATAAAATCAACAACTATTTGCCACCTAATCTTATTTCATCCAAACAAATAACAGCTGACCATTGAACAACGTGGGTTTGAACCGCACGGGTTCACTTATATGTTGATTTACAGTATACAGTACTGTCAATGCACTTTCTCTTGTGATTTTCTTAGCATTTTTTCTTCTCTAGCTTACCTTATTGTAAGAATACAGTATAATACATATACAGAATATGCATTAGTTGATGGTTCCATATTAATGGTAAGGCTTCGGGTAAATAGTAGGCTATTAGTAGTTCAGTTTTGGGGAAACCAAAGTTATAAGCAGATTTTTGACGGTACAGGGTCTGCCCCCCAATCCCCCTGCGTTGTTCATGTTCAAGGTCAACTGAACTGATCTAGATAAGGGATTCATACACAATAAGATAAATGGAATATATACATGGAAACCCAAAGCTCATTTCTTTATGTACTATTATAGCTCACTTTATTGCACGAAAGGAATTGAATCAGTTGATTTAATAATGTTTTTAGCCCCCATTTCATATATCTTTAAAAGTCTTAAAAGAAGAAGAAAAAAAAAACTGTAACGAATCTCTTTTCGGAAACTCCAAAGAAGACCAGTCTTCAAAAATTCTGATTAGATAGAGTGAATTTTGACAACTGATGGCTTCCTACAGATCTAAGACAAAAGTAATGATTGCTACAGTATTTAGAAAACTGTTTCTTCTTTTTCTAATCAAGGAGGGGAATCCTTTTTAACCAGAACCCTTTCCTTTTTTCCCCATGCCCACCAGTCTTCCTTCCCTGCCATATACATCTACATTCTACCACCCCATTGCTACATACGCCCTATCACTCTACCCTCTCCTGTAAAGTATGAAGCTTTTTCAGTCTGTCTTTGGGTTTGTGCGTGTGTACTTATGCCTATCAGGCCTATTTATGCTGCAGAACCACGAAGTTCAAAAAGTAGACAGAGTATCAAAGCTGGAAAAATCATAGTAGCTAGATGTGTCTGCCACGGAGGTACCACATAAATTTGATACACTGGAAAAAGAAAAAAGGTAGCCTACATATAAATCTGACTTTTAGCAAATCCTTGGATGCCTTTCTATGTGCTTTAAGCAACACTGGGCTTCAGTGTCCCTTAGCTATTTTATTTGCTTTTGATACAATGTTTTTAAGTGCCTTTGTGCACACTTCCTAGAGGGAAGAATAAGCCAATTTACTAAACTGAGCACAGACAAGATTTTCCACCTTGTCTTGAAAAGCATGCCCTGCAAAAAAAAAGAAACACACACACACACATGTTTATAATTTGAAGTACAGATCAAGGTAGACCTAGAGGACTTAGACTCTGGCCTGGTGGACAGCACATCTTCAAAGGGGAAAGTGTGTGTGTGTGTGATATTTTAAAAATTCCTATAGCATTAAAAATACTCCCTGGCTGCACTTTACCAAAAGTTTCTGAACCGGCTTGGGCTGGCAGTCTGGTGAAGCTGTTACACAGTCTTTATTTTTCCTGTTCTGTCTGGAAGAATACTGGCAGCCCGGGTCAGGGCCTCATTCCAACAAAGAGGTCTGTGAATGTGTGACAGGAGCCCAGCACAGCACGGTTTCTGGTCACGAGGATTATCGCCAAAAGGGCAAAGCTGCATGCCACTTTCTCTGGGCAGTACCATTTTAAAATACGGAGCTATTTTAAGTTGCTGTGTGATTGCAGGATGCGTGTGCTGAGAAACAAGAAAACCCTGCCCCTGTCATACTTGTAGAAATGGAAATGTCCTTCACGTGCAGCTTGAGTGTACCTGATCGTCACAAAATTCCTCTTAACGATCAGATGGAGAAGAAGCCGGGTCACGAGAACGTGCCTCTTTGTCCTTTCACGACTGCTGTCTGGGGTCCACCGACTTATTTCTGCAATGTGTAAACAAAAGTGCCCGAATGATACAGGCTATGGGCACCATGGCTGGGTTTTCCTGAGGGAGGAGCAGGCCGGCTTTCTAAGAGCTTCCTCCCGAATCCACAGGGGCCAGAGCAGTGAGGGAAAAATGAGGCTACCAGCTAACAGGAAGTTATAACAACATACTTCTTGGGGAGATTTCTATACACCAAGTACCCAAGTACTTGAGATAACATTTAGGAGATCGGCCTCACAGTGGCCATGGATGTTCGCTGGCATCATCCCCACCTTACAAAGAAGGACAAAAAGACTCAGAGAGGCTGATCACAAACACAACTAGTAAATGTCTAACCCAAGAGAAACAGCTCTGATTCCACATTCTTCCCGTGAACCACTAGACAGAAAGGTTCCCTGCCTCCACCCTACCCCTCTCAACAACCCTAACAGCCTAACTGATTTCCTTAGCAGGCCCCACTTTCTCCACCCACCATCCTATATATTAGAATAGAGCCTGGAGAGAGTTCTTTTTCCCCCTGTTTGTTTCATTCCCCCCCTTCAAAAAAATCCTGTGGGTATTAATGGTGATTAATAAGACCAACAACCCACTTAAAAGATATAAGGTCCTACCTGGTTTATGTTATGAAAAAAAATCAACTTTCACATGTACAGACATTTTCTCCCTTCACTGTTACATAAGAGCGAGGATTCTAAGCAGTCAGCCCCAAGCAATATGGCTTCCACGCTGGGGTGTCTGGGTGGCTAGGTTGGCTGGGCATCTGCCTCTGGCTCAGGTCATGACCTCAGGGTCCTGGGACTGACTCCTGCATCAGGCTCCCTGCTCCATGGGGAGTCTGCTTCTCCCTCTCTCCCCTGCTCGTGCTGTCTCTCTCTCGAATAAAATCTTTATTTAAAAAAAAAAAAAAAATGGCTTCTACCCAGAGATCATCTCTCCTCTTAACTCTCTGAAGTCCTCCAAGATCTTCCTTTCTTCTTCCATTTACTGGGCGTCTCTGGGGACTGAGACACAAAAGTCACCTATGTGCTCAGACAGAATCAAGGAGGATAAAACCTGACAGAAAACCTGATTCGGCAAATACAAAAACAAAAATTTCAAAGACCAAGCCAGAGACAGTGATTTGAAATAAAATTAAAAAAAAAAAAATTCCTTTTTGCATTTTTCCCCTGCAGAGTCTTTCATTTTACTTAGGCATTTGAAAAATTAGTGCATTTAGATACACAACAAATCTGCCAACCTGCATTGATGGCTTTTCACTGGATACTGACACAGCCTGACAAAAGTTTACTACATTTTTACAAGTCACCCCTTTCAGGACACCTTTAAGTGATAGGTCTCTTCTCTGCCAATTAAAATATGATGTGACTTGCAAGCTACATTTCAGGAATAGATGCACTGAAAAAAATAAGGTATTCCTTGATAAGCTGGGGGGGGGGGGAGCACGCTGAAATATTTCCACCAGAGGGCGCTATACTCACTGAAAGTAATATACACAGTGTTCCTAATTTAAAGCACTTGGCGCTCTAACCGCCCAAAATCAATCTTTTCTTTCTTGACAGCTTTTATGATGAACAAAGACATTATTTTCAAATCTAACACTGAATAAAATATAAAACTTTTCTTTCCACAAAGAATAATGTTAATAACAAGAATAAAACAATTATAGCTTGTTATGTGCCAGGCACCGTATCTATGCACTTCACAAATATAAGTTCACAATAATCTCTTCATACTATAATCATAATCTTCTTTTATGTATATGGAAACTAAGGCAAAATTAAGTAACAACAGGTCATCAAGCTAGTAATGGGCAAAGTCAGGTTTCAAATTTTGACAGTCTGCTTTGCAAATCAATGAACCTAGCCTACACTAAAACACAAAATCTAAAAAAAGGGAGATTTATTTCTGAATGTATTTAGCAATATCACAGATTATATCACAGTTCTATAACTATATACAATTAGCTTATTAAAGTGCCTGATTTTATCATCTTATAATATTGTTATAATAATATTACATACATATAATGTTATTATTATTAACTGTATTTTGACATTTTAACCTGTACATAATTACCTCCCTGTGAAGAAGACATACCACTTAGTTCACTTAGTGGTTAGCTACCTTCTATTGAAATGAACAAAATTCAGATTTAAGAAGTACAAAAGTGGCGCCTGGGTGGCTCAGCAGGTTGAAGCCTTTGCCTTCAGCTCAGGTCATGATCTCAAAGTCCTGGGATAGAGCCGGGCATCGTGCCCTCTGCCCAGTGGGGAGCCTGCTTCCCCCCCCTTGCCCCCTCCACCCCTTCTCTGACTACTTGTGGTCTCTGTCAAATAAATAAATAAAATCTTAAAAAAATAATAATAAGTAGAGGGACCTGCTCCTTACAGTTTTAAAAGTTGATAATAAAGAGTATAAACTACGGGAGAGAGCTACAGCCTGAAATAACATAT
>CM052799.1:93182519-93286891 GCA_028533885.1 Nasua narica
ATTTTACCTTTACTATACTTTGCCTTTAAATACACTTTACCAACAATTGTGCTTTTGTGGGGGGGGGGGGGGGAAGGTTGCCCATGCACATGTGCCTTCAGTGTTAAGTTTCAAGCATTCGAGCTCCTTCTAATTTAATTAATCCGCTTTGTACTTGTTGTACAACTTTAAAAATGAAGGCAAGTACATATAACAGCACAAACAAGGATATTCATTCCATATTGTGTATACTAGCACTAGTAACACTAGTAACAACCTAAATGCCCATCAGATGGGGGCTGGTAGTTAAATACACTCACGGAGGCATACCACTATGCTGAGATAATTAGGAAATCTTTTATAAGAATAGGGCAGCTCTCTGTGTACAGATACCCAAGCAGCTGAGGCAAGGTGCAGAACAGTAGGTCGAGGATATTAGAATTTATGTGAAGAAACACATCCCCCTGGCTAGAAGCACTAGAGGACTCCAGGAATGGGGATCCAAGAAATGCTTGCTTTCCGAACAATGCTTCGAAAAAGTGTTTGCATTTTTTTTATCCAAGTCCACGAAAGACTTTTTTCCCAATTATAATGGATTGTAAAATGAAAGTTAAAACTTTAATAACCAGTTCTTTAGAATTTTTAATGAAAATTAAATGGCTAGAAGAAACCTTGAAACCCGTCTAATGCTACCTAATTTGTGGTTTCTTTACCATGCCTGCAACTGCTTTCTATTTGAGCTCTTATGTATTTGGGACACATGAGTCATGGGAAGTTTCAGTTTACCACTGCTGGTAGAAGCATTGGTACCATTTTCCTTGATCTGCCTGTTAGATATGGGACACAACAGAAGTTATTCCAAGTCGTTTGCTTCTGGATATATTTTACATCTGCAAGCTTTAAAATGGTAGATCCAGACTTCCTGGAAGAACGACAATATATTTACTTGAAGCTAACTCGGGTTTACTTGAGTTCATATTCGCTTTGGCTAAGTCACATAGTGAGGGAAGGTATCTGGGAATAATGCTTCCATTTTTATCCTGTTCATTCCTGAAAAATCCAACAGGAGATTCTTTTCACTCTAAAGTTAACTCTTCTGTGAATAAATCACTATCTGGAAATCTGATGTTAAGTAGAAATGTTATCTGAAAATGGCACTGCCTTTTATAAAACTGTAAAAGTACCCTTTATTCTTAGCCTTTGCAGGGGAATGACTACAACCGAAGCTGGTTAGTTATGTCGCTGCAGTGTACTAACGCACATCGGACCATCGCCAGTGGGCAGAATTTTAGTTCTTCTTTAGTAAAGGCCCTCAGCAGAAAATAATGTTTTCTCAATTCTAAAATCACACTTAACCAGTCTAAAGGAGGTGGAGACTAAGCTGGGGCAGGTGTCTCGAGAGGCCGCCTGCAGATCGGGTAAAGGCTGAAATGCCTTCCAGGCCGCAGCAGCCTCAGTTCAAACTCCAAACTCCGCTATCCACAAGCTGTTTGACCTTCTCGGGAAAGCCTCCTCATTCATAAAATGGGAATGCCATCATTTCTTGCCGGTTGTCGTGAGCTGCATCAGGAGGTGAGGCACGAAAGTGCCGAGCCTGGTGTCAATCACACATTACGCAAAATAATAATAATAAAAGAAGGGAAGGAAGGGACCTGAGATCAGAACTGCACCTTTGGCGGTCTTCAGGACCCAAATTCACAGAATGGGGGTGTGCACTCGCCTTGGCCTGGATGAAGACAGGAGGCCTACGTGATTTTTCGAAACACTCCAACCGAGGCAACTGAAGGAGATGCAGGCACCACAGTGTGAACCTAGGCAGCAATATTGTGAACTGGTAGCAAAGACGCCAAGAAAAAAGGCAAAGGTGGCATACGGGTGATGCCCCCACGAACTATCTGGGTGCACAAGTCGACACGGAGACAGCCGAGCTGCTTCTGAGCTCCAGGGCCTCTGGGTTCAACACTTGGTCATTTAGCTCCAAGTGAACGCTTTGGGCTTACCGAGATTCGGCTGAGACACGGCCATGGACCTCTGGGGTGCTGGGGTGGACGTGGCCGCAGGGTGGAGGTTCATGGGATTCAGGGGCTGATTCATCGCCTTCCTAGGGTCTTGCCATGTGGTGATTTTTTCTATGTGACTAAAAGAAGGAAAACAATTATCTTTTTAATTGTCAGCATGATCATCATCATCACCGTCACCAATAACAGCACCAGAGTTAAACAACGCTGGCTCTTCTTCCCTTAGGATCTGCTTACAAATGGCTGACACCCTGTGTTTGTTTTCATCCAAGGTCACGCCTGCCTGAATACCCTCCATCCACAGGCTCCAGCAGAGACTCTCTGAATATAAGCCCATGACTGGTTGTCCCAGCCGCCTCCAGATGCAGAAACCCTCTTAAAGGTTTTCGGCCTCATCACTGTATCTCCTCTCAGCCAAGGAGCCTTCGCTCTCCAGCTCCTTAGATGCTTCCCTGCCATTCAATCCCTGGGATGCCGTGGTGGGAACTCCTCTCCCAAAGCAGGACCGTGCTCCTGCCCCGCCAACCCTCCCACACTCCCCGGATCGCGTAATTGACATAACGAGGACATCTCTGCCGGTCTCAGGCGAAGACAAGGCTCTTGAAACCAACCTCGAAACACGACATGACTGAGCTCTTACTAAGAGCAAGGAAGGCACCGCGAGGTCCCCACAGGTGACATGTAAAACCCTCAAGAAGCTTATGTTTGACTCAGCAACGTAACAACTGTGTCGCTGGAGTACTGAGCAGCAGGAATTAAGTGTAGGAAGCTAGGAAGCTAGATTAAGCTTCTGCCCAGAGTTTCCATATGTCCTTAGAAAGACGGACAGAACCTCCAGCTTTGTCGGCCTCCTCCCAAACCGCATCAAAGTCATTCCTGGTGCTTCATGGACCCCATGCCATAAACTCTTTTCTGCTATTTTATTATATTTTTCTTTTAAAGATGAACATATTCACTTGGTACCATAACTTTGTGTTACGAAATGCAGCGGAGTGCCTTCTATAGTTATCAAAGACAACAAACTGATAGCAGAAACTGAATGTCAGCCTCTTGTTCTAAGCCTTGCAATGAGGTTTGCCTCTCCCAAAGTAATAGTCGCTGTCAACCCCCACACACTGCGGACCCTTCTAGATCCATATGAAAAGGGGCCTGATTGTTCTTTCGGTTAAACGCACCTTAATTTTGAATAACAATGGCTCCCTTGGAATCAGTGGCATAGCGAACCACAGTTACTTTCATTAAATGTAATCCTAAATCAGTGCTATCCCCCCTCGCTGGAGTTGTATTTGTCTTTTCTCTTGCATCAGTTTCCTCGCATTTGAATGCTGCCTCTGCTAAACTTCCTCAGATTTCTTTATCTTAGACAGCAAGTTATTGCCACAGGGAACTCATCCACTGCCTGGAGTGAAAACTTGGATGTTTTCCCAAGAAGGCCTTTAAATGAAAGTGATTAAAGGTAGAGGAAGCGTAATTACGTTTAACTGTTGAGTTTCCATACAGTCGGGGCCCTCAGCACTCTTCAAAACATAACCCAAAAGGAGCAGGGTAGAATAAACATGTTAAAACCAAGACTGTCTTGTTCAGGAAAACACAAATACTGGGGAAAGACCAAACTAAAGAGAGGACAATCACTTACTCAAGCACAAAAAGATGAAAAAGAAAGAAACAATGGCCTTAGTTACACCTCCGGTTTAACGATTATAATTCTGTTGAAAGCTTTCATAAAATCCTTTTGTCAGCTTCTGGTCAAGTGGAAACTCATCACCAGCCTCCGGGGCTTTGTCATCGTCCATCAGAGTCAGGAACCCATTGATGAGGATGTCAGAGTTAAGTAAACTCCCTTTAGCAAAGTAATTAGAGCTAAGAAACCCTTTGACTAACCATTCCTTCAGGACCCACACTATTAAAACATGTTTTTCCGAGGTAGGTCTGTCCTACATACTTTCCACAATGGTACCGGAGGGAGAGGAATCCTCTCTTTCACGAGCCTTTCTTAGACCCTCTGATACCACGGATCTCGATGCTTCTCCAGAAGCAGCAAGAGCGCAGCTGGGTGGGGGTGGGGGGGGATGGGGGTGTGGGGGAGAGAGAGTGACGCAGGTCTGCTGTGGTCCGAAGCCCAGCTACTGGTCAGTGGTAGGAATGACAAGGAGCGGAGACGATGCTGGCCCCTGCTCTCCTCTCCCATTCCGAACCAGTGGGCTGTGGCCCCCCCGAATCTGGGGAGAGCAGAAAGGCTCGCGCCCCAAGTGGTAAATGAGCCCAGCTTGCCTAAGGACATCACCACAGATGGCCAGCCTCCATCCCCCGGAACAGAGTGCTGGGGCATTCTGGGAGGACCCTCTGGCCCCCTCCCAGAGAGGTCTGACCCCAAAGAGGTACAACTCAGCCGTGGCTTCCAAGTCCCAGAACTCCCCCAGGACCGTGGGAGCTTCGCCGACCCACCCTTCAAACCCCACGCCCAGCCAACGCTTTGAAAGGAGTTTTGTTCCCAGCAGATTTGTTAATTAAAACTGTCACTCACGGTATTGCCCAAACACTAGAGTACAAGAGGGAGTCTTAAGGGAGCAGTTCTCATTGCTCAGAAACAACTCTGAGAAGAAAGCCACTGGAATTCCCAGTCTCTGCACACCCACCCGCCGACCCGACACCAGCTTTGCGCCCCACACTCGGTTCCTAGGACGTCCAGGGTGGCTCCCGGTCTGAATGCCAAAAGCAAGGGCACTGCTCACGAGAACTCGATACATGGAGGATGATTTGATCTGAAAGCTACATTCTGCTATTGTTCCAATCACTTCACTCGCCTTGCAGGCTGAGCCACTGGCTGTGTCGGTCACACTGCTGTCTCATCTCCGCTCTCTCAGTTACTGACTCATTTCCTTTCTCGGATTTCTCAGTGTAACCTTACTGTCTGCCAGGACCCGCGGTGGAGCTGGATGAATCCCCACTCTCCTGCTGCTCCCACCTCTTTCCCGATTTTCCCCTCCCTTGCTGCCGAGTCTAACTTCAACCCTACATCTCTGCTGTTTTTTAAAAGTCTCCTTTCTCCTGAAAATTTATACATATTCCATCTGCCTACGTATGTGTGTTCGATGAATACATAGTCTGTACCATTCTCATATTAGAAAATGGAACAAAGAAGGAAAAAAGACATCAAACTATTGACGGTGATACATGAAAATAATAGGCCCCTGGCGCTTTTTTTTTTTTTTTGCCTTATCAAAACTCTCTTGTACTTCCCAGGTTTTTCACAGTGACTATGTGTTGTTTTCATAAGCAGTAAAAACAAAAACACTCATGAAGGTACAACATGACGAAAAGGAAAACAAGGCGTGGTCACGCAGGTCACAGCGTACTAAAATGTGACTGAAGATAAGCTGCAGATTTGGCTTGTCACCATCGAGGGGCAAAGAAAGAATTAGGGAAATGGAAATCAATCACCTGGCCCCATGTTGTTTATAAGGAAAAAGAATACCGGTTCCAAAGGAAGAGGAAAACTTTTCCTGACACCAAAAGGCCTCCTTCCTGGGCTTAAAAAAAACAAGCTCCTAAGGGTTTCACAGGGAGAGCCGGCTGGTGCAGACGGATAATGGGAGTGGTCCTCTCCTTCTTTGGGGGCCCCTTTGACCACCATTTCCTAGACTGCCTCACTCCACAGTCGCAGAAAGAACAAACCCGCTCCTCACCCAACCACATCAGGAGTCTCTGCTCGGAGAAGTGTCCAGGTCCGAAAAGAGCTTCAGTTGTTTAGGAACAGCAGTTTCGCTCAGGGGCGAGAAAAGTCGACACTTCTCTGAGAAGATGTTTGGCTGGAACACTGTTGCACGAAATAATTTTTCCTTCTTGAACTAGTTATGTTCTTCAATAGAGACACGGATTTAGAGAGCCATTTTATTTACTAGGGAAATTCTGGGTTTGAGGTTGAAATGTGGTCAAAATGAGCGGAAGAGGAGGCAACCTCACCACCTTCCGGGTCTAGCTCCCCGATCAGCCTGGTCCCTCCATCTGCCTCTGGGGGATCACTAACTTAGCTCCTATTTCCTCCTCTCCAGCCTCCTGCGTGACCTTTCACCTTGGGAGCACCAAGGCCTCCAGGCTTCCCCTCCTCCAGTCTTTGTGGTTTTCCTTCATCCCTTCCCCCACCCCGACAATCCGCTCTCCATCCTCCCCCTAGACTCCTGTCCCAAGGACAGCTGGGATCCAAGTCACCCCTGGGTCCTTGATCTCACTGCCCATGAAATACAAGTACTCACATCCGCATCTTCCAGACACACAACCTACTGGTGCTGCATGTTCTGGAAAGTTTAAGTCTTGCACCACACGTACCTGAGGGTTTTGGTTTTTGTTTTATTTTGAGATTTTATTTATTTATTTGTTAGACAGAGAGAGAGCAAGCAGGAGCAGGGTGAGCAGCAGGCAGAGGAAGAGGGAGAAGCAGGCTCCCTGCTGAGCAGGGAGCCCGACAGGGGCTCGATCCCAGGACGCTGGGATCATGACCTGAGCCAAACAAAGGCAGATGCTTAACCGACTGAGCCACTCAGGTGCCCCTACATACCTGAGTCTTAATGCTGCCTCTGGTCCGGTGTGACCTTGTTGGACAAGTCACTTCACCCCTCCTGGTCTCAGCACCCAGATCCATGAGGATCCACAGGAGTGAATGCAGCTGACAAACACGGTTCCTTGTCGCAAGGGTAAACTAGGTTCGTTCAGGGAAACTACCGACAGCCAAAGTCACCTGCGGGTTTCGTGACCCATTCCCGGGGCTTCCCGGGCTCACCTCCCAGCACTGAATGAATGTATGGAAGGCGGCTGCCGCAAGCCCCCGGCTGACAATGTGGGTTCAAGTTTCCTCAACACACGAGTTGTAGGCCTACTGTGCACAATGCACTAGGCAGGTATAAAAATAAAAAGCATTCTGTAAATATAAAACCCTGACTAACAGCAGGACCGTTAAAAGTGAAGATAAAATCATCTGTAAAAATAGAACCCAACCCATTTCTCTTACAGCCTAGGAAAAGGCCTGGCGTTTGGGGATGAATTTATCCTCCGGCCCATGACCTATTACACTAACTTTATGGAAGGAAGCCACACAACAAAGACTTTCTGAAATAGAGAAGGTCTATGTAATACATTTTGTATTGCTGGAAGCATACGAAGATACAAAAATAGAAATGATTCTGAGTGCTTGATTTTGAAAGAATTTAGAGTTCTTAGCAACATAAGCTGCTTGCCTATTTCTATGGGCAAAGATTTCATCTTTCGACGTAAGTGTTTTGCCTTTTTACTCCCCCTCCCCTCCACCCTCACTGTTTTAATAGACTCGAGGTTCACATCACTGTCAGCCATTACTCAGGGCTCCCTGCCAGCCACAGAGCTGTTAGGACGGGGCTTAGAAGTAGCCTCCAACTTGCCTCTTCTTTTCCACCACAAACTAGCTAGGCAGTTAAAGAGAACCACACCAAGGAGATGGAAATTTAAAGGCAGCCTGGGGTTACAAAGCTAAGGCCAACTGATTCAAAACTCAATTCACAATCAGTCCCACTTGGCTCCAGTCCCCTGACAATCCCAGGCTCTCTTCAAGTTCTCCCTTCACTCTCTCTTTTGGGGGGGGTGCTAATATTTCTCTTCCAATGGAACATAAGCTCTTTCAACGACAGAAATGATCCTACAGGGCATAGCAAAGTGCTCTGTACATAGTAAGCATTTGCAAAACAATATCCTTGCAACTCTCATAATATTCACAAACCCAACTAAGGGTATAAGTAAACTGTCTTATCTATCTTTTTTAATTTTTTAATTTTATTTTTTAATATTTTTATTTATTTGATAGGGAGAGAGCACACAAGCAGGGGAAGCAGCAGGCAGAGGGAGAGGCCACGCAGGGAACCCCCCATGGGACTCGATCCCAGGACCCCGGGATCATGACCTGAGCCGAAGGCAGACACTTAACCAAGACACTAAAATGGTTTTTGAGGGGCGTCTGGGTGGTTCAGTGGGTTAAAGCCTCTGCCTTCGCCTCAGGTCAGGATCTCAGGGTCCTGGGATGGAGCCCCACATCAGACTCTCTGCTCAGCAGGGAGCCTGCTTCCCTCTCTCTCTGCCTGCCTCTCTGCCTACTTGTGCTCTCTCTCTCTCTCTCTGTCAAAGAAATAAAATCTTAAATAAAATAAAATAAAATGGTTTTTGATTTACCAGACCCATTCACCACCCTCTTAATGGGATTACAAATGTACATACACTGAAGATTATTGCTTAAAAAGTGCTAAATGAACTTTGCAACTTGCTTGTTGTGAATCAGTTCAATTAAAGCCATCAGTGTTAAAAATGGAAATTGAAACAGATTTGGGTGAGGTTGATAATTTCCCAGAGAGGGCTTGCCACATAAGTTTGACCCATTGTCAGCAGACAACAAATGCTATGCCAATATTTAATCCTGTCCCAGATGGCAAGAAGACTTGTCCGAGACTCACGTTAAAGTTCTGAAATGTTCCCCAGTGACAATTAAAATACAAAGAGGCAAAACACTGGTTTACTTTTTTGTTGTGTTCTGGGAATAAATGCTGCCTGTGTTTCAATTACATTAAACATGCTGGCAGTGTGTTCTCATTTAAATTTGAAGACCTAGGAAATGACACATCATATCTTACTCATATCTTGCATTTCTTTGAGTGGCGCCTTTTGTTTTGTTTTGTTTTTTTGCCAGAGGTACTCAGCTCTTCCGACTAGCACCAGAGGTGGGTCTTAACCACAAGAACAAAGACAGCTGGCGTGCACAATTATTAATTCTCCCAGCCCCAGATGTACACTCTTTCCAAGTTACTTCCTCTGCTGTCACCTAAAACCAGAACTTAGCGGAAACTGATCACTTGGGAGCCCCTGAGCCCCACTGCGGGGCGGGGGCGGGGGGGGGGGGGAAGCCTCATAGCAAGGAGAGCTATCATCCCTGTGATAGCTCGCAGCCCACTTCTAAACTGGCAACCTAACCTGATTCATAGCCATCTAGTAAGTTCCCCTCTGCTTAACCCTAACAGTCTAGTTGGATAATGGGGAGTTGGCTTTTGAACTACAATACACTGACAATCGGAAATAAATGCTAGCATTTCACCTGGCTGAACAGATTCTTTAGTTTGTTTCCCAAACCATCAAACTCCTCCCCAGGTTTTCATCCTTCCTCTTGTCACTCTAATGGAAAGCGTCTTTACCACAAAGACGCTTTCACATCACTATAACTGGTTACAATTCTTTTTCCATTCTGCCCAAATCCTGAACTGCATCTTCTCTTGCTGGTCCAAGGCATTAGAATAAAAGATATAAAGAGGTAAAAAAAAAGTTAGGCTGCAAAGGTACATCACTGAAACATCCATTAGCGAAGCATTCGTATCATTGACAGATTAAATCCCAAAGCCATAAAAACAGTCTCATGCCAGACAATAAAGGTGACTGTCCCCATAATGAAAGTGTGCCTCCTGAGAAAGCTCATCCTTCCTTGAAACCACAAGGAATTTACAGCTGAAAGTTTCTGGTCCAATTTTCACTTGGGCAGCTCATCAAACATAGCTGTAGTCTATGACACAGGAATAATAAGTCCTGTATAAATACGGAATTTGGGGGGGATCCTCTAATAAAAGATAATACAAGACCAGAAGCATTATTTTGGTGCATGTTTCCGGTCTCTACCATTCACTCGCCAATTCACAAACATTTCAGAGTCCTCTGGAATTCTGAATGAATGGCAGGGATTGTATTTTTAACTCCTAGGCTCTAATCCTCAACTTCCATCGCAGCCGTGCCAAGAAGCCTCCCCTTGTTTAAATTAGCAGCAGCAGTGGCCGCGGCAGTGTGGAAGGCCCACTCGCACTTCCGCCGCGGCCAGCTGTGGCCATCTATCGACTCACACATCCCTCCCACTGAACGCGGCCGCCTTTTCTGCAGACTCACTCCCAGACCTGCTCCGTCTGCTCAGGGCAGAAGCTGAGTCAAGGAGAGCTGAGAGCTGCCGTCCGCCCCTCAGCGCAGCGTGAGCCCACTGGAGAGGGCCGCATCCACAGTCCCAGCACCGTTGCTGGGGTGGGGAGGAAGGCGGCAGGGGGAATGTGCCCCTCCTGGAGAAAACCACGTTGGGAAGCCAGTGACTCAGCAACAGAGCCCCAAGGTGTGACGCAGCCACCTCACCTCAGAGGGTGAGGTGCCTCCCTGTGTTACAGGCACCCCGACATCCCCCAACACTGGCAATCCTGCCTTCACCTCAGCAATCCGAACCAAACTCTTACCTAACCTTATTTTTCCTTTTCCCTCAAAGAGCAAGAGGAAAAGGAGGACTGGGTTTTTGTTTGCTTGTTGGCTTGTTTGCCATAGGCCATGAGCCCTATTAAAGAACTTTGCTCTGCGATTTCATTATGAACACTTAGCATTTTTTCCTCTTCTCAGGTCAGGACCCATAGTGCTAGTAAAAGATTCATAAATCACGCTAAATTTCTCCTGTGGAAACTGAACAACAATGGAAGAGTGTATTCCACTACGTTTTATTGTTTCCAGATATCGAGTATCTTTTCCCACTTTCCCCTTTTCCACAAACAAAACCATGGGGTGGGAATGAGAAGTGGAGAAAAGATGAGGTTCTTTATGAATGGTGAATTCTGGAATTATCAATAGGCATTTATTCATTCGACAAGCGTTTACCACGAGGCCGTATCTTTCACGGGGAATGAGTTCCCAGAATCAGTTTTGGAAAATGTGGGGTGTGCTGAAAGGAACAACTGAAAATCCTTTGAATGGCCCATAATGTGCAGTCTCCTAGGCTTTCTGTCCATTATACTGTCTTTCAGTAAGTCCAAAGCAGCCACTTCCCTCCAGGGTTAAAACATGGTACTGTTTCTACAGCCAAGCTCCAGATGAGATGATGCTGTCCCCAAATCCTTAGGTTGGGATTGCTAAGTGTGTAGTGTTGAGTTCGTGCCACTTAAACAGGCATAAAGCCCTAAGTGCCTTGTGGTCCTCCGCCCTAGAAGCTGGCACTCAAACCGGCGGGAGGTAGTAGCCCAGAAATAATGAATGAGTGGAGGTTAACGGAGCACAAATCCTAATTTTTTGTTCTTATAAATGGTCCAGAGCCTACATTCTGTTTGATAGCTATGCGTTCCATATGCTCCCCATATCAGCGGTGTCTGACATCTGGGAAGCAGCTTGAATTTTGAAACCATTTCTTAAAAGAACTTTGTTTTTAAGCCACTGGGTTACTTGAAATACTAAAATACTTTGAAAATTGTTTTTCCAGGCTCTCCGTGCCCAGCACATGTTTCAACGTGTTGTTTTTCCAGTTGTTCTCCCAGTGTGTCTTAGTCGACACACTGCTTGCCCACTCCGAAGCCTCTCCGGACAAAAAAACAGCTCAGCTGAACTGCAGATACCCTCCTTTCTCTTCTTTCTAATGGGGCCAACTGAATTAGAAGTCACTTGCCCAAAAGAAGAGGGCAAAGTCTCCTCAAAACCAAAAAGTCTTTTGGATTCGTCTAGCTTCGTTTCCATTCAGGCAAAGAGATTGGATTCCTTTCCACTGGTTTTGTTTTTCTAAGTTCTGAGAAGAGAATGAGCCACACTGGGCTCGGTCATCGGAGCCACTGTGCGTGCACATGCGTGAGAGAAGCGACCCAGCTGGCACTGGAGAAGAGACTGGCACGGACCCAAACCCCCGTCTGCAAAAAGGCTGGAGTGCTTTTCCGAGCCAGCGTCCCATTTCGCAAGAAACGATTTGGAGGATAGAAGACAAAAACTGAAGCCTTAAGAGAGATGCTTCGGAGACAGGGAGGGAAGAGGACCACTGGAGACCTAGAAAATACTGGGCATACGACTTAAGTTTTTGTGTTTTAAACCCAGACTACAAGGGGCGCCTGGGTGGCTCAGTGAGTTAAGTGTCTGCCTTCGGTTCAGGACATGATCCCAGGGTTCTGGGATCAAGCCCCACACTGGGGCTTACTAGAGAGCCTGCTGCTCCCTTGTCCTCTGCCTGCCTCTCTGCCTATTTGTGTGCACTCTCTCGCTCTCTCTGTCCAAAAAATAAATAAATAAAACCAGTCCACATACCTTTTTCACATGTATTTCCTAGCGTCTTTGGCTGCAAGCATCAACCAAATGAGGCAAAGCGTTCCACGGTATTCTTGAACTTTGTCTCTGCTGTTACCCAGCTAAAAGAACACTACAACTTCACCTAGCATCTCCAGGCCTCAGTGTCCTCCACTGTAAGACGGGCATAAAAATACCCATTTCATGAGGTTGTTTCGAATATTTCATCAAATAACAAAAGTAAAGTACCTCCACAGTGCCAGACATAGATGGCACTCTGAATATTTTTTTTAAAGATTTATTTATTTGCGATTGAGAGAGCACACCTGTGCACAAAGGGGCAGAACATGGAGCAGAGGTCGATCCCACCACCCACGAGATCACGACCAGAGTCAAAACCAAGAGTTAGTGGCTCAACCAACTGAGCCACCCAGGTGCCCCGCGGCACTATACATACTAACTCCCCCTTTATCCCTAATGCAACTCTATCCCAACAGTTTAAAGGGATCTGAGGAATTCAAATGCACAAAAATCAATAAACACACTATGGTACAATGAACCCCCCAAAATGGCGGGAAGTAACAGTGAACATCGATTCACTCTAAAAGCTATAGATATACTTGATTTCACATAGAGTGGCAAAGTAATAACTGATTTAGAGAAAAACTATGCTCAAAAGACAAAAGAACTAGTTAAACCACCAGCCCTTGGGTGGCTCCTCCACCTCAGTCTTGGTTTGGTTTTTGTTTGTTCGTTTGTTTTGTATTATAATGATATCAACACTCAGAGCCAGGGTAAGAAAAAGCCAGAGCTGATAGTCCTTTATTGTCTTTGTCAGGGAGGCTATTTTTTTATTTTTATTTTTATTTTTTAAATTTTATTTATTCATTTGACAGGGAGAAACAGAGAGAGAGGGAACACAAGCAGGGGGAGTGGAGGAGTGGGAGAGGGAGAAGCAGACTTCCCGCTGAGCGGGGAACCCCACACAGAGCTCATCCCAGGACCCTGGTGTCTGTCAGAGAAGCACTTCTGGTGGTGATGAGCACCCCATGTCAGCACGCAAGCCTTTCTGCCCACATTTAAAGTGGAAAGGGATTTTAGCTTGAAGTGAAAATCAAGGTAAAATTGAACCCTAGAAAAACAGTTATCTGGTGGCTTTCCATTTTTCCTAACCAGAAATGCTCAGCATATTTTAGGCCAATTTAGTTTTGTAATCATTTACAAGGTGACAATTGTTTGCCCCAAAGTTCACCCTAAAATGTAAGTACAGATCAGTTATAGAAATGCCAAGAAGACTTTAAGCTTCTGTGACTCCACAAATGCAAAAACAAATTTAGCCTCAAATGTACTACAGTTTTATACAAAACACGTTTATGCAAACTCCGAATAGAGTTAACTTGGTACCCACAGGTGGAGGTTTAATAAAAAACATATTAATTATTGTTTTAATCTTTACTTAACAAAGAACAGAAACATGTATCTGTTTCAATTTTTTATGACTTATTTGCCCATCCAAATCCCACTGTTCTTCACTAAAGTAGCTGGGATTATTTCCCATATAAAATAAACATCTGGGGCGCCTGGGTGACTCAGTTAAGCGTCTGCCTTCAGTTCAGGTCATGATCCCAGGGTCCTAGGATTGAGCCACACATGGGACTGTGAGCTCAGCAGGGAGTCTGCTTCTCTCTTTACCTGCTGTTCCCTCCCCTTGCTTGTGCTCTCTCCCAAATAAATAAAATTTTTTTATTTATTAATAATGTGGCAAATTATTGCCACAAAAATAATGTGGCATTCCACATTGAAAGTCTTTTTAAAAAATTAAAATAAAATAATAAAATAAACATCTATTTATGTGTATGTAATTTTTAAATTGGTATGACTTTAAACTCAACAGGAAACACACAAGAATACACAAGGTACTTCCACCTACTGATTCACTGGCTGCCATATATTTTTTCCAAGTTAGTTCTGACGGAAAAGTAGCACTAGAATAATCATGTTTTTATATGATCCCATAGTAACAGTGATACTTGAGCAGGTCATTTTTCGAGCTTTGAAAAAGAAGAGAATCTTATTCTGTAACATATACAAGATTAAAAAAAAAATGGGAAAAAAGCTAAGAGAACCAGTCTGAATAACCAAGTCAAAAAACAAAGTGACACTAGATTTGATAACATCTAAATAAAAGCAATAACAATTTGGCAATAATGGTGACCCTTAATACCCTCTCACTGACGGAGAGAACAGACCCCACCCAAGTGGAGAAAACCACAGGCAGATGAGTCCTCTGTTTTCTGAGCTGCTGATGGCCACACCACAGCATAACTGAAATCAAACATTTATGTTTAAACACTGACTTGGCTGGTGCAGCTTTTTCACTATGTTTCTTAAATTAGCCAGGAGAGTTTTCAAACAGGGTGAGAGCCTCTTCGCTTTGGTTAGCTTATTAATTCAACCTACAAATAAGTTATTCTTAGAAGTTGAGGAAATCCGTGTGAAAAACATTTAAGTTCTCAGGCAAATGTCCTTCCGATATTTGAAATATATGTTCTACTTATACAGATATATATTTTGAAGAAAAACTGTAAATATACACATTTACATTTTGCAGAAAAAATTATATAAATATATCAAAAATCTGCATATCACCCTCTGAAGAATGTGTGATTTAAACAAAGGAAAAAACAGCTTCAGGAAAATAGCTTTTCTTTTTTAAAGATTTTACTTATTAAAGCTTCTGCACAGCAAAGGAAAGAGTCCACAAAACAAACAGGCAACCCACAGAATGGGAGAAGATATTCGCAAATGACACTACAGACAAAGGGCTGATATCTAAGATCTATAAAGAACTCCTCAAACTCAACACTCACAAAACAGATAATCACATCAAAAAATGGGCAGAAGACATGAACAGACACTTCTCCATAGAAGACATACCAATGGCTAACAGACACATGAAAAAATGTTCATCATCTTTAGCCATCAGAGAGATTCAAATTCAAAACCACACTGAGATACCACCTTACAGCAGTTAGAATGGCTAAAATCAACAAGACAGTTAACAACAAATGCTGGAGAGGATGTGGAGAAAGGGGAACCCTCCTCCACTGTTGGTGGGAATGCAAGTTGGTGCAGCCACTTTGGAAAACAGTATGGAGATTCCTCAGGAAATTAAATATACAGCTACCCTATGACCCTGCAATTGCACTACTCGGTATTTACCCCAAAGAAGTAGATGCAGTACAAAGAAGGGCCACATGTACCCCAATGTTCATAGCCGCAATGGCCACAATAGCCAAACTGTGAAAAGAACCAAAATGCCCTTCAACAGATGAGTGGATAAGGAAGATGTGGTACATCTATACAATGGAATATTATGCCTCCATCAGAAAGGATGAATATCCAACTTTTGTATCAACATGGACAGGACTAGAAGAGATTACACAGAGTGAAATAAGTCAAGTGGAGACAGTCAATTATTTTACGGTCTCACTTACATGTGGAGTATAAAGAAAATCATGGAGGGCATGGTGAGAAGGAAGGGAAGGGCGAATGGGGGGAAATCGGAGAGGGTGATGAACCAGGAGAGACTGTGGACTCTGAGCAACAAACTGAGGGTTTTGGAGGGGAGGGGGTGGGGGAGTGGGCGAGCCTGGTGGTGGGTATTGAGAAGGGCACGTATTGCATGGAGCACTGGGTGCGGTACATGAACAATCAATCTTAGTAACACTGAAAAATTAAAATAAACATATATGGGGAGAAAAAAAAGATTTTATTTGTCTGCCTGTCTGTCTGTCTGTCTATTTATTTATTTATTTTAGAGAAAGAGAGAGACAGCACAAGCAGGAGGGGGCAGAGAGAAAGAGAGAGAGAGAATCTCAAGTGGACTCCATGCTGAGCATGGAGCCCAATGCGGGCTCGATCCCAGGACCTCGAGATCATGACCTGAGCTGAAACCAAGAGTTGAACGCTTAACTGACTGCACCACCTAGGCGTCCCAGGAAAATATCTTTTAAAATACCCATAAAATGCTCACAAAAGAACCACAGCCTCACTAAAGGTCACTGTTGCACATTACTACACTTCAATTGGTACCATTTTTCTGGAGGGCAGTTTGTCAACATGTAACAAGATCCTTGAAAATGCTTTGATAGGGGAACTCCACTTCCACAAAGTTTATTCCAAGGAAACAATCTGATAGATATAGCAGAGATGGCTGCCTGCTTCTGAGTATCTGCTTTCCCCTTCTTCTAGGGGCTAGATATGGCCATGAGACTAAGTTCTAGACAAGAAACAGAAGTGCTATCTGGAATTCTGAAGAAGTTCTTTAAATGGAAGAGATAAGAGTTTTCTGCTTCCCACCTTACTCTGTCCTCCAGCTTGGAATGTGAACATGATGGCCAGAGCTACAGCAGCCTTCTTGAAACATGAGGAATGAAAGCCACACAATAAAGACAATAAAAGTACAGAAAAGATAATGCATGTGGAACCACCAAGCCAGCACTTGACTGCCTTGCTTCAGATTTCTTTAATGTTAGAGATAAATAAGCAATCTCCTTTCATGTCTGTTAATCACTAACATAACTCCATACTAAAAAGTATGCATAAAATGTTTGCATTTTATGCAAAAAATGTATAAGCAGAGATGTCCATTGTAGTTTTGCTTATAGCTTAAATGTAGCTAAATGGTTAATGCATCTAAATGTATTTAAATGGTTAAGTAAATTATGGTTCAGTCAGATAACAGAACACTGAACAGACATTATAAATGACATAGATCTATATTTGTTTAAATGGAAAGATGTTCACAATATATTGCTATGTGAACATGATCCCGTTTTGGCTAATACACATACATACGAAAGAGGGGAAAGTAGGCTTTACCCAAATCTTTAGATTTCTTTGTATTTTCTACATTTTAATAATAGGCATCATTTTCTCCAATCAGAAAAAGGGAATGAGAAAAGCTATCCTCTCCCCAGATGCACTCCCCTCCCTCTTCAAAAATAATGTGGCATTCCACATTTGAACCTACAACTGCTAATTACAGCCTCTAAGAGTAATTCCACAACTAAGAAAATGCGGGTTGAAAATCTCGTGACTTGGAAGAGGCGCCATCGTAATACTCCTGTGAGTGCTCAGCCTGAAAGCGCTCTGAACCAGGGAGGGGCACAAGGGAGGGGGGCAAGGCAGTAGAAGGAAGGGATAAAGAGGATCAACGAACATTCTATAATTAAGCAATATCGGAGGGCCGCCTCTAGCAGGTGTTTGAGCACGGGGGAGAAGCTGAACTAGGTGAGGACAGACAGGAGCAGCGCTCTGCTGGGGCAGATCAAGCGGGTCCTGTCATCCCAAGCACCGTCTACACTTCACAGGACAATCTGAGGCACCTTATAGCCAGCACCTGGCCGCTTTGGGGACTCCCAGCTGCAGTGCTGTCATCGCTGTCATCTACCTAACCCAGAGGGGAAAGGCGTTTGCTGTATCTAGAAAGATTAGGATGAGACGGTCTTCGATTGTTCTTATGAAAGAGAATGCATAACTCACATAAATGTGTTTGTTTTCTTCCTGTTACTCCTGAATTTTTCCCCTTTTTTTTTTAAAGGAAGAAACTTACCCTTGCAGCTGTATTTTTCATTTTTAAGTCCCATGCTGATTACATATTCACTCCAAATAAGGGTTTGAACATAGTTTAATGACCAACCACAAGCCTCCTCCTCCTCCCACTGCAAGGCACTTCCTGCCCTCAAACCCTTTACGCAACTGCCATTGACTTGGAGAGGAACTCCGCAAGGAATGAGCAGGACACACATCACGATACTGTCAGAGGAAATGGAATTTTCTTTACAGGATGCATTTAGAGTCTTCCTTTCCACAAGGCTTCCTAAAATGCACTGAAATTGATGGAGACTTTAAATATGCCTTCAACTTCTCAGTAGTTCCCCCTTTGGAATGAGCGTAGAAGGTCTGACAATACAGCCGAGAATTCAAAAACTACTCATGGAATAAATGACTAAAAAAAGAAAGGAATGGGAACGCCTGGGTGGCTCAGTTGGTTGGGCAGCTGCCTTCGGCTCGGGTCATGGTCCCAGCATCCTGGGATTGAGTCCCGCATCGGGCTCCTTGCTCGGCAGGGAGCCTGCTCCTCTCTCTGCCTCTGCCTGCCACTCTGCCTGCTTGTGTTCTCTCTCTGTTAAAATAAAATAAATAAAATCTTTAAAAAAAAAAGAAAAGAAAGGAATGAATGAATATATTTAATGGGCTTCCTTTAGCAAAGCATTTTACTTCTCAGTGTCCATAGCAAATGAATCTTATGCATATCTGATATATCTTTATCTACAAAATATTCAAAAACTCATCCCAGAAGATTTGTTCTTTACTTGTGCTGGGACAAGGACATGAGCACTAGAGACTGCTACAATACCTTCTAGAACAGATGAACACTATTCAGCAAATTGACCGAGCCTCTATCAGGTGCCACCCACCATGGGCCCTGAAACCTGAAGGTACACCTGCTCTAGCACATAAGAGACACTCAATAAATGTGTGGAATGAATGAATGAATGAACTGGTATTAATATTCATGAATATTGATAGTCATGACAGTAATTCGTATTAGCCATGCATCATAATACTCACGATAACAATGGCAATAATAATGTCTGATGATAAGAACATTTATATAGCATTTACTAGCTTCCAAAAATTATCTTATTTTGATCTTCGCATAACAGATTTATTCATCTCCAGTTTTACGATCCAGAAACTGAGCTGAGAGAAGTTAAATGACTTAACAGATTCCTTGAGGTTCCATAAGGCACACTAGAGAGTCCAGTCTTGTTCTCATCTGTGGGCCTGGGGCTTTTTCCACAACATGCCTTGTGAAGCAAAAAGGCTGACATGAGTAAGCCCGATCATTAGGAAGGAAGGAAAAGACAGTAAGGACAGTCAGCGCTGCTGTAAACTTGACTCCATCCTGGAACCACATCTCCGTCAGACTCAGATCTCCGGAGGAAAGGGCCCCACGAGCTAGATTCATCCCCCTCTTGCCTCGGTAACTCACCACCATCCTCCTTGTCCCTCCTGAAGCCCCTGAGTCCCGTACTGTCATCGGCAAACTTGCCTGCCAAGTTGACCTTTTAACTGCCTGGTTTTAATCAGGCCCATTCCGTCAAGGAAAGGGATTCTCGTGACAGTAAAACAAATTAGCTGCATATGATCTTGTAGTTGATGCTAGGGTCAAAGGAGAGGAAGAAATACAAATACTACTTTAAAAACATAAACTCAGGGGGCACCTGGGTGGTTCAGTCAGTTGACATGCTGCCTTTGAATCAGGTCATGATCCTGGAGTCCCAGCCTCGAGCCCCGAGTGGGGCTCCCTGCTTGGTACGGAGTCTGCTTCTCCCTCTGCCTGTGCTCTCACTCACTCACTCACTCACTCACTCTCTCAAATAAATAAATAAATAAAAGCTTTTAAAAAAATAAACGTAAAAACAAACTAAACACAAAGCAGAAGCCCAACTCTCTGCTATGGTTTCCAAGGAAGAGGTAAATGGACCCTGAATATAGATTTGGAGGTGCAAAGGTACCAACCGAATGCACCTGTCGTGAGCATTGCTGGAAAACTGACCCAGAGCTGGGGGGAGCAGGACATAGGGGCTGGGGTGCGGGGGAGGGGCATGATTTTAAAGGCCCTGCCTCCTGGAAAGCCTGTGCCTTCAGAAACCGGTCTCTGACAATAACAGCTTCAATCTGACTTGTCCTTCGTTTTTATTAATGTTGTTTACTAGGAAAAATATTTGAGTAGGGTTGATGCTCCATGAATGAATGTGTTCATTCTACAATATGTTAGGTTACTTGTCTTTACAATTGACTTTGACTATAATTCAACACCTACAGTAATCTTATCAGAGTTTCTCAGACTAGATAGAGCTCACTTGCCTGGCTTATCTTATCCTCCTTTTGTAGAAACATGTTGAAAAAAATGTTCAAAGGAACATTTTGGAGCCAATGAAGAAAATACAGTTCATTTAGACAGCCACAAAAAGTCAAGTTTCTATCATTTTCTTCTTGATGACATTCAACGTCATCATAAAAGGCTGCTATCCTTTCTGACATTATACGATAACTAACATTTGTATGTTTTCCTGTACCTCCGTATTAATGTCATATTTATTATATGTCTGACTATACAAACATGAACCTTTATTCAAAGTCATTTTTTTTTTAAAATTTGACAGAGAGAGACACAGCAAGAGAGGGAACACAAGCAGGGAGAGTGGGGGAGAGAGAAGCAGGCTTCCCACTGAGCAGGGAGCCCAATGTGGGGCTCGATCCCAGGACCCTGGGACCAACCTGAGCAGAAGGCAGATGCTTAATGATTGAGCCACCCAGGCATCCCTCCAAGTCATTTTAAATGAATGAAAATCCTAACCCTAAATGAAATGTTTCTTCTAATATAAATTCCAATAATACAACAGAATACAACGATTATTCTGACTTAAAGATAAAAGTCTGTGCTACGTTGGGGACATGGCAGGGTTAGTGGCTACTGAGTCCCTGTGAGGTAATTAGGGGGAAAGACTCCTGAATCTGCCAATCTCATCCCTGCATGGAAGGACCTCATCTGGCACTTCAACCTCAAACCCACTTCTCAGGTAATGAAGGCTTTCCAGCTCAGTCACACTGTCTGTGAGGAGATACTATGGGCTGGGCAGCCTCAAGTGTGTGCCACAGGATTTTGGTCCTAGAAGATCATCGTCCCTCACACCTGCACCCAAGAGTTGTTACCAAGTAAGTCTGGGAAACACTCCATGTTCTGTTTCCCTCCTAACAGTCACATTACATGCATTGTTATAAAAGGCCCTGGATTTGGGGCACCTGGATGGCTCAATGGGTTAAAGCTTCTGCCTTCAGCTCAGGTCATGATCTCAGGGTCCTGGGATCGAGCCCCTCATTGGGCTCTCTGCTCAGTGGGAGCCTGCTTCCCCCTCTCTCTCTGCCTGCCTCTCTGCCTACTTGTGATTTCTCTCTCTGTCAAATAAATAAATAAAATCTTTACCAAAAAAAAAAAAAAAAAAGGCCCTGCGTTTGAATAAGGTTAATCCAACATTTCTCTAATTTACTTTCGGTGTAATCTTTTTTTTTTAATTTTCCTAATATGCTGTAGAATGCATTTTAGGAACTGGATGGAACACACCGTGTGTGGTATTTACTGCAGGCATAGCTTCCGATGCAGTTCAGCAGCACAGTCTGAACACACAATATGCTTCAGACTTCAATTACAGCACTATTTTTATACCCAACTGGCCAACAGCGAGAAACTACAGGCAGTTCCTACAGAGAGTCACTGGGCGAATGTCAGGACACTGTTATGGAGCCCTGATTCCAAAGCATCCTAAGGACACCGTTTATCCATATCAGAGTTACAGGGATTAGAGATCAAGACAGAGGCTACACGGGCACGGATACAGACAGGGGTGTGCGCGCGCGTGTGTGTGTGTTGAACACAAGTTTTATTCCAGGCTTTCATTTATGAAAATATATACATATATACACGTATGTATGCATTCCCATAAATAGAAAGCTTAAAACTAAACTTCTGTGTTTAAAAAGTGAACGGAGTTGTTTGCACCCAGAAGCTGTTAACCTTCCTCCTTACCTTCAAACTGGGAGCCCGGGGGTGTCTATTCTTAGCGCGCTCTCAAAATGTAGTTTCCCTTGGCTCAGGGTCCCGGCTGCAGCAAAGCACTCCGGACGGCTCCTCTCCATCCCCTTGAAACAACTGGTGGGAACCTAGTACTCAGCCTTCAACCCAGCTGTTCGATCTCCCTTTCTAACTTTAGCAAGTCACTTTGCAACTCTTGTCACTAGGGCCCGCCACACTGAAAAGCACACCAGTGAAGGTAAATTCCTACCCCCACGAAAAAACTCCAGGCACACAGAGCAAAGTCACACTCTGAGGCTTAGAGCAGTATCGCCCACAGGCAGAAGGCAGGGCCCCCGGGACTCGATTTACATGGGGCATCCCAGTGATGGAGGAAAACAGCACGGACACTACGAACCAGTGGGCCTCCATTCCCTTCCTTTTCAACCCATTATTAGCAGCTGCAGGGCCCAACAGCCTAGAGTCTAGAAGACCATGAACACCAACGTCCGGTCAGGAGGCTGGCACACACCGCACCATCTGTCGACTTTCTTACTAGAATGCACCATGGATGCTTTTCCCCACCGTTAATGTACCATAAAATTGTCATGAAGCCCTCATAATGTAATTACTTGCATTTAATTGATTATACATGCCCTCATTCTAGTTTTCGTTCTTTTTTTTTTTTTTTTTAACTGCATGCTTATTGTAATTACTTGTCCCAAAGCCGGATTTCGGAATTATTTGACTGTTTATTATCCTTTGAGAGTTACCAATTAAAATAGTTTCCTTTGGTGAAGAGAGTTGCTCTTTTCCTGAATTTGCCTTGACACTGCTCGCCACTGAGGAGAACTCTAAGAATGCCTTGCTAAGCTTCCCTGTAATTGACTGCCTCCATTGTTAACATATGCGTGGACTTCAAAAACATTAAACGACTTATACAAATGGAAACAAAATGCCCTTTGAGTTCTATTGATAACTTAACCTTTAGGGTTTTGGATGAAATCCCATTTCTCGGGAAGCAGGGAGAGCCAACTGAATGAAACTATTATGTAAAAACATTGTTGTGGGAATGATTTTGTGTGAAAATATATACAGTATATCATTTAAAATTTCTTTGATTGAAGGTGGGCTTTCATAACTCCTAACTAAAATATACATATCTTTTACGGCTTCCCTAATTCCTGCTCCATTTTTCAGGAAAGTAGAGGTGATTTTCAACAGGTGAACGAAACCAACCATGACACTGGACATCAGGAGAACGGCACCTTGAGGGGGTGACGGGGGCCTGGAAGAGAACAGGAAGGGTATTTCTTGGAACTGGGGATGTCCTATTTCTTGAAAGCTGCTGATGTGTGCTCAGTTTGTAAAAATTCATCAAGCACTACATTTAGGATTTGTATACTTTTCTAAAAAATTACACCTAATTTTTAAAAGTAATTAAGAGAGGGGTGCTTGGGTGGCTCTGTCTGCCGAGGCATCTGACTTCAGCTCAGGTCATGATCTCGGGGTCCTGGAACGTGGCCCCATTAGGGCCCCGGAGCAGCCTGGAGTCTGCATGTCTCTCTCTCTCTCTCTGCCCCTCCCCCTGCTCGTGCTCTCTCTCTCTCCCCACTCCCAAATAAATAAATCTTTAAAAACAGTAATAAGAGAAATTATTCAATTTTTAGAATCAATTTCTAAGAAAAAGGGATATGGTTACCATCTAGCAGAAGCATAAGAGTTAACCTAAGGTGTCTACAAGGAATAGAATTAGGACTGTGGTCTAATTTTTTATTTTGTTTTTTAAAAATAGTGCACAATAGGAGTGCCTGGGTGGTACAGTCGGTTGAGCAACCTGCTCTTGGTGTCCACTTGGGTAGTGGTCTCGGGTCGTGGTCTCCGGTTGTGGGATCGAGCCCCACCTGGGGCTCTGCCCTCAGCATGGAGTCTGCTTAGTCTCTCTCCCTCTCCCTTTGCCCCTTTCCCCTGTTCCCTCTCTCTCTAAAATGGATAAATAAATCTTAAAAAAAATAGTGTACAATATTTCGTTTGAACAAACCAGTGTAAAGAAAACCACACACACACCCAGGATAATTGAAAAAATTTGAGTCTGTACTGGGTATTAGATGATATTAAGAAATTACTGTACATATCTTGATGTGATACAGTAAGAAATTCACTAAATGACTTATGTTGTGTCGCTGTCAAAAATTTTTAACCTAAGTTAACCATTAGGAACCCATGGGGAATACTGGTTTAAGTCTTAAAAAAAAAAGGTTAATGCTGTGAAAAAGAAATAAATTTTTAAGGGGGAGAGGGGCACTGCTCTGAATCAAAAGAGGGAAAGAATAATTAAAAGGAAGTATGTGAACCCTGATTGGATCCTGAATCAGGCGCGAGCCTGGGCACCCACAACTAGGAGAATTCGAATAAGGGCTGCATATTAGGTTATATTATTCAACTAAGGTTAATTTTCTTGGGTGTAAACATGGTATTTGTTATTGTCTAAAACAATGTCCTTATCCTTAGGAGATGAAATGATTAAGTATTTAGGGTAAAATTTCATGTTACCTGTAACTTGCTTTTAAATGGTTTAGTAAAAAATAAATAAAAGCATATACAAAGAAAGAAATGTGGCAAAATGTTAAGAATCATGACTCTAGATGGAGAAAGAATAAATTTTCAAAACACTATGTCAGGTTTAAAAATGTTCAAAATGAAAAGGAAAGACTAAATCAATGTTAATTTTGTTACGTACAAAAATGGTAATTTTGTTATGTAAGAAAATGTCTTTATATCTTAGAGATATTTATTAAAGTATCCAAGATTACAATATATCAGTTATTTGATTGAAAATCCTTTCACTAAAAAATATAGGAAACAAATATGGCAAATGTTAATTATTCTTTAATCTAGGTAAGGGGTATATGGTGAGTATTTAATACTGTTTTCTCTACTTGCATGTTTGAAATTTTGTATACTAAAATGTCAAAGATACTAAGTTTTGTGATTTTCCTCCTCTGTTTAACAATAAAATCCTTCCTAAATCCTTTTGGTCTCGAGTTATCACAATAAATTTCAGTAGACTTCTTCCCCAATTAACTTTCAAAGTTTTTCATAAATTGGTAGAGCCTAGGGAGACATCATTCATTTAGTGGACCCAGAATTCTCATTCTTTGTAAACAAAGTCAAATAGCACTCTTCCCTCTCAACTCCAGTTATGACAGAATTAGGGGAAGGGATGGTTAGTATCCTAAAGGAAATACTCAAGTCTGTTCTGAAACCTGAAAATTCTCTGGATGTTTTCCAAAGACAAGCCATCACATTCATGCCCTGCTCTCTCTGATGCTGCCATTCATAACACAGCAGCCTTCAGGGATTCTGGTTTTTTCCTTCTGGATCATTCTCCATTGGGGACTTAGTTCTGGTACTTCTAATGCCCTTGCTGGACCCCCAGAACCTAGCACCACAGTGCTGCCTGGAAAATCACTCTGTAACTTGCTACCAGGATGGCACACAGATCACCTTCGAAAAGGAGAGCCCAACCTTGGGAACCAAGCAATCATGGATTTCAATACACAAGGCAACAGGTAGTGCAATGGGCCTTCTAGGGGGACCTACCCCTTATGCATCTCTCTGTGGTTAGGATGACTGAGGGCTCGAGGGTTCGGAGCATTACCTAATCCCACAGCAGCAGTACCTAATCCCACAGCCCCGGCCTCCAGCCATACTGCACAGCAGGCAACGGTGTGGGCAGGGGACCCAGAAAGAATCTGGCTGAAGGTCAGCTGGGCCACTTACTAGCTGACCTTGGTCAAATTACTCAGCCTCTATTTCTTGGTTTCTTTATCTGTAAAATATAAAAAATCCAGGCGCCCTACATTTGCATTGTTGTTAAGAGAGATCTTGAAAGTTCCCAGAACATGAAAAAAAAAAGTGTAACTGTGAGGTGATGTTGACTAAACTTAGTGAGGTCATCATTTCGCTGTACATCAATCAAATCATTATGTAGCACTCCTTAAATTTAAACAATGGTATATGTCAATTATAGCTCAATAAAACTGGAAACCATTTCTAATTAAAAAATTTTTTTAATATTAAAAAAAGAGGGGCACCTGGGTGGCTCAGTGGGTTAAGCCTCTGCCTTCGGCTCAGGTCATGATCTTAGTGTCCTGGGATCGAGCCCCACATGGGGCTCTCTGCTCAGCAGGGAGCCTGCTTCCCCCTCTTTCTCTGCCTGCCTCTCTTCCTACTTGTGATCTCTCTCTCTCTCTGTCAAATAAATAATAAAATCTTTAAAAATAAATAAATAAAAATAAAAAATAAAATAAGAAAAAGAGATATGGGGCCACACTGTATTCTAATCCTAGCTCCTATACTTAATGCATAAACTTGAGCAAGTTACTTAAGTGCTCCGTGCCTCCATTTCCCACCAATCCCCATGACATACAAAGACCTTAAAACAAAGTCTGACAGATAGAAAGCCATCAATAAGCATTAGCTACCATTATTATTATTATTAGGACCAGAGTATTTGCCCCACAAAGTTATCTTGAAATTAAAGTTATTAAGGCAGGTAAGGCTCTTAGCCCTAGTGTCTGCACATCATAATTGTTTATAAATATTTGCTATTATTATGGGTTTCCCAGTAACTCTGTTAGGTGAGCAATGCCAGTGTTAGTATTTTACTAATGAAGAAACAGGATCAAAAAGACCCAATGATTTTCCCCTCTGTTGTACACCAACTGCAATGACTAGTACATTCCACTTTCTAAAATTCTCCATGCCTTGAGGATCCACCATGAAACAGAGAGAAAAACTAAAAGAGCATCTGAAGATGTACTCAAGAATGTCAGCATAAGTATCCTGAAGCTAAGTTGAAAATATAAAATGGGGGGTGGCTGGCTGGCTCAGTGGGAAACGCATGTGACTCTTGATCTCGGGGTCATAGTTTTGAGCCCCACGTTGGGGGCAGAGACTACTTAAATAAATAAAATTTAAAAAAAGAAAAAGACTGCCCTGAGAAAGATGGTGGGAACGTGAACACAAGTGCACTTTACTTTGTCCTGTTGAAAGTTTATGCTGGTTTGTTTAAATCACATTTTAAATGCAGAGTGAGTGCCCTCTGAAATATAAGTTTGTCACAAGCATTTTTGGAAAGTGAGTGATTAAAGAAATAGGTCCCCCGTTATCAATGCTATTATAGATACAGATTTTTCTGTACCTGTTTAAGTGGATATTATTAGCATCTGTATTAAAGAGTGCCTTTGGGTGGGTGCTGTTGGTCCCTCTCAGGCACAATGATGGTCCCAGAACATGGGACAGTGCCTAACGCAGGTGCTGGTGCCTGACCTAGAGTGGACCAGAAAAGCCCTCATGGCAAATTCTCCCAGGAGATGCTTCATATCATCTCTGGTTCTCATTAGCATGCCGGAAGAGGCTCTAACAGGGCAAAAATCACAGCACGACGCCAAAGTCAAGAAGACAACTCAAGAGCGTCTTCTTGAAGCTATGAGTACTAGCTACCACCCAGCTGTTGGTCTCCCATAGAATCTTAAGAATTTTACCTGAACCATTCTCTTATTTAATACAATAATCCCTCAAGAAGAACTTATTATCCCCACTTTATGAATGAGGAAACAGAGGTTCAAAAAGTTGATGAGAGACTTGCCTGAAGCCCCACAGCTCATAAATAGTGTAGGAATTCAGACCCAGGTCTGCCTGGCGCCAAAGCCAAGCACTCCTGAAATTTTCTTTAATCTTCTTGTTAGTGTCCCTTGGAAGAAAAAAAAGAAGATACTCAGAATCTTAAGAATCTGAATCCAAAATTAAAAGAAAATAAATATTTTAAAGAATTAAGCCCAGCAGAGTCCAAGAATTCCCCCATGGGCTCTGTACAGAGCAAGACATCACTTTCCAAACAAATGCAGGCGGCTGGGTTCCCGCCCCTGTGCTCTCCTTACTCTGAGCATGTTGCCTCCTGCCAGGTTTACAGGGCCATCAGCAGTGGTGACCACAGGCTCTTGTCTCCTACTGACCATCCCCGGCCACCTCCCTACTGGGACATGAGCATTCTGAGGTCCAGTCATACCTGGGGAGGTGGATGAGGTATTACAAGAAAGACAGAGACAGAGAGACACAGGACACACACACACAGAGAGAGAGAGAGAGAGAGAGAGAGAGAGGAAAAATAGGAAGGCAGGAAGCACTCCCTCTCACTAAGGAATGTGATTCCAATGTGGGGCAGCAAGGGGGAGAGAAAAGAAAAGTAATCCAAACTTGTAGCTACTGCCTTTGTGCCACAGAGCTGGATTTCTAAACCTTGCATTAATTTGGAACACATAAATTTATGTGTTCCACATTTTTGCTCTCTTTTACCTCCCAACTGACAGCCTTTCTTCCCAGACTTCTTCAAGGAGATAAAATGCCACTGAAAGGGGAAAGCTGCTGGGAGCAGAATCATTCAGGAATTTTTTTTTCCAGCAAAATAAAATATAGATGGTGTTTTTAATCACTGTGACCCGCAGTGGTACATCTGATCTCTCAGTGAGGGGGTAGGAGAGGTAAGGCTTCATGAAGTTTTTGCCTATACTGTCCCTATAGTTTTGTATATACAAAAGCTAGCTTTTTTAATTAAACAAAAATGAGTAAATGTTGATAAATTCTTGGCATTATAGTGACACTTAGGACTATCAAAGCCAGGACTCTTATATTTAACTTTTGAGCCCTTGAGGAAAAAATACATTTAAATAGACTTTTCCATATATAAGGACTAACAGCTACACTTCCAAATGCAGACCATGTTATCACTGTTTTCAGAAGAGTCTTGCAAAGATGTTCCAAACATAGATCAGCTTCCCCATTCCCATCAAGCTTTGTACAACTTGAGTAAATATATTGATAATTAAAATATCGGGATTCTCTAATATTCACCCAAAATACATCCCAGATATCTCTGGCAGCTGTCTAGTCATTGACTGCAATAACCGTAAATCATGCAGCATCTCCTACAAAATATAAGTAACTTTTCCCAATAAAACTCCCATGTTCCTTGAGCTAAAGCCCTCAGACCAGATCTGCAGGTATCTTTAGGGCAGGCTCCCTCCACTGAATAAATGGTTTTATTATTAGTATCCAGCAATTCATCACTTATCAGAAAGCTGCGCTTCTCAAAAGCTATTTTCAAATACAACTTTTTAAATCAAAGTACCTTTTTCCTTTCATTTTCACTATGATCAAAGAACTTATTCCTAGGAGACAAAGACATATGCACAGTCCATGCACACCAAGGATGCTAAGAAATGGAAAAACCAGAGGGCCAGTCTGGCTCAGGTGGTAGAGCATCTGACTCTTGATCTCAGGGTCCTGAGTTCAAGCTCCATGACAGGCATGGAGACTATGAAGGAGAAGGAGAAGAAGAAATGGAAAAAACCTTAGAAACCATCGAATCTAACCTCCTTGTTAATTTGTCATCTGCCTCATTGTGCCACATTCCCAAGAGACAGCAAGAAGCACTGGGATCGCATTCATCTCACAGACCATTTCAACCCACCCCACAGAAAAAAGAGAATGTGACTTGGGCATGAGTATCATTGCTTTTTAGGGGCCAGACCGGTGGCCCTCTCCAGTTTTCCATTGTCAGAGGGCTTTGTTCTCCTTTTTCAGGACCTGCACTAACAATAGTTGATTAGTGGCCACACCCAAGTTTTACTTTTTGCTTATTTTTATAGGGAAACAAAAAATGATCCCCCTATTATTGAGGATAACTTATTACATACAGACTTTTAAATTACTGTTTGTATAGAAAGGCATTCTATTTATTTATTTACTTACTTATTTATTTTAAAGATTTTATTTATGTATTTGACAGAGAGACACACAGTGAGAGAGGGAACACAAGCAGGGGGAGTGGGAGAGGGAGAAGCAGTCTTCCTGCTGAGCATGGAGCCTGATGTGGGGCTCGAACCCAGGACCCTGGGATCATGACCTGAGCCGAAGGTAGATGCTTAATGACTGAGCCATCCAGGCGCCCCTATAAGAGCATTTTAATGATACTTGCACTATAAAATTATCTTTAACTAGCCAACCAATTTTCAGTCCCACTCCACTGACGTTCTGCTCCTGCCATGTTTGTTTAATGTCATTCTATAAAGTAAGGATTCCCAAACTGCAATGACCAAGGAATCTTATTCGGAAATTAACATCACTCTGCATAGTATGGGCTTGTAGACTAAAAGCTGGATATTGGAAGGAAGATTTCATTCAACAAAGTTAATAGGGTGGGAAAGACAATGGCTCTAATTAGCAAATGGATTATTCTTAGACCTTTTGCTAGTTTCAAAAGGATAAGCTTATTGGTTCCCATGGCAGAAAATACAGAAAAATAACCAGGTTAATCACTGAAGTTCAAAAAAAAGTTGGCCCGTTATGGTCGTCAAGGCTCTGTGTCCAGGAAATCCCGCCAGACAGGCACTGTTTGCAAATGGCTGGGAAATATGGTCCATTGCCATCAAAAACAGATGAAAAGCAGGATTTGGTTAAAAGAGTGAGTCTTTGCCCAAGCAAAACCTTTTCCAAAATAAAGAAACAGTGTATGCTGGCTGCCAGCTGACCTTGGCTGAAAAGAGGGGACAGTCCCGCACTGGTGCTCATTATACTCAATCTCAATACTATTAAATGGTGTTGAGTGGAAATAAGACTTAATCAAGGGAAGACCCTGCCAACTCTGACAGTGTTGGTAATATCCCAAACTAAAATACTCCGATTCTCATTAAATCAGATCAGATTTTTTTTACTTAAAAGCAAAATGCACCAAAATAATATCTATTCTAGAGTTAAGAGAAACTATAATAATACGAGGAAGGAGTTAGGTACATGTTCAAAAACATCGAAATTCTAAGAATTTTCAAAATATCCTTAGAATATCTTTAAATAGCAATAAGGTATTATTATACAGAGTAATAAAGTAGGAAAAGGGACTATTAATAGTAATATCTTCAAAAAGTAATGTCATTATTAAGACTCAATAGCAGTACTCTAAGTCTACCTGTAACACAGTCTCCTGTGGGACTATAATTGAGTTACTATATGTAACTTACTAAGTTATATAACATAGTAAGCACTGAGTATTAGCGAAGTTAATAAAGTCACAGGGCCAAAAGGAAAAAGAGAAGCCAGTCTGCCAACTTCTTACCCCACTCCTAACACAAGTGCGCCCTCTTCATCGCTCTACGAAGCTCAAGCTAGGACCCCATCATCCTCTGTCCCTGACCCTCTACTCACCTATAAGTAGCATTAATTATACCTCATCAACCTGACTCCTTCCTTTATTCCTTGGTAGAAGTAAGGCCACCTTCCCCAAGGCAGGAGCCAACCTGGAGAATACCCATTTGATACATTAAATGAGGTTCAAATAAAGTATTTCCATAAGTCATGAAATGGCCTACTTAAAATTCCCATTATAAACTGCCTGACCAACATGGTGCCAGTCTCCAAGCTTAAGTTAAGAAACTCACAGCTTCCACTTTCTGTCTCTTGGAATGCTCATTCTTTGATCTCAGTCACTATGCCATAAGGATGTTCAAGCAGTCAACAGAGAACCGAAAGGAAAGAGACTGATATACCCAGCTGACAGCCAACACTAGCCATGGGACTGAGCTGCCTTGAAAATGATTCCCTGAGACTCCAGTCAAGCCTCTCCAACTAGCACTGTATGGAGCAGAGACGAGCAATTTCTGCTTAGCTGCATCTAAATTGCAGATCTGAGCAAAATAAATGATTGATGTTTTAAGCCAAAAAAAAAAAAAAGATCACACTGTCTCAGTAAGACACGGAGCCTGCTCAGGTTCTAATTAATCAACACTTCTGAACTCAAAAATATAGAGATTTTTAAGAGGTGAGTACACTGCTTCAAAAGCAGCAATCAGGGGCACCTGGATGGCTCATTCCTCAAGCCTCTGCCTTTAGCTCAGGTCATGATCCCAGGGTCCTAGGATCAAGCCCCGCAGCAGGCGCTCTGCTCAGCAGGGAGTCTGCTTCTCCCTCTCCCACTCCCCCTGCCTCTCTCTCTCTGTCAAATAATAAAATTTAAAAACAAAACAAAAGAAAAGAAACAATCAGAAAAGAACCAGACATGATTATTTCTCCTTTTCTTAAAACTGTAAAGTCAGTTCTCCCTTGAGAACTTTCCCATAGTTAAAACCTAATACTTCTCTAATTAACCAGCCCAAATACCCCCAAACCAATGCATGCCCAATTCTTCATCCTATAATGTCACTGGAAACAAAGCGGCATGACCGAGGATAAGAAAAAAAACATTTTTTGTAGGTTTTTTGGTCTTTTTTCTTTTTTTTTTTTCTACAAGGTCCTGTTCCTTGTGTGCCTTTTAAGATTCCCCCCGTCTACTTGAGAAATAAAACATGCATGTTTAAAACACAAACAGTCCTAAAGGCAGGATGGTAAGTAAGCAGCCACGTAAGTACATGGTATGGAGTGAATGTCTCAATACAGAGCAAATTCAATGGCAGCAGGATGTGAGAGACGAAGTGCATTATACTTGAGGCTACATTTATCCAGAGAGATTTATACTAGTGGTTGTGGTGGGTCTCATTTCCATCAGATTTTAAAGTCCTTTTGAGCCTGACCCACATCTCATCTTCACGTTCATCACTGACAACCACAAACCAGGCTCCCCCAGAAAGACTATCAGTGTGCATTTTGCAGGCACTAGAATGGTGCCAGAATTGTGAGGGAGAGGGGGCGAGGGAAAAATAAAAAGTTTTCCCACAGGAAAACTGCATCTCTGTAGGGGTCAGCAGGAATGTTAGGAAAAGTCAAGGCAAAGTCCAGTTAGACGTTTTCATTCCCAAAGTCACAGCGTAAAAGGACATACACCTGTTCTATTCTTTTTTTTTTTTAAGATTTTATTTATTTATTTGTCAGAGAGAGAGGGGGAGAGAGAGCACAAGCAGGCAGAGTGGCAGGCAGAGGCAGAAGAGAAGCAGGCTCCCCGCCGAGCAAGGAGCCCGACGCGGGACTCGATCCTAGGACCCTGGGATCATGACCCGAGCCAAAGGGAGCAGCTCAACCAACTGAGCCACCCAGGCATCCCCACCTGTTCTGTTCTTGAGTGAGCATTTGCACATACTTTTGCGAACAACTATCTGGGGATGAGCTGAGGATTTGGATTAAAGAATAAGCCAAGACTGTGAACTAAGGCAGCCCGAGAGGGGATGATGCATTCGGTAGCAGCAACCTTCCCTCTCTTCGTTTCACTCGGAGCCCTGGGTAACTCGGCGATCCCAGCAGGCATGTGCCCTAAATGCCTGGAGACCTCCTGACTCAACCTCACAGCCTTCAAAGGTAGGAGGCACAAGACGTCAGCAGACACGTCAGCTCTGGCACCAGCGAATTATCAAGACATTAATTTTAGGGGATCACGAAACTCCTTAAGCAGGAGTTTCGTATTTCCTTCCTTGCTTAAAATGACTACACTGCTGTTCAAATAATTTATGAGAAAAGCCTAATTTTTGTTAAAATATAACACTAATAATAATTATTATTATTAATTATATAATTAATAAATAACATTATATTATATTATAATATAATGTGTATTATATAACATAACAACATAATATAATATATAATATACAACATTGTTATATTATAATAATAAAAATATTATTATTATTATTATTGCCCAGCTTCACCCTACTCTAGGCTTCTGTAGAAATCTATGCTCAAACTGCAAAACCTATTAACTTCAGACAAGCATTTTCCAAATCCGACAAGAGTCTGTGAGTTAATAATTCGGTTCTTCTTAGCTGGAGGAGCCAGCGTCACTGGCGACCTGCCCCTCCGGGTCCCCACCCACCCTGGGGCTCACACACTGCCCTAATCACTACCACTCTGCTGGCTTCCCACCAAGTGCTCAAGAATGATTTACTAAGTTCAGTCAAGTAACTAGATTCTATGAAATAATAAAAGGAAAATAGAGTTCATGACTGAAATCAAGCTGGGTGGAGACATAGAGGGTCTTTTGTTAACAACTGTACAAGGGAATGCAAATGAAGACAGGCTTCACAAGGAATTCTGACATCTTAATGAAGATTTATGAAGAATTTTTGGCATGCAAACCTAAATGCAATGAGAAAGGGTCACATAAAAATACTGTTTTGTGATTTCTTTTGCTTAAAAACAATTCAAAAGACAGTTCCTTCATAATAATCCTGGTAGTTGAATTGTGAAGGGTTTTTCTTTCTGTTCTCTACTCTAATTACACTCCCCGCCCCCCATTATGTTCCGCTGTTCCTTCTTTCCCCAGTTAACTGTGAAGTGGTATAGCTCATCGGCTTGCCCTAAAGCTGTGAACTACCCTTCTGATGAAATCATGAGAGTGACTCGATTTCTCTCTTCCACACAGAAAGTTTTGTGTTACAGTTTTCTTTGTTCATGTTCTTAGTAATGCAGAAAATCAACTGACATTTTCCCCTAATAATGATTGGATTATGAGATAATGTCAATGAAAGAAAAAGTGCTGCCACGGTAAAATGCTTCACTGGTGCCCCGTAAATGTCATACAAACAGCATGTGAAGCAGTACACATCTCAGTAAGGAACACAGTTCCCACGTCCGAGGTCAGTGATGGTATTTTGCCACAGTCGTGGGTTTGATGTTGCATTCATAATACACAGGGATAATGAGAGAGACTGTAAATTCATGAACTATATTCATGGGCAGATTTTTTCCTAAACTTTATAAGCAGTAATAATAATAGTGCTATAATCATAATACTATAAATAACACATAGGACGTATTTTCGCATTTCCTAACATGTCAAGCATTTTTGCTTTGGATCCCCCTAATGTTTATCTCGTGCTCCAACCCTGGAAGATAAGTATTATCATCACCACTTCCCAGGTGAAGAAACAGGATTGGAAGTTGAATCATTTGTCTAAAATCATGCTGCTGGACAGTGGCTGAGACCCTGAAATCCGGGAAGAGCCCCTCATCACGGCTCAGGTGTGTAAGTTTCAGGGCAGCTCGGGAAGGGGTTTACCGCAGGGCTTTTGCAAGGGCACCTAGTAGGCGTGGCTCTCTACTCATCGTCCAGAGGAGCTCCTTCGCTAGAAGAGAAGCGGGTCTCAGTTCCAACTCCTCAATTTTGAGCTGTAATTCAGAAAATGCAGGAAGTGAAGGAAGGAGGTCAAAGAAAGAGCCCTGGGACTTCCAGGAGCGCCAGGTGCTCCCTCTGTCACAGTTGTTGCTACAAGGGCTGTCTTAATCCCTACTCCCTAGCCCAGCCCCATTCCTTCCAGCCCACATGCTGACCAGCTGCTCCTGCTTCTGTGTAAGGAGTGTTGGGGGGCAGATGTCAGGCAAGCCCACGGCCCTGGGCCTCCACGTGCTGCCCTTCCTGCTAAAGTGTTGCTGACGCACCACCCTCACACCCTCCCCCCACGTTTCCTAGATCAGACGCCCTGGCAGGCCAGAAGGCAGGTGTGAGGACAGGTGCCAGGGGAAACCAGGCACAGGGAAAGGCCCACCCAGAAGCTGTGGCCATAAGTTCTGCATTCTCACCCACCAGGCACCAAGGAGGAAATGTCCACGAAGGCTTGAACTGCTGAGGCTCGTGGTCACCTTAGTCACTAGATGTCAGGGTATTCGAGTTCACAGAAAGGCTTTCGAGCCTACGCGATGAAGGAGGAAAAGATTACTGACTGAAGAGACAAGCAATTCAGACAGAGGCAACAGCACCGCAAAGGCCCAAACACTGGACAGAATATAAGAAGAACTGTGAGAACTTCAATATGGTTAAAAAGTAGGAAGAACTGTGAGAAGTTCAATGTGGCTAGGGAGCAGGAGCTGGGTCACGAGGGCCTTGTCAGCTTGGTGATGGAATCTGACTTCATCCTAAAGTCAAACAAGGACTTTAAAGCAAACAGCATGACACTGACACTTGTCTTTTAAGAAAATGACTCTGACCACAGCCCAGGAAAGGAATCAAGAGAGTAAGGCCATCCACAGGGATGGAAATTAGTTAGAAAAGTACTGCAGAAGCTTGAGCAAGAGATGCTGGTGCCCTAGACTAGGAGTGAGTACTGGGAAATTCACGCAGTGGGACTGTGAGGCTCAGAGAAGGACTGTGATGGGAAGAAAGAAATGCTGGGTGAAGTTCCGGAGTGAGCAACGTGTGCGAGCTCCAGAAAAATGGGAGAGAGGCATGTTGGGGAGTGTCCACTTCTCACACATTGCCTTTGAGGTGACCGCGGCACACACAATAGACAAATGCACATAAGGGCTCAGAAGAGAGGTGTAAGCTGGGGTTTAGACCAGGGACCCTGGTCTGCATACAGCTGCTTAAACCTCTTCTCAACTGAAATGTTGAGGAAGGCCTACTGCAGAGACCCCATCAAGCCTCAACCACTCCATAAACCTGCTTTCTTATCACCAATTCCTATTCTGGACTCCTTTCCTCAACGCCAAGCCTGTACAGTAACCCTGAGGCATTGGGGGAAAGATCAGACAGATGACATTGTCATTGGTCACATATTAGTTATTTCATGCATATATAGTTTCCTGTCTCACCCACATTTAAGCTGTTCAAAGACAGAGGTATCTGATATACACTCCAGTTTTTCCAAGGCATCTCCTCAAACAGTAATTGAACAAATCTAGTCAGCAAATATTGTAATTACATACATGTCATGAAAGACTGAGACCCACAAAAAGACACACAGAACCACGGGATGAGACAACATCAGGATTTCTCACTAAATCACTTGAGTAGGGGGCGCCTGGGTGGCTCGGTCGTTAAGCGTCTGCCTTTGGCTCAGGTCATGATCCCAGGGTCCTGGGATCGAGCCTCACATCGGGCTCCCTGCTCAGCGGGAAGCCTGCTTCTCTCTCTCCCTCTCCCCACTTGTGTTCCTTCTCTCACTATCTGTCTCTCTGCCAAATAAATAAATAAAATCTTAAAAAAAATAAAATACAAAATTAAAAAATACAAAATAAATCACACGAGTAGCAGCTAAAACTGGTAATTCTCTAACTGAAGTGCCTCAGCCAGGAGGCAGGCTCCGGGGACACACGAACCTGGGCTGGCGTTCCAGCTCCAACACAGACAGGCATGAACCGGGGGTAAGTCACTTAACCTTTCAGTGCCTCAGAAGTCTCCTCCATGAGGGGAGGATGAACATGGCTAACTAAGTCTACGCACAGTGAGTGCTGGGTACAAGAGAGAGGCAATAAGCCTACACCTTCATGCAGCCCACTGTCAGGTACTGACAAATAATTAATTACAGTTGCTCTGAAGAAGTGGAGGAGAAAGGGCATCATATAAACAAGAGAAGCCTTCTGTCCCCAGGAAGGTCAGGGAATACTTCAGTAGCAGGGATCTTACAGGATGAGTCTTCTCAGGAATTAACTAGATGGTGCAGTTAGACTGAGTGGCATCCCAAGGAGCGGCCAATGAATGTGTGAAATGTCTGAGGCCAGATTTAACTTTATTTTATTAGAAAAGCTGAGAATGACCACTCTGACCAGAAGAAGAACAGAAGGGAAGTGGTCTAGAGGGAAGTGATGAGGAGTGACACCCTTCACTATATTTGGGTTATTCATTATTGTTATTATTATCACACTGTTATTATAATGGTTTTTTTTTTCAGTTATAAAGTCCAAGAACACCACCCTCTCATAAAAATAAACAAAATTTGTGACATCAAGGCAAAGCCATGAGGAAGTTTTAACAGGTACTACTACACTAAGTTTTCCAGTTGCTTTGATTCTGTCCCCAGGTTTTTTCTTTTTTTAGTATTCATTGAATAAATGCATGTGGAGTATTTTTGTAAGTAGTATTGTGTACCACAAATACAAATTCACTATTACTGCTCAGATGTCTGACAGTATGGTTAACTTCGGTGTCCTCTGAGAATTTAACATAGTGATTTTCTAAAAGACCTATGTGACCCTCCCTGAAGTTTTAAGTTAATTTAAGCGCTTTCCAAATTAGCTAACATAGCTAAAAAGAATGGATTCATTTTCTGTCATTGAAGGATCAGAGTTATCTTCAATGATTAACAACTATAGGAGACCAGGAAAGTGAACAAAGACCTGTGTGACTGTAAAATTTCCTCTGAGAATTCAAAAACATTACTCAGAGATTTGCCAAGATAACTGAAACAAAAAAAACTTGAAAAACAAGTAGTGAGTAAGCAGACTCCTGTGAAAAGTACAAATAAAACTACCCACCCATCATATTTAACAAAAGATTCCCATTAGAATATAAGCTTTATATTCTAGGGGCGCCTGGGTGGTTCAGTGGGTTAAAGCTTCTGCCTTCGGCTCAGGTCATGATCTCAGGGTCTTGGGATCGAGCCCCGCATCGGGCTCTCTGCTCAGCGGGGAGCCTGCTTCCCCCTCTCTCTCTGCCTGCCTCTCTGCCTACTTGTGATCTCTCTCTCTGTCAATAAATAAATAAAATTTTTTTTAAAAAAAAGCTTTATAGGGCGCCTGGGTGGCTCAGTTGGTTGAGCAACTGCCTTTGGCTCAGGTCATGATCCCGGAGTCCTGGGATCGAGTCCCACATCGGGCTCCCGGCTCCGCGGGGAGTCTGCTTCTCCCTCTGACCTTCTCCCCTCTCAAGCTCTCTCTCACTGTCTCTATCTCAAATAAATAAAATCTTTAAAAAAAAAAAAAGCTTTATATTCTAAAAAAAATAAATAAATAAGTTTTTTTTTTTTTTAATTAAAAAAAAGAGGGGCACTGGGGAGGCTCAGTCAGGTAAGCATCTGCCTTTGGCTCAGGCCATGATCCCAGAGTTGGAGCCCTGCATGGAGCTCCCTGCTCAGTGGGGAGCCTGCCTCTCCCGTTCCCTCTGTTCCCCTCCACCCCAGCTTGTGCTCTCTCTCTCAAATAAATAAACAAAATCTTAAAAAAGAAAAAAAAAAAAGAACCTAAGCTTTATAAGGGCAAACAATTGGGTCCTCACTAGACCAGTGCCTGGCATATAGTAGGTGCTCACAAAATACATGCTGCACTAAGGAATAAATGAGGAACTACAGTAACAGTGCAAATATTGGTATCTGATATTTTCATTGAATTTTTAATTATTTACAATTTTATTATTTTTTAACAAATGTTTTGCATGTATAATTACCCACTGGACTGTTTTTTAAACTGTAAGACTATTTTTCTATTTTATACAATATATAAAAAGTATTCATCTGGAATACCAAAGTGCATCTGACTCCCCCTTCAGCCCCCTCTCCACCACGCCCTGCACACTTGGAACACCAAGATTTTTATTCATTTATTTGAGAGAGAGAGAGTGCATAGAGGGAGGGGGGTGCACAGGAAGAGAGAGAAGCAGGCTCCCCACTGAGCAAGGAGACCAACCTGGGATTCAATCCAAGGACTCTGGGATCACGACCTTAGCCAAAGGCAGATGCTTAACCGACTGAGCCACAAAGGCACCCCAGAGCATATCTGTTTCTCAAGAAATTTTTAAATGATTTTTAGGTAGGTAAATTTAAGAATTATCATCAGAAAAAAATAACTGAAGAACAACAAGTGATCAAGGGTCTACAGTGTTAAGATCTACATGAAACCCTAGATGTCACCTGGTCCAACCTGACCACATACCAGATGGACATCAGGCCCAAAATTCCCTGGGCTTTGTATTAGTTGAATAAAGACAAGAATACCAGACTCCTAAAAAGTCATCCACATTCCGCCACGGATTTTCTGCACAAATTTGTGTCAACTAGTGATACTCAGATTATCTCCTAAAAGTATGAATATGTGATGTGTTCACTACTATTACACCCTTCTGGCCCCTTCCAGAAATTATTATGCAAACTCACCACCATAGGGGTCAGCAAATCACAGCTGGCAGCCAAAGCCTACCCACACCTGTTTCTGTACAGTCAGCAAGCTAAGAATGATTTTGACATCGCTAAATAATTGAAAGAGAAGCAAAGTCAAATAATACTTTGTGACACATGAAAATTCAAATACCTGTGTCCACAAATGAAGTCTTATCGGCACACAGCCACCCTCATTTATGCATTGTCTATGATGGCTTTCCTGCTAACACCAGCAGAGCTGGATAGTTGGGACAGAGACTACGCGGCCGGCAGAATCTAAAACATTTTGTGATCTGGTCCAGAAAATGTCTGCCGACCCTTGCACAAGGAGATAGTTAATGTGACTCTGGTAGATTTCACCTTCCAAATGAGTCCGCCAACCAGCTGCAGTCACTCACATGCTATTTCCTCTTCTTTGATTACTGAAACTCCACGGCAAACTATTGTTTTTACCAGTTACTCAGAAAACAAAGATAAAAAGTTTCCTCTGGAAATAATAACCTTCCTTTTCCAAGGTCCGCATCTGCCTCACTTCCAGTGAAGTTAAAAGCAATGCTTCACTCACAAGTTTGTCTGTATCATTTTCCCCAACTGAATTCAGAGGACTCCAGTGGTTCACTTTTTACAATGAAGGATTCAGGCAGAAACAAACAAACAAACAAAAAATAGCTAGATTAGCAAAAATTAATTTACACTAAGGAAAAAAAAGAATGTTTACTATCTGGAACTGAAAACATTTTTCTCTTTCTTTGGGATGCTAATCTTCTAATATTAAAATATGAAAACTGGGACGCCTGGGTGGCTCAGTTGGTTGAGCAGCTGCCTTTGGCTCGGGTCATGATCCCGGCGTCTTGGGATCGAGTCCCGCATCGGGCTCCTTGCTCCGCGGGGAGCCTGCTCCTCTCTCTGCCTCTGCTGTCTCTCTGCCTGCTTGTGTTCTCACTCTGTTAAATGAATGAATAAAATCTTTAAAAAAAAAAATGTGAAAACTGCCCTTATAAACGATCCATCTTCTAAAAATTGAAAATTACAATGTCCATGCTAAAATTTTCAACTTGGCCAGTTTTCTGGAAGAAAATAAAGTACCGAATTCACACCTGCTCAGTGTTGCAAATGATTTTTGAGATGTAATGAATCTTTTGTTGGATTTTGTTTCACCTTATTTTTCTCCACCAATACACAAAAGCCTGCCTTGCAATGCATAAACTAGGAAAATCCCATTCCCGGGGCCTTTGGAAATAACTTTAAGGGTGTCTATGTTCTCTTACATCATGACCCCAGCTGTTATGCTCCTAAAGATACAAACGGCCACTCTTGGTTTTAATCGTACATTTAAAGAAACCTAATGTTAGTTCAACATGGGTCAACAGTCTCCAACACTGTATAAACAAAGAATTCTTTGAGTTGTAAATAGTAGTTGCTCAAAGTAGGGGAAGGCTGGCTAAGAAAGACAGAGACAAGGGATGGACACAAAGCTTAAAGGGCCTCTCTTCTCCCTTTCCAGCAGGCCAGGGAGAGGGGACAGGGCGCCAGAAGTCTGGAAGAGCTCAGTCATCCATAAGGACACTAAAGTTGCCAAGGCCTGAAACCAGCAGTCCTCCTTCGGTCACTGTTCACTTGTTTGCCAAAAGTGAACTGAACACCCTCCTACCTACACAACACCCAGGGGATTACAGAGAGCCAAAAGGCCTGAACGCTGCCCGGAAGAAAACTACTAATGTACAGGCACCTGGGTGGCTCTCTTGGGTAAGGGTCTGCCTTTGGCTCTGCTCATGATTCCAGCATTCTAGGATCGAGTCCTGCATCAGGCTCCTTGCTCAGCAGGGAGCCTGCTTCTCCCTCTCCCTTTGCCTGCCACTTCTCCTGCCTGTACTCTCTGGGTCAAATAAATAAAATCTTCAAAAAAAGAAAGAAAATTACTATTGCACGTTACGGTAAGATGTATGTAGAACCAACCCAATAAAGGCTAGGCAATGGACAACGACGTATGTCAGGGGTTGGCTAATTACAGCCTAAAGGCCGAGTCCAATTGGCAGCTTGTTTTGGTAAATTAAGCTTTATTGGAATATGGCCACACCTGCTCATTTATGTTTTGTCCCGGAACACTTTCATGCCACAATGGCAGAGATGAGTAGATGCAAAGAGACCGTGTAGCAGGCAAAGCCAAAATGTTTGCCATCCACGATCACGTACGCGTATAGACTGAAACTCTGCACGGGTTGCCATGTGGACTACATTCGAGACTAGAAATTCAGTAATCAAACGCCAAATAATCAAAGAAAAATGCTTTTGTTGGACACTTCCTTGTCACACCTGGACTGTGGCCTGATAGCCACATCAGCTAAGGCCTGGTGCTGTTCCAAATCTAGATCAAAGATCAGGAGTTTGAGGTAAATTCACTCTGTTTCAGTGAGCTCTCATCAGTATCCATTGTTTTGTTATAACGGGTGGTAGGCAAGTGTTCAAATGGATTAACTTGAACCCTTTTCAGACAAAAACAAAACACCTCCCAACATATACCTTGGCAGTTGGATCATTTTACTTGGCACTGGAAAACTTAGGATCCTTAAGAGAAAGACATCGTTAATAATTATTTCCACCCCCCCACCCCCCACCCCCGCACTCTGTCACTCTGTACAGGCAAGTACACAATAAACAGGGTTTGAATAAGTCCCTTAGAAACCCCAGTTGCCTGCCAATAGAGTAATATCTTCTTTTCAGGGAAGTGCCACAAAAGAGATTCTAATACCTCAGGTCGCTAAGTATTTCCTATGGAAGAGGATATGAGGCTCTCCACCAGCAGGATATTCAGTGTGATGAGTAAATTAGCATGGAAAATAGAGGAGTTGCTCCTCACTGCCCCATTTATGGTTCCAGAGGTCAGAGTTCCACCATCAATAAAGGGCTCTTCTCAAGCCCTTCCTCACGTCTCTCCACTCATATCCCACCGCCACAGACCCCCCGGAACTCCTCTTCCTACACAATCTTTACTGTTTTGTTTCTTTAACTACTTGTTTTACTTACACCTGTCTAGGGTCCTCCATAACTAAATTATTTCTCGCATAGCGAACTTCAGAATAGGTAATGGTTCGGGGCGCCTGGGTGGCTCAGTGGGTTAAAGCCTCTGCCTTCTGCTCAGGTCATGATCTCAGGGTCCTGGGATCGAGCCTCGCATCGGGTTCTCTGCTCAGTAGGGAGCCTCCTTTCTCCTCTCTCTGCCTACTTGTGATCTCTCTCTCTGTCAAATAAATAAATAAAATTTTAAAAAAAGAAAAAGTATCTGCCTTACCCTGACATATACACCTCAATACAGCCAGTCTCCTCCATTCTATGTATGCCGACTTTTACTTTGGGAACATACAGTCTTGTATTACTTTTCTAGCAATCAAATAATCTAGCTCACAGTGATAAAAATCATAAAGTACAGAGAAACAAAAAATGAGAAAGGTGAATGGATGGAAAAAAAAAATGCAAATCCACCAAGAGAACCCGCTGCAAATATTTCAGTATTGTCTTCCAAACCTGTTCTTGCTTAGTATCTTTTGAGGGGCTCTTTCTTTTTTTTTTTTTTTTAAAGAAGATTTTTTTTTTTTAAAGATTTTATTCATTTATTTAACAGAGAGAGAACACAAGCAGGCAGAGAGGCAGGCAGAGGCAGAGAGAGGAGCAGGCTTCCCGCGGAGCAAGGAGCCCGATGCGGGACTCGATCCCAGGACACCGGGATCATGACCTGAGCCAAAGGCAGCCGCTTAACCAACTGAGCCACCCAGGCGTCCCTTGAGGGGCTCTTTCTTGAACTGCTTTCAAACATCAGTTTGAAACTTTTAGTCCATCCAGAAAAAATCAGTTGTGAGAGCTATCACTGACATATTTCTCAAAGACAACAGCATTGTCACTAAGGATTTCTTTCCATCTAGAGTAATATAATTTGATTCTACACTTTTTTTTCAAATTAATAAGGCCATTTTGACTCAGAAGTCTTTTACAAACAACATGAACATCTTTCAAACAGAGACATCAGAGTGACAGCTTTGGTGATAGATAAGGGGACTTCATTAATCTAATCTAATAGGATTACCTTACATTTGAAATCTTCCATTATAAAAAATGCTTTGTACATGCACCTAAGTGCTGTTTTATGTGCAGACTAATATGTGAAATACACTAAATGAAATAAACAAAACTTTTACTTTCCAAGTGCAATTCCTGAATAAAATATCTGCAAGCAACCTAAGTCCCCATCAACAGATAAATGGATAAAAAAAGATACAGTATAGCTACAACGGAAAATTACTCTGCCACAAAAAAGAATGAGATCTTGCCATTCATGACAACATAGATGGACCTAGAAGGTACTGTGTTAAGTGAAATAAGTCAGAGAAAAACAAATATCATATAACTTAAAAAACAAAACAAATGAACAAGCCAAACAACAACAGAAAAGAAGCAGACTCATAAATACAGAGAATAAACTGGTGGTTGCCAAAGGGGAGGTGGGAAGGGTTGACAAAATAGGTGAAGAAAAAAAAATTGTTGCCATTTATATTTATATACTCTAGGAATCTTACCAATACCAGGGAACCTACAGAACCCACTCAACATAAACAACAAATAAACGAACAAAAACGAAACCCACCAGGATTCAACTGCCCCCAAAATATAAAATTTATGACTATTCGGATTTTCTGCCATCACTGACTTCCTCTCCTATGCATGTTTTTTTTCTTAGAATAATTAGCCACCTAGAACCTCAGTATCAAAGACGTCATAAAGTCTTAGCTTGTTTCTAGACTCCTAAGTCATGATCATTTCTTCTGTTATTAGAAGACATTTAAGAAAATGGAACGCAAAAACATGTTTCCCAAAAAAATTCAAACATCTTCTCATTTAATGCAGAAACACCTAAAATTCAGCTGGGAAACTTAGGCTCAGAATACCAGTGTCTGCCATTTTTAAAAGAGTTTCTTTTTTGGCCCACTGACTTCTCAGGCTCTTATGTGCAAAATTATAAGCTATCAGGAATTTGCTTTAAAATAATTTAGTTGGCAATTAATTGTTAAAAACTTTAAAATATTTTTAAGAAAGAAAACAGATTGACAAATGAGAATGCTGGGACACCTGGGTGGCTCAATCGGTTAAGCATCTGCCTTCGGCTCAGGTCATGATCTCGGAGTCCTGGATCGATCCCTGCTTAGGGCTCCCTGCTCAGCAGGGAGCCTGCTTCCCCCTCTCTGCCTGCCTCTCCATCCCCACTCCTGTGCATGTGCATACTCTCTCTCTGATAAATAAGTAAAATCTTAAAAAAAAAAAAAAAAGGATGGCAAAATGCTGGTAACTGCTCAAGCGGGGTGATGATGATGGGTTCATGGGAATTGATAACACTATTTTACTTTTATGTATATTAGAATATTTCTCTGTAATATGAAATTTCTTAAATCACTGTGAAAATACTACTCCTACCACGAATCCATCTTTCATAGCCCGTGTAAAGATTATTAAGCTTTACTGGAATGGCTACCATATGCCCAGCAATGCTCCTGGCACTTTATACTCATCTATTCCTCACAACATGCCTGCTTGGTAGGTGTTACTGGTCCCGGTTTGATGTCTTAAGACACGGAGACCCAATGAAACGAGCAACTTGGCCAAAGACCCAAGGCAATCGAGATGGAAGTGGGAGATCAGCCACACCATGGACGTATCTGCTACACATATTGTTTGGTCTCTTTATAAATATTATCGTACGTGAGCATGTCTGTTTCATTGTCACTTGCAGTATTTTAGTGCATCCTGTTTTTCTAGAAAAATGAATCAGCCTCTCTCTGTTTATCCAAGATAACAAAACAAAACAAAAAAGGCCCGAGAACAATATTGGTCTGATGGAGGCCATCCTGACTGTAAAAGGAAACGTCCCTGAGTCAATATCCTCAGTGAGAGACATCCCTTCATAAAACAAACCAGGAATATTCCAACAGGGTTCAAATAAGCATAAACATCCACACCATTCAGTTGGAGCTACTCTGACTGCCCTCCCCAACTGGAATTTTGGCTGCTTTTCCCATGTCATCTCAGATTTATTCCATGAACTCTATTCCTCAAATGGCTCTGCTTTCAAGCTTCTTCAAGGTCTCTTACTTCTCCTGCAACCAAGAGGCCCTCTCCCCACCTCTCTTTTCTGCCTATCAAAATTACCCGATCCTTAAAAACCCAGCTCAGGAAGCACCCTCCTCCAGGGCCCCATGTAATTCCTTGGCTGGAACTAAGTGTTCCCTCCTTTGTTCCCCAATAAGATGGCTGTCATCTCCTTTAATGAATTTCCTTCAACTGCCATGGATTATGATGAGCCATTTTCATACTTCTCCCTAAAACTCAATGTCAATTATTTAGGGCAAAAGCCATGTATTGATTTATTATTACAGTCCACAGTTCCAGCACGTAGCAGCAGCTCAGTGTGGAAGGAAAAGAAAGAAGGAAGGAAGGAGGAAATGTTGCTTTATACACACAGGCCGGAAATGAGTCCAGTAAGGGGGTGAGGCTCTGAAGTCACCAAGCAAAGGCAAAACTGTTGTAGGAAAACCGCTTCTGAAAAATCTAACTAGACATTTAAGTTTGTTGTGCCATTTTTAAATGTTTTATCTATTAACAAAGCCAGCACACCCCATTTTCCCTCCAGCTTTAGGACAGACGGCTGAGAAGATAACTGGCTTGCACTTGGGCACCACATTGGGGTCACACCCTGAGGGTCTCCTTGGGACCAAGATAAGCAGAAGGAAAAGCAGACTCACATCTCATTTCACACTCACTCCAGGGCATACACTCCCCGAGCCAGAGTAGAGCACCGTGCAACCCATCTTCCCTTCCTCTCTGCCCCCTCTCGCCAGGCTCACATGGTTGCATACGGAGGCATCCGATGCACACGCTACACAACCCCACTGTGCTGCTTCGAGTTCACAACGACTAGAGGCTGATGGGTTTCCATGGATTAGGTGCTTTCGTATTTCTCTCTGGCCTCACTCTAACAAAGGCTTTATTCTGAAGCCCTCTACAATTCCATACATCATACCAATATTATTCATGAACTCTAAAACCCTCTCCTATGGAGATGAAAAAACACGTAGACTATTCGACCACTGGATAAATGAAAATAAGTATTACGACAACACGTGTACACAGAAAAACCTGTAAGGATAGATACCTCGGTGGACAATGGATAGTCAAACGGTGGGTTATGGGAGATTCCCCCTTATTAAATAGCACTATAATTATTTTTTAAATAATTTTTAAGAGTTACTTTATAAAGGCTACGCTCAAGGTCTTAGGGATGGACTGAAATGAGATTCGAAAGATAAAGTCTGTGTCCTTTGTACGCACGTTCTTTCAGGCACTGACAAATGGCATGAGGGGCTCCTTGAACCAGTAGGCTGCCTGCCCAAGTTGGCCACAAGCCTGGGGCTACGATGTCACGCAGCCGACAGATACGTCCGGGCATGCTTGTGGGTCAGCAGACACTTAGGCGCTAGTGCCAAGCTGGGAGTGGGCGGACCGACCTCTCTGAGCATCCATCCGTGCCAGTCCTGGTGCCAGAGGCCCCATACATGTTTATCTCTAGTCCTCACGGTAACACCCAAGACAGGCAAGAAGCTAGAGAACTTACCCAAGGTTGCACAGCCAGAAAATGGCAGAGCCAGGGCTTGAAGCCAAGCAAGTCTGGCTCCAGAAAGCGCTCTGAACCAGTGGAGTTCAAAGATGTGGTCCCCACGCATCTGCAGCTCACAGACAATGGCAAAAAAAAAAAAAAAGGCAAGGGACATTTCATGTCACGTGTGAAGAGTATCGGTGAAAGGCAAGGACAGGAGGACTCAGGAGTGTAGAGCAGAGAAACCCTATAAAGGGCAGAGGTGAGATTTGACCTGAGAAGTACACACCTGTCCCTTTTCCTCTGCCCCCTTCCCACCCCCACCAAGTGCCACCGGGCTCCAGAAAACGGCAATGCAGTAGCCAACATGGCCTCCAAGCCATTGATATCTATGTGATACCCAGAGACATTCAACCCAGGGATGCTTAGGCTGCTGGCCAAACAAGGAAATCCAAGATAAACCTGCCATTCTGTCATGACCTCATCCTGCTGGGAGACAGACAGAAACAATGGCAAAGAGGAACAGTCCTGCTATGTTTTCACGGCACCTTTCAGGAAGAGATGAAATTCACTGTCAGTCGCACCTCTCTGAGGCCATACCCCATGGTAAAGAGCAAGGGCTCTCCTGAAGGCAATACCTTGGGCCCTCTGCAACTTCTCCAAGAATGAAAGATAGCACTGCTTCTCCTCAAACACTTCACGCTAACTGACAGGAGTTCCTATGTGACAGTGTTTTCCAGCAGTATTATTAAAATTAGGTATACAGCACTCGTTGATGATTTCCTTAATTCCCACTCTCTACTGTAGCACTTCTGTTCAAGCTCGAACTGACTACCAAAGGGAAGGCCACACTTTACCTTCCCTGCCCGAAGACGAGCTGAGCCAGCAAGAGGGCCGTCTCAGGCTACCGGTTAATCCTCAAAATAGGCGAAATCAGCTGTTGATATCACACCAACAGTGTGGTTCTCTCAAGATAATCAGGGATCTGATTTCTCAATTTTGTTTTCCAAATTGATGGCCCTTTGGAAGCCTCTAGGATTTTATCACATCCCATTAGGGACCTGGCTCCACTTAACACCTACACTCAGATTTTTTTTCAATTTATTTTGGTCCTGGGCTTTACCGTACAGCACTCTTGAGCACCTACCTAGTACTTTTTACATGGACTCGTTTTATTAATCCTGGCATCAGCCTTGTTGGATATAGGTGCTTTCGTTTACTATCTCTGCTTAGAGATGAAGAAACAGAGACACAAGAAAATTAAGCAATGTGGGGCACCTGGTTGGCTCAGTGGGTTAAAGTCTCTGCCTTCAGCTCAGGTCATGATCTCAGGGTCCTGGGATCGAGCCCCGCATCGGGCTCTCTGCTCAGCGGGGAGCCTGCTTCCCCCTCTCTCTGCCTGCCTCTCTGCCTACTTGTGATCTCTCTCTCTCTCTGTCAAATAAATAAATAAAATCTTTAAAAAAAGAAAGAAAGACAATTAAGCAATGTGCCCAGGGCCACACTATTCCTAAAAGGCAGAGTCAAGAACTGAACCCACCCATTCTGACTCTTGAACCTCTATCCTCAACCACACGAGACCAGCTCCTCTAAAGGCCCTTTAGGGCAACTTGGGTTTCTTTGTGTTTTAAAAGAGGAACTCACAAATGGCAGCAGCACGAGGCACGTAAAGGAGGCACGAGGTCATGCACGGATATCCCAAGGGTGCTATGACACCCAAGGATGTAACTGGACTTTGTCTGAACCTGTTTGGTCAGCCCTCAAACGGAAGCAACAGAATTCGCCTTCCAAGATGATAGTAAGTCTAACCGCAGAGCTGGATTGACAAGTCTGGATGAAAGAAAGTATTCAGGGATCAGCTACTTTCAAACTCAGCTCCACGTGCCTTAGAGAAGCCCCTTTGGGGAGCTGGGTCGCATGCAACTGCTTCTCATGATGTCTTGCTCCCTTCCTGCCCCACACCTACAACACAGAGCAGCTTCTCATCGACTCAACAGGCAGAGGCGGTTGCTGTAGAAGCTGAAATGAAAGTCTACATCATTTTTATCTAGATCCTACCCATCTACACATCAAGATCCAGTTCAAATCCCATCTGTCTAATCCCACTAATGGCATTGCCTTTGCAAAAAGTTACAGCTATGTCTGCCCCGCATCCAGGAATAAACCGAATCCCCAGGCTGCAGAGACCACACACATCAGCCTTTTCCAGAAGGATCTCAAGCTTCTGACTGCAGTGCTTTCTGACTACTCTATTTGCTCAGAATGACACAGGCAGAGACAGCGCCAACAAAGTACCAGAAATCTGGAGCCTCATAAAAGAATCCGTCACCCTCGGTAGGAACTCGTATGAAATTCTGCTGAATGAACCACAGATCCCCGAAAACAAATTTGCTGCCATTCTAACTTTACGATCCTGAAAATGTCACAGAATGACATGCCTTTCTACCTTGCCTTTCACCTTGCTTGAACTATTTGCAGGTCTACTAAATATGGCATTTTAATAAGGACAAAAAAAACACTAACCCGACAGCTTCGAGGCCTCTCCTATGAAGAAACGGTTCTTGTTTTCAAACTTTTCGAGCTCAAGTTTGCGTCTTCACTGTCTACTTTTTAAAATTCCAGACAGCAATTCTAATCACAGAAGTCTTTGTGAAACTGTATTTCTGTGATTTTTTTTTTTAACTCAAGTAATGTTATTGGAAGGAAGCAGAAAACCGCAGTACCCAAACAGAAGTGACTAATGCTGGTCAAGTGCTGTGAGAAATAAGGGCCCCACAGAGAAAGAGCCCGCAGGCCCACAGTAGCCTGTTGTATCTCGCCACAGCCGGCACTATTTGGAGACTAGCAACCAGGTTTCCCAGCTCTCTTGATGTGTTCACCAAAGTAACCTGGTACAATTCCCTTCACCGGCCATCTTTTGCCAAAGATGATAGGAAAAAAATGTAAGAAGAACAAAAACCAAAGAGAGGAAGGAACGCATATAAAACCCTCAATTCAGCAGAAGGCAGGAGTCATACTGTATGGCCTATGCTCCATACATTGCAGATCCGTTCTTAGAAAACTATATATATATCCTATTGTCTGATGTTAGGCATTGCAGGTGTGCTCAAAAAGTTTCACACGGAAGACAGACCAGTGACCTAACATTAAACTCTTTGAATTCCTCTCCTATCATTTCAACATGCTGTTGGCACGGTATCAAAATTGGTATGTGGCTCTTCTTTGGAGTTATCAGGACGTTTGCTCTGGAGCCCCAAGAGTCAAAATGTCTTAATCAATCATTTAACTTTCCTTATTTTTATTGTTTCAACTCTCGCTCACTCACCTTTACCAAAAAAAAAAAAAAAATTGGTAGCAATGACGAATCCAGTTCCCACACCCTCTGCCTGCAAGAATAATGGCTCTAACTGCTACCACTCACTGCCCCCTCTGTCTTATGACATGATCAGTAAGAACAACTTGTTCGTGGATGTAAAACTGTTCACTTCAAAAGCAGCAAGCGGCTTGCTTTAGCCCAGTCTCACAAGATGTTTCCCTGACAATGACGTTATTAGTTACAGCTAGGTTGATGAGAGCTAATTTGGGATGATATTCTTGTTATTATCTTCCCAAGTGCTGGTACCTTTTCGATCAAGGTGGCTATTATTTGGATAAGAGACTTCCTCTTCAAAAACCACAAATATACAACCAACCGTCAATTTATAAATAATGAACATATACCAACAGTAGAATAGAAAATGTGAATAATACAAAAATTATAACAATCTTTTAGGATTTACTTCCATATTCCATTTTCCCACATAGCAAAGAAAATTTGATCCAATAACCAACTAAAATGGTTCTGAGTTGGTCATCATCCTTTCCCCACTGGTCCCTTAAAATCCATGGCAATATAGCTTCGGATCCAGTAACTGCATTTAGAATTAATTCTAATGATGCAATCACAGATATATCTTAAAAATCTGTAAGAATATTTTCACATGGCTTAAAGTGTGAAAATGGGAAACAATCTAATAATCAGCAATGGGGGTTGGATGAATAAATTAGGGCACAACCATAAAATGGGACGTTGAACAGCCACTAAAAATCATTCTATGATGCCATTAGTTGTGAAAGGCATTTCGAGTCATTTATGTTTGCAAAACTGTTGTCTTTCTTTTTTATGAAGGAAAGCTTATAACCTTACAACCTCACTTTCAAGAACTTGCATTCTGACACCATAGCTGAAGAGGACAGAGTAATTTCTAAAGGTAAATGCAGATCTGTATAAATAGAAATTATATAATTGCTTTTAAGATTAATCATCTTCTGAGAGCCCATAGAGAAAAGAGGTAAAATCCTGGCAAACTGGAGGGCTATTATTTAAGGCAGACAGAAGTTGCATACAATGCTAAAAGTTCACAGTCCTCTCTGAATGACCTCAGTTCACGCAGATCATACTCAACTCCGCAGCGCCTCATTACCTTTATATAGTTCGGGTGTCCCCGCCCTGTCACCCATGTATGCTTGTTATCATCCCAGTCAGACTAGGGGTTAAAGCTAGAGTCCTTCTCTCCCACTATAGCAAATACGAATGGCTACTGTCTGCCTGGCGTGTCTTTCCCTCTTCTGGCCAAAGGAACCTTCCACCCCACCCCCACCACCACTTCCATGGAGAAGCTACTTTCTCCATTCCAACTATGTGTCCCTTGGTGACCAGTCCTCTGCCCTGCTTCACCGGGCTTGGGGGATGGCAGATGAACAGATACTGGCATACACTGAAGCGAGGGTAGAAGGAAGCCAGCTCTTGCTTTTGAGTTGCCCGGCTGGGATACGGGAAATTTCTATCTCCCTGAGACCACCCTCCCGCCAAGGAGAGATGTGGTCACAGGGAAGAGCGATGCCAAGGAAACAGAGGGGAGTCCAAGTGATACCTAGTAGTCTTGGATCTGGAATCCCCCTTGGCCTCACTTGGTACGTGCACCAGCTAGCAGGAGTTGGACATCTGTCACTTCCAACTGAGACAGTCCTGACTGGTCCACACTCACTCACACCGGCCAGAGACAGGACCCTACATTCTGTGCCGTGTTCACGGCCACGAGGTCCAGTCAGTGCCCCCCAGGCCCTCCAGGTAACTGGGTTCACCCCTCGGAAGTGTGGGTCACACAAGATCCGGTTCGCTGCATCCTCCTAAAATACCAGCGTCTGTGCTAAGAGAAGGAACTGCTTCATTCTGTTACTTACGAAAATTACTAAAATAAATGATAACCGCTCAATTTTTCATAGGCATTCTCTTCAGTGAAATAGACAAGTCTGACCTTTTTTATCCCTGCCTTCTGTAACAGAGTTCTAGTGACTCGGTCTGACTGTTTTGAAAGAAGCAGAAATTAGGATCACATGCAAGTAAGTGTCTCCTCATAAGGACGACATGAATTGCTCTAAGCACAGCATAAAGGCCCTGACTCAAACCAAATGCCACTTCCTTAATCACTAATACACCTCCATACAGCACCCTAGGTTCCCAGTTAAGTACCTACCAAGTCCCTCCCTTCCTAGATGTCTGACACCCAGTTGAGCTCATGGATGAAGGTGACACTCATGAGCCATTCTTAGCAATAAATGTGCTGCAATCACAATAATGACTGTAAAGTGATTGTTACTCATGACAAATGAGTTTTTCTGCAGGGCGCAAGAAATAAAAACATGACAGATGGCTTTCTGAGCCAAACCAAGGTATATGACAGGCCTCAAATTGGAGAAATTGTGCGTGTGATGTTTTCATTGGCAAACGATTGTAAATAAATTAATCCCACTCTGTCAATCCTCCACATACATTACTGGAAGCTACTAACTAAAACAGAGCCTCCAAGAAGGATGCCAAAAAAACCAGCAGTCACTAATGCAATATCCAGGGCAGACCATCTCAGAGAAGCATCCTTAATGAGTCATGATCATACTTTGTATGGTTTTTTTCTCCCTTAAAGCTCATCCAGTTAAAATCGTTCACTATACAAAAAACAAAGCTAATAACTTCTGTTCGAGCCAGCACTTAAAGAGAATGTGGGTACACAGTAATATACATATTGGAGAGTGTGTAAAAAATAAAAACAAAACCCAAAACCATTGACCAGAACCAATAAGATGTTTGGCATATGAATAAAAAAATCATTTTTATTTTACTTAAGTAACTCACATGAAAAACCCAAAAGCAGACTCAGTATTATTGGATAGAGAAGAAATTCTACTCCTCTGTTTTCAAATTCCAAGAAAAGGTCCTAGAGGTGTTTACCCACTGAGAGCATCAGCTGGAATGCTGCCCATATTGAATGGGTGCTCCGATGGGATGATGAAATCCAGAGAACATAGGGGTGCATCCAAGAATAGTATCAAAAACAAGGTATTGCCCAACCTTGTCCTATAGCGAACAGGTAGTTGAACACCCACTCTGTCCTGAGGCCACCAAGCAGCTGCTTGGCCAATACTTTATTTATGCCCTACCCTGCCCTCTCTTAGTTCACACTAGTGTAATATCCTGCCACTGGGCCACTCCCAGCACCTCTCCAAAGTGAATTGAGGCCAGAGAAGCTAGAGGCTAACAAAAAAACATGAAATGAGACCGGAGGTGTAGCTTAGTGACAGGGTCGCCAGATCTGGCAAATAAAAATGCAAAAATGCCCGACGGATTCTGCAGTTCTGATAAACAACAAACAATTCATCTCACACAATATTTGGGACATACTTATACTAGAAACTCGCCACTGTTTATCTGAAATTCGAATTTAATTGAACATCTGTATTTTATCTGACAGTCCTGCTTGGGATAAACAGCTGTTGCTGACTACCCACCATCTATTCCCATTCCTCTTTCAACCATATCCCAAATTTCCCAGAAAACACCTCCCATTTTTCAGCCATGTGGGGTGTCACATGGGGTAGTCAGCCCCGAATTTATACAGAGCAATGAAATGCAATGAGCAAAGAAACACCAACTGCTGATGGGAAAAACTATTCTTTATTCTCCTAGGGATGAGGAAGCTTGAGACAAAGGAAAATGGGCCAGCTGCCTTAAACCAAGCCCTTCCCTGCCCCACTTTGAAATGCCAGAAAAGCCAAGAATGAGGGAAAAGTGGTGAGAGCCAAACAGAGTAAGCTATGGCCACAGCAGGTATCTCAAAATCAAACTGGTCAAAATCTGCACGAAACCAACCAAAGACATCCATTCTCTGTGGCCCATGAACCACAGAGTTTGTTACCCATTGACAAAGCTCTCTAAGGTGGGTCTTTCTTCCCCTTTCTTCCTATAGTGTAGGCTGTGAGGATATTTTTTTTTTTTAAGGAAGTATTATTCTGGAAAAAAAATTCTAAAGGCACAAAAATTCCCCACTAGTAAGCCAGTCTGGGCACTCTGTTTTGCAACAGGGAAGCTAAAATGAACAAACACCGTTTTAACAAATAGCCTCCACTTTATTCAAATTGTAATTCCTGGTATTGCCCATTGGTTTGTATTAGCGGCTAATTCTTCCCTCCAAGAGTCTCTTTTCCCACACGATGGAGTGTATGTATCCCTACCAACAGGAAATACAGATGAGTTTTTGGAAGTTTGGAAAAATGACTATCGAGACCCAAGTCCCAACTATTTCACACTTTAGCACAAGGGAAATTTTTAATCTGATGATACTTATAGGTCATTCTTCTAGCAGTGATATCCATCAAATATTTTAAGGAAAGACTAAAAGAAAAACATTCTTTCTGCAAAAGGTTTAAAAGGAAAAAATTCCCCAACTACCCTAGCATTTTCAAGTCTGAAGACTTTGGAAGGCCTTAGCCTCTCTATTTAAATCATACTGTTCATAAGAAACAATTTCACTTCTCTCTCAAACTAAAGTATTTGTCTTTGATTTTACAGCAGAGTCCCTCAGGCTCACAAAAATACTTATATTTATACTCCCTACCTATTTATTTAGGATATTTACCTCCTTACAGAGATGGACCTCAGAGATCAGCTAAAATCAAGTTCAATATTTCTTAGGTTAGGGAACCTGCTAAACCAAGCTAATCCCAACTAGGACTTGAATGTGGCCTCGAAGGACTCCTCCCATGGCACCCTGTGGCTTCCCCAACATCCTGCCTATGCTTTGTCATTGCTAAACCTGAAGAAAAGAGTGTCTCTCTTCTGTTTTCCAAATACCAGTAACTTGGTGAGGTCCGAAATAAAGCCAGAGGATACCCTTCCTAACACAATCATCTTTGGGAAGTATCATTTGTTTTAGATACAAGACTGACCCTAAATAAGACATTAAACACTCCTGTAAGTTTTAAATTGGGTAACAACACAGATCGGAGTAATTAAAAAAAAAAAAAAAACTTTTCAAGTGAGCCAACCCACCTACACTGGACTATTTGATGAAAATATCTAACAACACAAAAAGCATATATACAAGCACATAGGAAAAAACATGAAGTTAGAGTAATGAGATTTTCCATGGGTCTTTCTTCCCTTTTTAAAAAAAATTTGTAATGATCATTATAAATTATTTTTGCAAAGAGTAATATTCTTTTTTTTCTTTTTTTTTTTTTAAAGATTTTATTTGTTTATTAGAGAGAGAGACTGAGAATGAGAGGGGAGAAGGTCAGAGGGAGAAGCAGACTTCCCGCAGAGCCGGGAGTCCGATATGGGACTCGATCCCGGGACTCCGGGATCATGACCCGAGCCGAAGGCAGTCGCCCAACCAACTGAGCCACCCAGGTGCCCACAAAGAGTAATATTCTAATACTTAAGCGAACCATACTCATTCTCTAGCAATGAACAAAAAGAGATAGAGAAAAGGTTTTCTACCCAGGACAAAAAAAAAGACAACTTATCTCAGACCCACAGCCAAACACAAATATCTAAAATTTCCAGAGGTCATTCACTATCTCCACATTCACGTCTGGCCATCTCACAGACACAGACGCCTCCATTTAGGGACAGGTGGATCAGAATTTCTTCAAATTTCTAGAGGAATTTCTTCCTCTAGACCAGTTCAAGCCAGCTCAGCTTACTGTGAAATGCAAGGCCAAGGTTATCGGTCCATGAGGGGCCCCAGTCCTGTGCCCAAGCCCTTCTGCCCTCACTGGGCTGGCAAGTGGCAGAGCGCCTGTCAGTCAGGGCACCTGAGCCCTAAGACCAACAGGGAACAGAGTCATGATATTTGAGATAATGAAAAGAGCTAGTAACCCAGATGTTCACACTCTCCTTTTCGAGGATCATGATGCACACACAGACCCTGCAGTCACCCAGGAATGATGTCCTTTTTTTTTTTTTTTTTGCACAATTTGCATCTTTCTGCACTCAATTTCCTTTACTCATTCCTTCCTTGTTTCTAAGCTCTACTCAGCTCCAAGAACAGTCACAATCTAACGATGGAAAGGTCAGACTTAATGGGAAAAAGGGGCGTCAGTCCCCCGGAAACAAATATTCTTTTGTCGTGATCTCCCACACAGAATGTGGTCATCGTGTCAGCCTGGAAATGCCAACCTGTTCACAGCTGCTGTGCACAGTTCAGACCAGACCTGTCCCCAGGCACCTGGGGCCAGACAGAAGATGGGACGTGAAGCTTCATATATCCCTGCAATCGACTTTTTCTACCTCCCACCAAACTCAGGGGCAGAAGCTAAGTTTGGGTGAGGAAAATGACTTATGTTCCAAATTCTCTCAAAAGACCAACGGTTGTAAATGTAAAAATTATGTATTTCTGAAACCTATTTATTTAAAACAATAAAAGGAACGCCTGAGTGGCTCAGTCCATTAATTGTTTGCCTTCAGCTCAGGTCATGATCCCAGGGTCCTTGGATCGAGTCCCACATCGGGCTTCCTGCTCAGGGGGGAGCCTGCTTCTCACTGTGCCTGTCGCTCCCTTTGGGTGCGCGCACGCTCTCTCTCTCTCTCTCTCTTTCTGATAAATAAATAAAATCTTTTTAAAAAATAAATAAAACAATACAAAATATTTTTGTGATTCTGCATGTGGAGGCAGGCCATGCCTAAAATCTAGAATGGTGGGGGGCTCCTTGATTCTTAAATAACAGCACTTAGCCAAATCAAGGATATTATTATGAACACCACCCTCCAAGTAAAGTCTGGATCATATCAACATTTTATCCCTTATTCACCCAGTTACCAAAAAAGGCATTTTCAGTCTTCACGTGCAAACTCCAACTATATGAGCCAATAGATGTTTAATAACCATAAACTCCCAGCTACATTCTGAGACGACACGCTTCAGGTAAAGCCTAAAAAGGTCTCGCCCCCTCTAGTCATTCTTCTCAAATGACTTGATGAAACAGGGACGGGACTACAAATCTAGATCCACGAGCAAGAAAAATCATTAAGACACGCCAGGCAAGACTTGTCATTGTTCCGACAAGACTAAGCAGGTCCATCCTGGTGACTGCAGACGGGGTGACGGCGCTGGGCTCCACTCCATGCTCGGCAGGAAGGCCGCGAGGCCCTGCACGCTGCCGAAACTGGCAGCTGGAGGCACTTACTCTTTACAACTTTGATTTTTGCTTATTCACCTATTTATTTTTCTGGTCCTAATGGCATCCTTCTGCACTGGCTGAGCGGCCCCAGGCTCGACTCTTGAGGAAGCAGGCAAGGTAGTTTCCATTTTACGAACAAGGAAACTGGAGCATGCTGAAATTATGCAAGCTCGTTAAGTGGCCGGGCCGTGATTCAAGCCAGAATGTCTGACTACGAAGCTCACGAGGACGAGGAAAAAAAAACCAGCTCACGAGTGCTCCCCGGGACGGCTTCCTGCCACCGACGATGACCGAGGATCTGCCCACCTGTCCATCACGCCGGGCAGACGCAGCCAGCAGACCCAGATTTCGGCTTTCGAAGCAGTAGAAGAAAACTGCACTCGGCAACTGTAGAAACCACCGCACGGAAGACCATTTTCCCCTGCAAAATAAGTGTTTCCCCCCCAAAAGGGGAAACAACCCAAATGCTCACCAACTGAGGACCAGATAAGTAAAACGCGGTATATGCATACAGTGAAGTGGACTCAGCCTTCAAAAAGGAACAGTACGGGGAGGTGCTACAACACGGGTAAACAGACCGTGAAAACACTATGCCAAGGGAAAAAAACTGGTCACAAAGACCAAACGATATAGGATTCCATCTATATGAAATATCAAGGAGGCAAACCTATAGAGACATAAAGTAGATTAGTGGCCGATTAAGGATGAGAAGGATAAAGGCACGCATGTGTGTGTGCGTGTATATGTGTGTTCAGGGGGTGGGGAAGGATAGCTAATAGCTGTCTAGCTAGTAAGAGATTCTCTTTGTGGGGATGAGAATATTCTAAAATTGACTGTGGTTATGATTGCACATACCTACAAATATACTAAAAAACCACTGACTTGTGTATTTTAAACGGATGAAATGTATGGTATATAACTTACATTTCAATAAAGCTGTTTAAAAAATAAGTGTCATGTTCAGCAAATCAAAAGAGCCCTTAGCTTTTATCTCCTTCCAGTTCCTCTTTTAGAAGTAAGGAAGCCTAGCAGAGAGCCCAATACTAGGGTCTAGGGTCTAAGGTCTAGACCCTAGACCCTAAATCAGTGTCCCAATGTGCTCTGCCTCCCAGTACCACTACTCACTGTCCCCCAGGTACTCGGTGCTAGGCTTCCGTGCCAGGCCAGGGATGTTGGGAGCCTAAATGTGGTTGGGCCTTTTCAAGCCTGGAACAATGAAGCTATAGCCAACAGCTATCGGTAGCACTAGGTTCAGAAGAGGTCAAGACCACAGGAGCTGAGGAGTCAGGCAGGAGATAAGGCCTGAGATAGGCCTTCGGGATGGAATGCACTGGATGGGGGGGCGGGACAAGAGAGGTGAGGACACTCCAGGGAAGTGAGACAGGAGCTGCCAAGTAAGCCATTCAGTTTATACCAGGTCTTTTAGATCAGGTTTGAGAAACATTACAGTCTCAAGAGGAGGAGAATGGGGACATAGGCAGGCGATCGGCCCCAACTGGACAGGATGTCAGGGAGCATTCTGAAGCGACAGGATGAGAGCTGTCTTTACAGAAGACAAGCTTGGCTGCAGTGTGCAAGGGACTGGGGTCAGAGGGCCACTGTGCTATAATCTACAAATGAGCTATCAGCACACACACGAGAGTAGGGGCAATAGGAATGGAGAGGAAGGAAGGGAGACAAGCAGGGGATAAACGACAAAACCCAACCATGCCGAGACTTGTGGAAGAGAGAAGAGGGACAGCCAGCCAGGGCACCAACTCTGAGCCCAGACTGCCTGGGCTTCAATCCTTACTCAGTGTGCCTTGTCAGGTTACTTAAATGCTCTGTGCCTCAGTTTCCTGGGTGAAGTAGGAATAAAAACAGGGTTTCTGGGGCACCTGGGTGGCTCAGGCGGTTAAGCATCTGCCTTCAGCTCAGGTCATGATCTCCGGGTCCTGGGATCGAGTCCTGCATCAGACTCCCTGCTCAGCAGGGAGCCTGCTTCTCCCTCTGCCTCTGCTCCTCCCATTTGCATGTATGTGCACAAGCGTGTGTGGGTGTGGGTGTGGGTGTGTGTGTCTCAAATAAATAAAATGTTTTTAAAAAATAATGTCTCTGTCAAATAGTTGTTGGGAGAATTAAATGTTGACAAGGCTTAGAACAATGCCTGGGACTGAGTAAGTGCTTTGCAAATGCATATTAAGCATTCTATAATCCAGCTTCTGAAGATGACAAGAGCAACATGGAAAAACCTCATTATCTCCCACCAAGAGTCCTTTTTCATTCACTTTCCCCCATTTATTCATCCCTAGGTTCTAAGTTCTAGGAAGAATAAAACATGCCCACCGCCCTGGCAGGTGGGCCGCCAGGGAGAAATAGGCCAGAAAACAGAACAATGGCTATTCTCTGCCAAAATCCACACATAATAATCGGTTGAACAAACATGCTTGGTGGGCAGCCCAGCAGCAAGTGAAAGACCCCGGACCAGACAGGCTGATGCTCCCCAAGCAAACCTGCAGTGCTCCCGCCCGGAGAAGAGGCTTGGCGGGCATGCACGCTTCACCCAAGGCTGCCCTTTCCAAGCTGCCTCAGACCTGGGAACCACTGAGGCTCCTCCCTGCCCTGCTTCCTGGTGGCTCCCCCTCCGGGCCGGGCCCCGGCATCTCCTCACCGGCCTGACGCTCTCCTCACGATTTCATAAATCAAAGACTAATTAATTAAGGGCAAGGCCTGAATTGACACTGCTGGTCAGGAAGGTCTAGGCAGAGCATGAAGACCAGAGAGAGGAGGGACCATGCCTTTTCTGCACGGCAGGAAGAAAGACGCTGTGTGGTCTTGACTACAGAGCCCCGGACCGTCTGAATCAGAACTGGGCTCCCCTCCACCCGCAGCTGCAGGGGGTCGTGGTCAACGTGTGGCATCTCCCCAACTGGACCCCCCTCGTGATACTCACAGGCTGGGGATGATCTAGTGCTCACACCGGAAAGACGTTTAAACCATCATACAAATGCAGTCTATTTTTAGTAACTGGACTGAGTCTCATATCCTTGGATAATTACTTTAAAAACCTCCCTTCGCAAATGATTAAAAAATTCAAATGAAGTTTTATACTCGGTCTTTCCGATGAGGTTTAAATAACATTACATTCCCACTATTAGAATGGGTAAATAATCTATAGTATAGACATATGATGGGAGAATAAATATTAAGATAGATCTCTAGCTACTGTTATGGAAAAGTGTACTTTTAAGTAGAAACAAACAAAAGAATGTTAAAGTAACATGTAAAAAATATCTGAACCAGGTTTGTACATGCCCAGGTGTGTATGTCTGAAGGACAGATCATGAACTGAGACAGGGGCTCACACTCTAGGGGGACAGGAAGGATCGGAAGCAGAGAATGAGAGAGACTGTCACTTTGGCTGAATTTCTCAAAACAAGAGTGTGTTTGAGTATAACCTGGGTAATTTTTTTTCAAAGATTTTGTTTATTTATTTGACAGAGAGAGAGAGGGAGAGCACAAGTAGGCAGAGTAGCAGGCAGAGGGAGAGGGAGAACTAGGCTTCCCACTGAGCAGGGAGCCCCATGCAGGGCTCGATCCCAGATCCCAGGACCCCAGGATCATGATCCTGAACTGAAGGCAGGCACTTAACCGACTGAGCCACCCAGGCGCCCCATAACTTGGGTAATTTTTTAAAAGAAAAAAAAGAAACGAAACAATAGTTACTGTTGCACGTAAATACAGGATCATCTATGAATAAAGTAAACCTGGTTTATAATTTTAAATTCTTCTTCCCTTTATTCTGGTCAGAAGGGGGCTCATTTTCAACTCTTCAGAAATCTGAAAAGATGATAATATTAACTTCTGTGTGACCTTGAGGAGCATGTAAAGAACAAAAGATTCCAAGCCAAATCTTAAAATATAATAATAATGGATGTATGATTTACAATGTGATGTTCCCAGGAGAATCATTTCTCCTGGGTTTATCTGGCTAAGCTTCCTTTCAAGTTTGTTAGTGGATGATGGTGATAGCACTAGGAATGAACTTGAGGCTGTGTTTAAATAACTACAACCAACTAGTTCCTCTGACATCTCTGCATTCACTACTGACACAGTTAATCTGCTTAATTACAGTTTTGCTGCTATCTCAAATTCCCCTATTTACTTTGCATCCTGAAAAGTCCTTTGAAACCCAAACAGTCTACTACCTCTCCAGCTCTATTTGGAAAGGTTACAATCTTAAGATTATTTTTTAAGGGGGGTCGGGGCATACTTCCAGCACTGAGTAGAATGTGGAAATAATCTAGGAATAGATAAATATACTGAATTATTCTCAGCAACTTTTGCTCTCTTGGATCATCATTGTTCAGTTTGAGGTAGAGCTTTCTTAGAATTTATAGTAAGACTGATAATGAAATACAGAGAACAAAGGCTATTCCAATGTGTAATATACCGTATGTGTACCCACTATGGTGGACACAGTGCCAGCACCTGCCACACGGTATGTTCTCAATAAACATTAATTGGCTTACTGCGTGGAAAAGAAGTACCAGATGACTTAAATAATGGAGAAATTAGAAAATCATTTCTATTTCTTTCCGCGAATATTATGTGAACTCCTACGTGTGCCAGGCATTGCCCCCAGTGACTGGAGAGTTACAGGCAAGGTGAGATTTGCTTTCTATCCTTACGAGTTCACAGATTAAAGAATGAAAATAAAGCATCAGCACTTTTGCTGGGGCAAAACATCCAAGGGCTGTCTACTCCTTCCAACGCTCAGATTCATATCGAATTGTACTATTACGTCTAATCTAAAAGCATCCACTTCTGCCTTTGCCCACCCAGTAACATTTTGATTATTTTAACGGCATGCTCAACGTCAGTACAGATTTCAACAAATATTTCAACAAATATTTCCTGGTACCAATATGTGCAAGGCATGAAGGACAATACAACACCAGGTCCATATCCTAAGAGCTGACTTGTTAGGGAAATGAAATAAATCCATTCACTCAATGACAAGCCTTACATGACATTTTAATGGACACGAGAAAAGAGCAAGTGCCAAATTACTCAGCCAGATCAAATTAATCTGGGGATCTGGAGTAGCAGGGGATCCCTTCCAGCTGGTTGGTCCAATAAGGTGTTAGAGAGGAGATGGGGTTGCTGAATATTAATAGACCAAGCAAGAAAGGAAGACATTCTAGGCCAGTGAGAGAAATGACACATTACTCTTCATCGGCAAGTCCAAAGACAAGCCAGTCTGTATGAACTATGCAGAGGCCATGAGCACAAAATAGAAAACTGGAGAGAGAAGCACTTTCATGACCACAATGGGCCGCCTTCAGGTCTGTTTATTAACATATTCCAAAAAAATCACTGCTCAGTTACATCCACATATGCCCTGACATGTAGGTGACCGCCTGGAAAGGGATATGAGTCCCAAGTGGAGTGCAGTACAATTCCTTGACATTTGTATTTTTAAAGAGTTCATATGAAGGGCAACGGCATTAGCATAATACTGGCTCTGGACTTTGAATTTTTAACCAAATGTTAAAAATGAGTCGTTTCTCTCGTCTCTGTGTGTGTTTCCCTCACTCTCTTGGCTCATTTCTCTTTTCTCTTCCTTTATTTTTCTCTCTCCACCCTTTTCTGTGTAATTAAAAAAAAAAAAATCAATGCCACAAGCCTGTACGTTTAAATTCAGCCCACATGACATTTCCTTCGAGTTTAATTGCTTCCATACAATTTATATCCGCTAGTCACGCTAGACCCCAGAGTATTAAACATGCTCTTTTACAAAGAAGCTCTTGTCCTATAATAACCCCCATAATCAAAGTGCAGGAATTATGGGTAAGGCCCAGCCGGATGATGGGCGAAACAAACAGGTTTTTAAAGTCGCCCAGAGCAGGCTTCGGGCAGGCAACAAATCAAAGCCAGCCACTCCACAATCAGGCTTGAGAGCAGAAAAAACATGGAGCACTAGCTCAAACAGGAGTCTGGGTATCTCTGCACGTCCAGCAAGTCTAAATGAAGTCAGATAGTTTATCTTTGGGTCATCACACATGCTACTTAAAGACATCAGGTTATATTCTCTCTGCTTTCAAGTCAACCCATCCAAAAAAGATCTGTTGGTGGTCTCTAAGGGCCCCTCTTCAAAACATCTTTAAAATGAATAAATCATCCTTCATTGTTATTCTAAGTAGACTAAAATCACCTCTTCTATTTTCCTATAAACTACTCAGGCAGTGTATCTGGCCATGTTCTATAGCAAAGAACATCTATAAGCATCTCAAGGTGTCTTATAAACTCTTATCTTTCCGGACACTTGCTCAACCTATCCCATTATCTTTCCTTTCTCTAAACAAACCACCTCCCCAAAAGTTCATCTTTGAAATTTTACACCTGTATAAAGGCACTTAACATGACTCCTTAGATCTCCCTTATTCCGGTAGCCCAATTTGTTCAAGAACTGTGCCTATTTTCTTACAAAACCCCTTTAAGCAACATTTTTGGTCCTCCTTATATTCAGATAAGTGCCCCTCTACCAGGATCAGAAGTTTCCTTAAAAAAAAAAAAAAAAAAAAAAATTTAAGGGCGCCTGGGTGGCTCAGTTGGTTGAGCGGCTGCCTTCGGCTCAGGTCATGATCCCGGAGTCGCGAGATCGAGTCCCACATCCGGCTCCCAGCTCCATGGGGAGTCCGCTTCTCACTCTGACCTTCTCCCTTCTCATGCTCTCTCTCATTTTCTCTCTTTCCTAATAAAATAAATAAACAAAAATCTAAAAAAAAAAAATTTAATTCCATGCAATCTCTCCTCATGTTCAAAATCCATTGAGAGCAAGAGCAAACAATCTCAATCACTTATCAGATCCACACATTCACATCTTAAGGGATTTTTTCAGTGTTTCTGCAGCTTACCCCTCTGCTTATGTTTCCTTCTTGATTTTCATAAACCAATGATTCTGTCTATGAATAAAGGTTAGAACCAATACAGTTTGGATCAGATATGTTATTCTAGTCTTAGAAACTGACAGATGAAAACATTTTGCTTACTTCCAATGAGCTACTTTTGACCTACTTATAATAAAAAACCAATTTGTATGCTATCACTAAAACACAATGCCATCTGAGTTTTATTTATCTTTCTGCATGCTACACACGTGTATTATTTATTGCAGTAAATAATATCTAGATCTGGACACATTTAGACCCATAATCTCTTTATGTATCAAGTCACTAGGCAAGTCAAAGAGAAATCAGACTTAAAACATTCATGTAGAAGCTCATACTTAACATTTTGGGAAGGAAACCTTGTATTTTACTGGTATGAGGTATTAGTTATTACGCAATATCCTTTTATCTTGTTCCACAATGTAACTTTTTTGTTCTACACTTGGCCGGCTTTACTCTCACTGTACAAAACAGACATTGTTTTAAAAACCTATTTGTAATAAGTGTCAGTAAGTACGATCTTTCACTTCAGCTGAAGCAACCGCATAGCATCGGTTTACACCTCCGCGCTCACTTGGAAGTTTCTAATACTCTTTTTCAACAGCTCTGGAAACTAGACTCCAAATAGATACATTCCAGTCCACGAGGATGTTTACCAGCGCTCCGAAGGACCTTCAGAGAACTCTGAAAACGTTAACTTGTTTCTACTGCTTTGCTTTAAGGGGAGTAGGGACAAGGACTTTAACCAGCCACGCCACGGGCCCTCTGACACACACCGGGTGAGCTGGACATTCCAATGCATGGGCAACTGGGAAATCCGCGTCCTGTAATGGTTTTCAACTCATTAACTAGGGCTGGCCAACTAGGAGGTTAAATGAAAAGCACTGTGGCAAAACCTGACTCACGTTACCATGGCTAATAATTTAAAAGGGCCGTGCTGGTCTGTCCCCAGCGCCACTCACCTGACAAAGTTTCAGGCAAACGTGTCAACAATTCTGGATCTAACCTTTAAAAGCGTTTCTTTCATGGTGACGCTCCAAACTGTCCGTAATTATTGACCCTACAATCTAATCTGCTCCTACTGTTAAATATCTGTTAATAATCACTGACTGCTCAATAGTTATTAACAAGTAAGCAATAGACGAACACAGAGAACAAAGGAGCCACTGTCTACTGTATGGGTTACAGCCCTTGGACCTTTGCTGAGAACTCCGCTTTCCAAAGCCCCAAAGCACAGCCCTTGCTATCCTAACCCTTGCGGAAATGCCACATCAATAAACTCGAATTTAATTTTTTCAGACCACAGATAACTAAACTTCTTTAAAAGCCTAAGGAAAGAAGCAATTATATTTGTAAAACACACTCGGGTCGAGCTTTACCTTTAAGTAGCTCATCCTTTCTCTCTTCCTGCCTTTTCTTCCTTCAAGATTTTCTACAATATATATTTATGGTTGGATTTTATGTTAAAATGCACAAAAAGACAAATACATGTTGGATGGTATAACTACTTAGGAGGAATTCATATTTGCCAAAAGTTCTACATGCAGAGGCTAGTATTTCACACAGTACATAAAACAAAGACCCGTAAAAGTGGAAACAGTTGCACTAGAGAATGTGTCTTCAGAAAACATAAGTACTTTTCTAAACAGCCCTGAAGTTTACTGCTTCTTTAATGATTCTTAATCCCAGCTACTAACTTTACATGTTTATACAAATCCCAAACCAGTAACAAGACTCCCAAGTACTCCCAAATTAGCAGAAGGCAGCAGAATGGTCTTTTGACTACAAAATGTATCCAAACCCAAACTCCAACTCAGACCAGTTTTATACAATCAAACATGTTTTATTTACCTTATATTGTGAAAGGATAAACCCGCCTGGGCATTTACCTGCATTAATTTCGGAATCCCCTTTGCCAGGTTATCAGAATCTGTTCCGGCAAATGGAGAAACAAAGATAGGAAAGATAAAGGTTTACCCGAAACAACAGTTACATAATCTTGTGAACCATAAATTTTTAACTGATACTCACCAAACAAAATCTGCTATTTTTATGACCGCCATTAAGTATGACGCATCCCAGCAGTAACAGTCCTGTGTGCTACAAACTATGGTAAAGGTTCTACCACAGTCAGGATCAGAGACCGTAATTTTCCTCACGGCAAGTGATTATCATATCAATTAGAGTAATATTTTTACCCAAGTCTTTTAACTTATCTCGGTCAGTTATAAAACACTGATTTCAAACCCTGTTTTAACAGGATGTTTGAATAAGCAAATGTGTGGTCTTTCCCTATGGCATGGGATCTGTACAGAGAGAACCACACTCCTTACCAGGGATGTGGTAGAATATATGGGAATTTGGGGGATGCCCCCTTATCTGAGATGCTTATTTTCTTCATTTTTCCCTCTTCAAAAACTGGATTGTAGAATCAGTCCCCCGGGTCCCAGCCTTTCCCCTGGGGAAAGAAGTCGCCTCAGTGGAATCACTGAAAATTTGTCAGTTCTCATCTTCCCAGAGGTCTAAGAAACATGACCCAGAATTAATATTCCTCCTTCTTGCAGACAATTTCTTCCCTGGATTTCTTGTACTATTTTCTGCATTTCCTCCAGCCTCTCTGGCTGTCTCTCCTTTACAGAGTCCAGGCTTTTCTTCTCACTCCATCTGTAACCTCTCTCTCTGGGATCTCATCCACACCTGGATTAGGATAATTATATACATAAAATAATAATTATAAAGATTTACATATAATTAGAGAGAAAGTTCTGAAAATATATATATATCTCCCTTGGATATCTTAAATTCACCTCAAACTCAACATATTAGAAATTTGCTTTCTTTTTTTTTCTTTTATTTACTTATTTGACAGAGAGAAATCACAAGTAGGCAGAGAGGCAGACAGAGAGAGGGGGAAGCAGGCTCCCCGCTGAGCAGAAAGCCGGATGCGGGGCTCAATCCTGGAACCCTGAGATCATGACCTGAGCTGAAAGCAGAGGCTTTAACCCACTGAAATACCCAGGCATCCCTCTTTTTTTTTTTTCTTTAAGTCTTTTTTTATTTACGGATTTTTCTGGTAAGGAGATATACCATAGGAAAGCAATTTCACTGGCAGTGAGGTATATATATATGCTATCAAAATACTCCTTATTTTAACTGTTTTTAACTTTATTTACATACTAAGAAAATTATCACTGCATATCCTTGTTTCAACTACGTATTAGCCATCCTACATAAAATAAAATGAAATAGTGCTTGCATACAAAAACTGTTACTTGTAAAGGAATCTGGTTGCAGGTTAAAATAAATAATTTGTTTTTGGAAGGAGTTTCAAAAAACCACAATTTATCATGACCAAGACATCTGCCCCATATTTTCCATTCCTTGCAGCACATTTATTTCAGTAAGTCCGTTATGTCAGTTCTTAGCATGAGCATAGTGTTAAATGATTTCATACATATAATCACAAGTTCTAAAATTTAAATTGTAAACATTCTCATCATATGTAGAAATATTTCAACTGGTGTATTAAGTTTTGCTACCTGATCAAATTTGGAATATAAATGAGAAAGCCTATTCTAAGCTGTGTAGTGAGTACTGTTTATTAATTACATTTCTACAATGTCAAATAAAGAGGCAAACCTATCCTATAGGCATGTCAAAATTTAGGTAAAACATTAAAAACAAATTTGTTAACAAATCTGTTAACAAAAGGATGTCTTGCAATAAAGAACATTAGATCTTTAAAATCTATTACGATACAAAAACTTAAGGGGTAAATAGCATCTTCGTTGACAAAGTAGGAGGTAGCACGGATTTACCACTTTATTGTCTGAGAAATGCAACTGGAGTAAACAGTATTTCCTTACCACAAATAATTCCCAGGAATATGTACATATTTCCTTTAGAAATACTTGTTTAAACTAATCTCCCTCTACTTTTTAGTATAAAAAAAAAGTTCCATGTGAGTTTAAAAAAACACGCATCTAGATAGAATAGTACTCTGCCCTATTTGAATGAACAGTCTCAAACTATGAAGTACATGATAGTTAATGCCCTAAGTAAATTTAGCTTAGCGGTTCCTGGAATTCTGCAAAACACTAAACACAAACAAACAAAATATAATATCTTATTTTCCAATGCATGTCTTGTGGGGAATAAACAGAACCTTGATTCCGGTACTGCAGAAAATGTAATTTTCCAATAAGTCTGTCTTTAAGTTATCCTTGTGTAACAGTTTATCGATGACTGCTTACAAGTACTGATCTTTCACTGAGTGAACATGGTTAACTGACAAAACTTAGTAAACCTTAAAATAAAATCTTCCATCCTATATAAAATATATAGCCAACGTGTTAGAAATGTTCACAACCTCTTCTAAACTTGTCGCAATTAGAGACACGTCTGTTCGTGCCATGGATAGCCAGCACCTTGCAAATCTTCCTTCTCACCTCTTTTCCTCACTCCCTATATTTATTCCATTGCCAAAGCCTGTCAAATTACTTCCATAATATCCATTAGCCGGTTTCAATTCTTCCCTTTGCTAAAACCGCCAAAGCAATTTCCCAGCGATTAAATCACTCTTTTCGAGTACCTTCATTCCAGAGTGGGAGATTATTCAAGTCACCGCTCCTGAAGTCTGACACTGCAGCTAGAATGTCTATATCCCCATTTCATCCCAGTATGGCCCGCAGCAGAAAGACTTTGAAAACCTGATCAGTTTGGAGCACCAAGGACATCGACTTCCTGAACCGCAAAGCTAAATCCCAGTCTCTGAAACACAGTTACGCCAACAGAGCTTTTCACCCTGAGACCTCTCCATCACATCCAGTTCTCCATAATTTCATCCAGATCTATACTCAGTCCTGAGGTTGTGTGAGGGTCAGCAAGGAACAAAGACCACCTACGCTGTGCTTCCCATAATACCCAAACCACCAACCAATGCCATTATAAATGAAGTCATGTAATGCATAATAAAATCTCTGGAAGATATACAAGCAATTGTGAATAGTGGTTACATGTGAGGAGTAAAACTAGTGGGTGGAGTACTTTTACTTTTCACTTTATATCCTTCGGTTCTGATTAATTTTTTATTTTTTTAAAAAGCCAGCTTTTAGAGGCTCAGTCGGTTTAGCAGCCATTTCTTGGTTTCAGCTCAGGTCATGATCTCAGGGTCCTGGGATGGAGCCCCGTGTCAGTGGGGAATCTGCATGTACCTCTGCCCCTCCCCGTGCTCCTACTCTATCTCTCAAATAGATTTTTTTCTTTTAAAAAAGCCAGTTTTAAAAAATAAACCTAAAAGTAAAATCAAGTCACTAAGAGTTATGTCTGTTCAGAGCAGCTGGGTGGCTCAGTCGTTAAGTCTCTGCCTCCGGCTCAGGTCATGATCCCAGGGTCCTGGGATCGAGTCCCGCATTGGGCTCCTGGCTCAGTGGGGAGCCTGCTTCTCCCTCCCCAGCTCCTCCATGGCTTGTGTTCCCTCTCTCACCAGCTCTCTCTGTCATAAATAAATAAAAAATCTTAAAAAAAATTTTTTTTTTTATTTAAAAAAAGAGTTATGTCTGTTCACTTTAATTATCATTTACTTGGATTTTCTACTTTTTGATGGGTTATCAATGGCAACCCCAACCTCTGAGCCCTAGGCCACAAACTTTTTCATGGACAAATTGAGAGAAAACAAATAATATCGCAATGTTTGCAGAAAAGCTACCCAAAGGAATATATATTTTTACTAAATAATCCAGCATGTGTATCCTTCTCCAGTCCCCATGTTTTGCACTGAATCTGTAGCTGACAGTACTTGCAAGTAGATTATTCACAAGAAAGAACAGGATTTGGGATTATCTACAGTGTTCGGAACTGAAGTGTGCCAAAGCATATTTTTAAAACAATGAGCATAGGGGCCACAAAGACATAAAATATATTATGTACTAGAAAATAGATGACAATCATGCTTTGTGCCACAAAACTTGTTTCCATATTAAGATTCCATATTCAACATCTTAGATTGATCATTTTTGTTAATTTAACGAGAGGTATAATAAAACTGGTTGGTTGATACATAAAAGGCAGTTGTAAGGATGGGTGCAAAAATGAAATGATATGTAGGTAAATGGATGGATGGATGGATGGATGGATGGAAAGAAAGAAAGGAAGGGAAAGGGAGGGAACGGAAGGGAACAGAAGGAAAAGAAAAAGAAGAGTTAAGAGAAACGTTATCAGCGCCTGAAACTATCTGTGGAAAGAGATCAGTGTTTTTCTATTTTTCATCTGTCAAGCCCAGTATGTGGTCCTGTTGCGGATCCTTATACACAGCCTGGGCCACACATGACATCACACAACTCTGGCAAACCCAGATTACTGCGTTCTACGGTACCGCGTTCCATTAGATGATCCCACTTATCACGTCCTTAGATGTCACAGCATTATCATTTTATATACAAAATGATACATTTATATATATCACTTTACATACATTTTATATACAAGTCTCTAAACATTCTTGACCTCTGTATCCAGTCCATCATGGGTGAGTTACCCACTCTGGACAAAAGTGTGGTTCAGAGACCACACTGAGTCACACCGAGATGTTGGATCAGGTGCTTCTTGAGGGGGTGCCATTCATTCTGAACGGGAGGGCACCCATCTAACTGGCCAGCATGCACTTACCAGACCATGCACCCCCTCGTATGAGAAGGGTGGGCATAGTGACTAATAGTTAGGATAGCAGGTGATAGATAAATATTAGATAACAAACTAGATAGGTAATTAATTAGGGGCCATACTGCTGCTCTTCGTGTAGAATATGTCTGGATAAAGTGTTGGTTCTCTAAAGCTAGGGATCCAGAGAAGATCAGGACTTGTTTTTCCATTTCCATTCCTCCAGTAGCATTTGGGTATATATTATTTTATAATTAAAAAGAGAGGGACTCCTGGGTGGCTTGGTCAGTTAAGCATCTGCCTTCGGCTCTGGTCATGATCCCAAGGTCCTGGGATCGAGCCCTGCATCAGGCTCCCTGCTCAGCGGGGAGTCTGCTTCTCCCTCTCCTGCTCCCCCTGCTTGACCTCACACACTCTCTCTCTCTGTGTCAAATAAATAAAATCTTAAAAAGAGAAAGAGAAAAGAGAAAATGAGAAACAATCTAAGTGTCCCATCAGTAAGGGATCAGTTAAAAGAATTTATGCTACATTCCTACAACAGAATACTATACAGTCCTTAAGGAAATAAACAGATATATATGTATGGAAGAATAAACACCAAGTGACATACCGAGTGAAAAAAGATGCAGATCAGAGTGTACAGTACACTACCATTTGCACTGTACTGAAAACAGTCTAAGTGGGTATATACATACAAATGCTTATACTCACATAGAGTTTCTTTGGAAAGAGGAAAGAAACTACTGCTCTAGGGAGGGAACCAGAGCATTAGGGTAGGGTGAAACTTCTCACAGTATATGCTTCGGTATTACTCGAATTTTTTTTTTTAAAGATTTTATTTATTTATTTGACAGAGAGAGAGATCACAAGTAGGCAGAGAGGCAGGCAGGGAGAGAGGGGGAAGAAGGCTCCCCGCTAAGCTGAGAGCCCGATGCGGGGCTCGACCCCAGGACCCTGAGATCACGACCTGAGCCGATGGCAGAGGCTTTAACCCATGGAGCCGCCCAGGCACCCCATTACTTGAATTTTTTTTCATTTATGTGTACATACTACCTATTCAAAAACTTTTTGGGGGGGCGCCTGGGAGACTCAGCCGTTAAGCCCCTGCCTTAGGCTCAGGTTGTGATCCTGGCTTCCTGGGATTGAGCCCTATGTCTGGGCTCCCTGCTCAGCAGGGCGTTTGTTTCTCCCTCTCCTTCTGCCCCTCACTCGTGCTCTCTATCTCAAATAAATGGATGAAATCTTAAAACAAAACAAAAAAAAAAAACACTATTTTTTTCCAATTTAAAGAAGTTATCTGAAAATATTAACACATGCTTCAGCACTGTGACTTTGTGTGAAAAGTCTCTCAAGCAGCTTCACTAAGAGTTCAGGAAGGATGTGCTTGAGAGGGAGGCCCCTAGCTGCTCAATCAAGCATCCGCAGGGGACAGGGCCCAGGTGGGCTTCGGTGGGATAATTCTGCTTCTGGACTCTTCATTTTGCCTCAGCCCAGTTGATCAGTCTCGGAGAGACTGAGAAACTATCCAAAACCCCAAGAGAGGATTCTGGGAACAGCCAGACCTGCAAGCTATTCATTTATAAGCAGAAATGGCAGATTCAGTGGGGTAGCCTCATATCCTACATGTGTGGAACAGCACATGCTAAATCAAATATATGACAAATGGATAGATCTGTGGAGGGACAGATGGGTGAATGAACTGTTATGAAAGTTTCTACCATTTCAGACTCTTAAATCAGTATAAAATCCTTAGCTCCTTAAACAACTAGGAAGATCTCAACATAGGAGACAATGGTGGGGTCTTGTGCCACATTCGGATAAAGCCAGGACTGGTGTATCTCAAAATGAGGGGATGAGAAAATTGACACTGACTAGCAAAGGGTCAGTGTGCCCGCCCGCTCTAGCTGAGGTTCTGGGGCCTCCATGGGACGCACAGTCATCCACCAACCATCACTTACCTCTCAACCCAACCTAGGCCAGACTTTTCTTGGCCTCAAAAACACACCCTGAGCACTTCTGCCCCTGAAATTGTCTTCCTATCCCCTTTCCTAGAAGGCCTCTTTGCTCACCTACCCACATTCCTCCCATTTTTCAAGGCTCCATGTATGTCAACCAGCTTTACGGAGACTTCTCTGAACATTCACTCCCCTCATTCATCTTCTCCACTGCATCATAGTACATGGAGCTATGATTCTTTTTTTTTTTTTTAAGAGTTTATTTATTTGACACTGAGAGAGAGATAGTGAGAGAGAGATCACAAGTAGGCAGAGTGGCAGGCAGAAGGAGAGGGAGAAGCAGGCTCTCCACCAAGCAAGGACCCCAATGTGGGGCTTGATCCCAGGACCCTGGAATCATGACCTGAGCCGAAGGCAGATGTTTAACCGACCGAGCCACCCAGGTGCCCCTGGAGCCCCGATTCTAAGGGGCACAGACATGATGGAACTCCATTCCGAGCATGGCAGATTCCTATGAGGAATTCTAGTACATGAGCTTGCACGGCAGATGGCAACCAGAAGGTCTTAGAGGATTCCTTCCTATCAAGCACTCGCCTATTTGCCAAGCACTGTGCTCAACTTAACAACGTCGAGCAAGACAAATATCAATCTTGCCCTCATGGAGGTGACAGTATAGTGAAAAAGAGAAGTAACACAATAGAAATCTGGCAGTAATGCAATGGCTGAGGGGCCAGGGGAGAATAGCAGCAAGAGCATCTCATCTACACTAGTGTGGGGGCCTGTGAGTCAGGGAAAATCTCCTGCAGTGGTGGCCTCGAAGCGGATGCCTGAAAGGAGTGCAGGAATTAACCAGGCAAGAAGCAGGAAAATAATGTTCCAGGCACAGGTAAGAGATTGTGCCAAGTTCCTGGGGCCAGTGGGAGGACAGCCAATGGGAGAGCTAAGAGACGTTCAGCACGACTGCAAGGTTCAGATCTGTAACCATAACAGAAACGATTGCCTTATTATGACACACCTCCCAAGAGCTTCCAACAACACGGCGGGCAGCTGCTCTAGGCTCTACGGCCCCAGAAGGTCCGGGGGCAGCTATTTTGCCTGATTTCATCTGCAAATTTCATCTCCTTGTCTTCCCAGCTAGACCGTCAGCGGCCTGAGGTCAAGGAAACCTGCCGCACGCCACTCCCCTCGCAGCACGCGGCGCAGTGCTAGCACACGACAGAAGTTCAGTGATTTCTCACTGTCAATGCTGAAGCAGCTAACAATCCTTTCGGTGGCATGAAGGAAAGGTCTCGGGAGATTGCACACAGGTCCCCACCACCACCATCTCAACTGGGAACAGTACCAGTAATAAATAAACTGTTAGCAGTACTTACTGTGCCAGCCATGGCACTAAGTACTTTGCGTAGATTTCCTGATTTCACTTCATCTAACCAGGGCCAAGCAAGTGAGTATCGTTTCTTCCTTTTGTATTTATCCTCTCCTGTGCCTGGATGGAACATTAGCGGTCCAGGAAGGAGCACATGCAAATAAAGAATACGCTGAAGGAAATTCGTGTGACCTAAGGATCTGCCATTATCCTACTTCTTATCCTGAGGTGACTTGAATGCAGAATTCTGGGTTAAGAGTTTAACCATTACTGTGTCAGTTCCTAAAGAAAATAACCCAAAATAAGAAAAACACAAGCAATTCCCAAAGAGTTCCATGTAGAAACATAAACTTCAGGCTTCAGTTACTGAGCTACGGCTGAGAGATTTCCCCACACCCTACCACACCTACCCAAATCTATGACTCCAACTTTTTTTTGTTTTTAAGATTTTATTTTTAAGTAATCCTTATTATTTTTACTAATTTTATTAAATTAATAAAATTTATTGATTTTATTATTTTTAAGTAATCCACCCCATGTGGGGCTCGAACTTACACCCCTGAAATCAAGACTCGCAAGCTCCATTGACTGAGTCAGCCAAGGGTCTCCCTAACAACTTCATCTTTACATGCTTTCCTTTCTTTCTCCTACAGTTTTTATAACTACCCCACCCTCCAATTTAAAAAGAAATATAGGGGGTGCCTGGGTGGCTCATATGGTTGAGTGTCTGCCTTCAGCTCAGGTCATGATCCCAGGGTCCTGGGATGGAGCCCGGCGTGGGGCTCCCTGCTCGGCGGGGAGTCTGCTTCTTTCTCTCCCTCTACTGGTCCCCCTGCTTGTGCTCTCTCACTCTGTCAAATAAACGAAAGAAAAGAGAAAAGAAAAGAAAAGAAAAGAAAAGAAAAGAAAAGAAAAGAAAAGAAAAGAAAAGAAAAGAAAAGAAAAGAAAAGAAAAGAAAAGAAAAGAAAAGAAAAGAAAAGAAAAGAAAAGAAAAAGAAAAGAAACATATGTTTATTGTAGGACAAGTGGAATATACAGAAAGGCAGAAAGTAAACAAGAAAAATCATCCAGAATTCCATAAATGACCATTGAAAAATTTTGGTATCTATCCTTCTAGCAGATACACACACATAGACACACAAACCTTTGAAAGTAAAATCAGAACGATGCTATTATCACAAGGTATTGTTATTGTTGGCTTTCTTGTGTTATATCCCACTTGTCTGATATTTAGGACTTTTTGTTTCCAAGTATTAATAATTAACCATTAAATCAAGAGATATAAATGAAAACATATTACATATCCACAAAGCACACTGGAGAAAAAAAAACTGTAATTTGACTCAAATATAAAAATCTCAACCAAAAAAATAATAACAAAAGGCCCAGAAAAGGTTTCCCAAAGTGTGATCTGTAAAACATTCCTGAGTGGATGGCAACAGAGGATAGTTGGAATAAAAATGTTCAAATCACATGAGCTTGTGAAATACTGGCTTTAACAAAAATAAACTAGTTTTTCTGATAAGTGACTTTGGAGTCCTTAATGTATATTGTGAAATTCCAAGAGAGGGATAGAGCATGCAACATATACCAAACTTCCTGGTCCAGAAACCCCATGTTCACAAAGCATCTGAATGGACTGGAGCCAAAGAATACATTTTGGAAAACACTGCTCTCCTGATATTTCAATGCACTAAAACATGCAGTCGCCCTCAGACCACTGATAGGGCCCCCTCTCAGAATCTGCCCTTCATTAATAAGCTAATTACTTCAGTGCTCAGTCTTTCAAACCACCTCTCAAAATGAAAACCATCCCCTGGACTGATTGATTCTTTTTTTTTTTTTCAAGATTTTATTTATTCATTTGAGAGAAAGAGAACATAAGTTGGGTGCATGGCAGAGGGAGAAGCGGACTCCCTGCTGAGCAGGGAGCCCAATGCGATACTCATCCGGGGACCCTGGGATCATGACCTGAGACGAAGGCAGATGCTTAACTGACTGAGCCACCGAGGTGCCCCTGGGATTGGTTGAATCTTTTATTTCCATCACCCTCTCCTGCATTTAGATACACAACTGAAAAAGTAAGAGAAAGGAGAGAATGATATACACGGCTGTAATTCCTACAAGTCCTAACTGGTCAACAAACAAAAACCAAGCCTTCATACTGCCTCAAACCTCTATAACAATTTATTTCTCATCAATCTCTGCAATGATAAAGGCAATGAGAAGCAAGCTGGCTCTTTTTTTTCCCTTGAAACTACTTTACTAACATTATTTAAGTAACCCTCTTCAGAAGCCCTCCTCAGTGTCCCTAATTCTGACATCCATGAGGTCACCTGCCTTCCCTGTCACATCTGTGTTCCCCATAAAATGACACACATGTATTAATGGTGGAAACCTTGATAAGAATAAAATATATTTAGGCATTGTGGATATACTATCCATTTCTGGTTTGTTTGTTTTTCTCATCACCTCCCTCTCTCCAGCGCCAAGAGCTCCAAATCTGACCACCTAGACGGAGTTCAGAAGCAAACTCCAATGCTCCATCCCCAACTCCAGAGTTATCTGGTCACCAAGGAGACCTAATTACAGGGTCTAATTACGGGCATGTAATTGGCATGAGCCATCATGGTGCAGGGGCAGGAATACAGGTTTTAGAATCACATCATTCTAATCCCATCCCTACCACTCACCTGATACGTGACCCTGGGCCACTTACTCAACTTCAATGAGCCTCAGTTTCCTCAAGAACAATATGAGATAATAATGCGTACCTATTCAGAGGGTCACCATGAGGGTTAAAAAAAAAAAAAGAAGAAGAACATATGTGAAAGCGCCTAGAGTAATGAAAAAAAGAAAAAAGGCGCACACACACGTGTTGGGAGTGTGCTCCACAGGTGATTCTGGGGTTGTCTCTCTGGAAAGCACTGACTCAGCTCCCTGCCTTGTCATCAACAGATGTCACTTACCCCCACCTCCTCTTCTCACCCCACCCCTTGATCCCTGCCCGCCTCAGCCCTCACCCTGCACACAAAATTGGCCCAACCAGTAGCTATGTGCCAGATTCCAAAAAAAAAAAAAAAAAAACGAAAAGCAGACCGTCTTCAGAAGGGATGTGGTATCATCCTCCGCCCTTTTTATCCTATTGCCAAGGTTTCTGCATCTGATTTGGGCCACGTAGAGAGGGTATGTGTGTGGACAGAAGCAACCGGAGGCCAGAACGAACTTGTACTGGAGTCTGCCGTGTGCCAGACTCTTCAAATATGTTATCGCATCTAGTCTTTCAAAATATCCTGAAATCCTGAAATAGGTATTACTCTTATTAATAGGTATTTTACAGACAAGGAAACTGAGGCAGCTGACAATATTTTTTTTTAAGCACAAAAGGCCCTTCATGAAATCAACTACATTATATTGCCATCCAAAGGTAAACAGGAAAAAAAAAATCAGTTCTTTTTTAAGAAAACAAATTTAAACAACTTTTAAGATAAATATTTTCAAATTAAAAAGTATTTGAACATTTTACCTCCCACAAACACTTCTTAATAAGTTACTCAAGCAAGGGCACCTGGGTGGCTCAGTCAGTTAAGCGTCTGCCTTCGGGTCAGGTCATGATCCCAGGATCCTGGGATCGAGTCCCGGTATAGGGCTCCCCGCTCAGCGGGGAGTCTGCTTCTCCCTCTTCCTCTGCCTCTCCCGCCTCCCTCACTTGTTCTCTCTCTTAAATAAATAAATCTTAAAACAAAAAAGTTATTCAAGCATGTACTCCAGCAAAATGAGGGCATAAACCAAAAAAGAGGAAGACATAAGAAAAGGAAATGCTACTTCCAGCCATGGAGAGGAGAAAAGAGAAGTGCCAGGATGCCAGCCAGCTCTGTTGGATCCCTAGAGAACAATCAGAATCCAGAATGGCACAGAAAGATAAAGGAATCTGGGCATAAAAGCTTAGGGAAATAAGACTTGATAGAACTGATGGAATTTAGGGCCTAAAAAATTGAGAGGCAAATAATACATAAACAAATAAAAAGGCAATTAGAAATACTTGAAAAAATGTTTCAGAAAGTCAAGGTCCAATTATGAAGAAACTCAAAGGTGACACAAATTTAAACAACTGGTTAAGAGTCTGAGGGGTGCCTGGGTGGCTCAGGCGGTGGTCAGGTCCTGATCTCAGGGTCTTGGGATGGAGACGCATCAGGCTCTGTGCTCAGCGCTGAGTCAGCTTGAGATCCTCTCTCCCTTTCCCTTTGCTCCACACCCCCCCCAACTTGCACGCTGCTCGCTCTCTATCGCTAAAATAAAAAATAAAATCTTTAAAACAAACAAAAAGAGAGTTTGATGGAAAGAAAGAATCCATTCAACTTTGGTGCTGGATATATCCTCCTTTGATTTGCCCAGGAGTCCTGACACCAGATAGAATACAACAAGTGTAAACTTTAATCTTAATATAAAAGGCAATGAATTATAGAAATGTAATAACGTAAATGTTCTCTGCAGATTTTCAACTTTAATAATAATTTATGAATAAGAAGGTCAAGTTAAGAGCAAAACACAAAACTTATTGGTTTTGGACAGTTAAGGTGTCATGGACAAAGAGCAAATTGTAGAGACAAGCCCCAAACCTCCTTGACTTACAAAAGAGGGAGTCAAGAAATACCGTCAAAAGTTGACAAAGAATAACAAAGGTGATCTAACAGACAAACTAAAAATAATATAAATACCAAAATTGGGGGAGGAAAAAAAACCAATTCAAGGAGCTACACTCTCATTTTCAACTAGCGGTTATAAGTTGATAAATCAAAAAATCATGGTAAAAGCATACGAAGGCTAAGGAAGTAACAATCTAAGAATTAATTACAGAAACAGTTAAAATAAAACCTAAAAGGCTCCCTCTGTGAGCCTTGAGGAGGTGAAGGAAACCATTGTTTTTCAACAAAAGTCCTTCTGTACTACTGGATTTGTTACTAAGTGCATAGATCACTTTGACAAAAATAATTTTCTATGACACTTTTCAGAAAAGGGACAACACTAAAATTATTACTAAAAATTAGGAGTGGCAAGCAAATGTTATCACTGAAATTATATTTTAAGAGTGGAGATAACGGGCACCTGGGTGGTTCAGTCGGTTAAGTGTCTGCCTTTGGCTCAGATCATGATCCCGGGGTCCTGGGATAGAGTCCCACATCAGGCTCCCTGCTCAATGAGGAGTCTGCTTCTTCCTCTCCCTCTGCCCCTCTGCCCCTCTGCCTGCTTGTGCTCTCTTTCAAATAAATAAATAAAATCTTCAAGAAAGAAAGAAAGAAAAAAAGAGAGGGCATAAAATATTTTTTCTTATAGAATGTTACTCAAATAAAATTTTTCTGTAAGAATATAAAGTGCTACTGAAGCCAAACTGTTTTCTTCTTTATAATTCTCTGTTTTCTGGTTTATGTGTAATAAACATCTATCCCATTTATAACCTGAATTTTTTTTTTAATTTTTAATGTGATCACTGGTCAAAGTCAGTGTGCCAGGTGGCTAAGAGCCCAACACCTCCATACCCCCAGCCTCATTTATGAGCTTTGAAGGGCAGCAGGCACAGCACAGTAATTTTCGGGGGCCGCGTGTTTTAACATCAACCCTCTCCACTTGTATATGCTACCCTAAAGAAACACCACAAAGAAAGGCATGACTGCTCAGAAAAGGTCCTCTTTAAGAGGTAACAGAAAGTCATTATATCATATACCTAAAAAGAATCTTACCTAAGAAAATCACAAAAAGCTTTTTAAAGCTTCTTAATGGACAGGCTTTGTTTCCCATAAAGCGCATTGTTCAGCTGGGGAAGTGACATGGGGGATAAAGGGAGGAGTGGGGAAAATGGAAAAATGCTCTATAAGTAGTCAGCAGACCAGAGGTCCAGTTCAGGGTCTACCATTAAATAACCACATGACTGTCCCTAAGTCACACGGTCACCCTTCTCTAGCCTTGGGTTTTCTAGTCAAAAAAAACAAAGCAAAAAAAACAAACCTCACCCTGGTCCAATGTAAAGCCCTTTTAATTTCTCATTTATAAAAGCCTTGACTGACAGAATCAATGATGGGATGCCACTGCTAGCCCCATTTCACAGATGAGGAGCAAAATAGATTTGATGACAATTCAGGGTCAGTTGCCACCATTTTTCAAGCTTCTATTTAATCCATCAAAATATGCTGCTTTTGAAGGCTGTGTAACAAAGTATGACAGACAACATTTAACTTACTCTAACTTTAAATAAAGCCCCCCTACCCCAAAACTCCGAGAACTCCTGGCAGATTGCTTGTCTTGAAAGACAATAGTCACAAGGACTTTATTTCTTAAATTCCCTTAGCTATTTGGCCAGAAAGTTTCCCAGGGCTGCATCAAATAAGGCTAGCCTACTACCTACATGTTTTCCCAGCTGTGGTCTTCACTGACTATCCAAAGTGAATGAAGATGTACTCAGCTTTGGGCTGCAGAGTGGTTGTAACTGGGGGGGATGACACATGAATCTGAGCACCTTCTCTAAGCCCAAAGCTAACTTCCATTTTTGCCCTAGTTTCAATCATTTCATCATTATGCATAAAAGGGAATTTTTTTGCTTTTGGGGGAGGGGGTCCTTTTTCTCCTAGCTTTCTTCTGATATTAGGCACGCCTAGCTCTTATTTCACATTTTTAATAACCACAGGCATACTGATCATATATCATATGTTTGTGTGTGTGTATATTCATAAGCACAGTTTAAAAGTCTTTTGGAACCCAAAAATATCCCCTTAAATTACTGTAAATTAATTACTGGACCATTTTCTATTTGCATTTATTACCAAGTCCATTTCTATAAAAGTCGCAATAAATATCCAAAACCGTGTTTACCTAAGTAAACTTAATACAAGATTATTTTGGAGCCTTTATGTACCATAGAAACTAATGTCATCCTTCAGAACAGTATCATCACATTTAGAAAAATGTCTTGTTATACTATGTATTTGTTATAAGATCCAACAGCAGTCACATATTAGTGCCAAAGAAAGGCTTGATTATATTTTTAAAAGAGCACATAATGTCTCAGCAAAAGTTTTAAACTAAGGTATCTCCATCATAGCAATTTCAGCTTTAAGATAAAGTCCAAGGCAGGTTCTAAGAAGAGGAGTTCCTCTCCAAGGCATGAACGGCCAGCCCCCAGTGCACGCACTGGGGAACCAAGTGGTCCAGTGGGCACAACCTCCATCCAAGCCATCAATAGCCTGACCCCCCTTGACCTCACTGGTTCCATTTCAAGTTCCAGCTTGGTTTCTCCTCTGGAACCTAATTATCTTAGGGTACCCACAACCAAAACAATCTTTATGTCTATGACTATATTTTCCTGTACAGTCTAATGTAAAAATCATCAAATCAGGAAAACCCTAACAATGTGAAAGGGAAGAATCATAACAAAACAGCCTCCTGATCCGTTGGTATTTTAGGTTACTAAATGCTACATAATAAAACTCCTGACCCAATTTCCACACAATTGATTTTCCAGCCGCAACTACTTTACCACGGAGTTGCTAATTACATCACTGTGCTGTGTGGTCATTACATCACTCAGCTGGGAGCAGCAAGGCCGACCAGGCAGTGTTCAATTTCAAGCTTGCTTTTCCTAAGAATGGAGAGACTGCAGACCATCTACACTACCAAGAGTCCCTCTCCTTCCGAAGACTCAAAAATGTTCTGTGTCTCAGTGTCACATCCCAATGGACAAGGCTCTGAGGCGTATGACTTGGAATGGACAGGTAAGGGAGTAAGGGATTGTGACCAGAAACCTGTATCACTACTCCAGATTCAGGGCAAAGTCACCTAGATGTTTCATGAGAATCACCCCAAAACTACTTTTTTCCCCCCTCCTACCTCTACGAATTGAATTTCCAGGTCCCCAATCTCTTGGGACTTCCAGGAGCCTGGAGCAAGCTCACCAGACACTCTTCTTCTTATCCTTTACCATTCCAATACCCAGAGATTCACTCCCTACTTCCAGCTTCCCAGATCGTGGAAACGTGGAAAGGCACACACGCGCGCGCACATGCACGCACCCCAACAAGCATGCGCATCCTGGGCACCAGGACTGTGCCCCCCTGACTTTGGGCTGACTTACTTGAGGAAGTACCTCTGGCCAGTGGCCGTGAAGGTCATCTCCCAGCCTGGGGGCAGTGGCAGCTCATCGGTCACATCGTAGGACTGCTGGCGGAGGTGCGCGTGCTGCTGCGCGGGACTGCCTGCCGCACCCGCACTGGTGCCCAGCTGCAGGGACGCGGGCGACGAGTGCGAGCGGACGTGCTGGGCGCCACTGGCCAGCCGGGGCCCCGGGTGGCCGCCGGACGAGTCGGTGCTCGACTGCCGCGAGTGCGAGCCAGAGTCAGGCTCCTTGAAGAACGACTCGGGCAGGATCTTCTTCCGCCACGAGCTGGGCTTGGGGTTCATGACCGAGTTGAAGAGGGCTTCGAGGTCCGTGTCTAGGTCCTGCGTGACGTGGATCACTTGCTGCCCGGGTGGCGGGAGCGGAGGGGGCACCGAGGCCGGATTCATCTTCTGCAAAGACAAAGGAGGTCAGATCAGCCTTTTATTTAATAAAGTCGGGCGGGGGGGAGGTCCGGGGGCAGAACAGAAACAAAAGAAAAAGAGTAGACAGATAGGTGTCCGCCTCAGGATTCCAGATACTCAGCGGTAAAGCCAGCCGGATGGGGGAGGGGTCCCTCCTGGCCTGGAGAATTATGCAACTTTCCCGAAGCAAGTTAAGTTGCCGGGAGGAGGACGAGAAGAAGGGCGGGGGTGGGGGTGGGGGGAGTAACTACACTCGGGAGGTGGCTGAACTGCTGGTGGCGAAGGACAGGTCGCGATTTCCCGGGCAGGCAGCCCCCCAAAGTCTCAACTCGAGCCAGCTCCACGACATCGCGACTCCGGAAGCCCGAGGAGCCCAGGCGCCCTGGGGTGGAACCCGGTGAGCGGGCGCGCTCCAGCCGGCTCTACCTGGGCGCGCGGCGAAGCCGAGTCTGGCCGTGCGGCGGCCGCCGTCCCGCCCGAACTCGCCGTCGGGCCTCAGTCGCTCAGGTGGGACCCGAGCTCGCGGGGCTGTAGCCGGGGCCCGGCTGGCAAATCCTGACTTGGTGCCTGACAGCCGAGGGGCTTCGGCTCTCACATCCCCCGAACTGGCCTCAGGCGTTCGCGCTCCGCGAGAAGGAGGTGGAGGAGAAGCAGACAGCGCGGCCGCCGCGGCTCCCGGACTGTCCCATAAACAAAGTTTGGAGCGAACTCCCACTCCCAGAAAAGAGGCGGGCCCGAAAGTTGAGCTGTTGAATTATGCATGACCTCCAAGTCCTGAGCCGGCCTGCCCCCGCTCGTCCCTCCCCTTCCTTCTCCTCCTCCTCCCCCCCCCCCACCCCCTCGGCTCCAGGATACCCTGGGCGTGATAGGTACTTTGCTGGGTAAGAGGAGACCGGTGCCCCCTATCCACTCCTCCCGGTCGGGCGGACCTTTCCCGCGGAGCCCTGGACCTGCATTCCTTTGAGTTTACTGCGGACTTAGGGCGGGATCAAAGGGAAAGTGGCCTGCGCTTGTTGAATCAAGGGCTTGTGGACCGAAACTAAGGCTGGGGGCGGCGGAGGGCACGCGAGCAAGCGGCCCAGGCCGAGGGAGGGCCGGTCCTGGCCGCCGCGCCTTCCCTTGGTGCTTGGCGTCGAGGCCCGGAGCGCCCAGAGTGCGGCGATGATCCGAGGTTCTGCCTGAGGGCGGGCTCGGGTCCGCCCTGGCGCGGGGAGACAAGGCCAGCCTTTCCACGGGAGGCTGCTTAGCGCTTGTGACCATATTTGGTCTGGCGAGGAGGCATCTTGGCTGTTTGGCTTGCAGTTGTCTGCTGGAGCGCAGACGGTGCCCAAAAAGTGCCTCTGTCACCAGAGCTGCGGCTGCGCCAGGGTGTGCGTTGTAAACAAACAACCTTGAAACCATTCATCAATGCTTAGTCTCCTCGCGTGACTCGGGTCACTAGAAATTGACCAGAAACCTGGTCAAAGCTGGGTACTGGAAAGGGAGAGTAATCGCGCCCCCCTCCCCCGCGGCATCCGCGCGGGTTGTGGGAGGATTGGAATGTCCCTGACGCCCTCCAGAGAGCCTGGAGCCGGGATGGAACCCGAGCAGGTGGCTGGGAGTAGAGAGGGTGCGCCAGTGACCCGGAAAAAACCACCCACCCTCCCACCGGCTGGATCTAGGAGAGGGGTGGAGACCCCCAGCCCCTAGATCTAGCTTGGCAAGACAGCTGCCAGGAAGTGGGAGGCGGCCTTGGCCTTCGGAGCAGCTCAATTCCTTCTTCCCCTGTCCGCTCTCCACTGGGGGGAAAGGGAAACCGGCTGCGAGGTAAGTCATGTTTCACAAAGCCCCTACCCCATGCCATTTGATTCAAACAGAAGTTTATGAAAAAAGCCAAATGAGGCAATATATGTACAGACAGTCGGGACTTAACAGTGGTTGGACTTAACGATTTTTCCACTTTAGGATGGTGCAAAAGGGATATACATTCAAACTTTACTTGGAATTTTGAATTTTGATCTTTCCCCAGGCTAGTGGTACACAGTGCCATACCCTCTTGATGCTGTGCAGCCCCACCACCAGAAGGGTAAACAACTTACACTTACAGCCATTCTGTAACCATATAACAATTGTCTTTCACTTTCAGCACTTTCAGTAGTCAATAAATTACTTGAGATATTCAACACGTTGTTATAAAATAGGCTTTGCGTTAGATGATTTTGCCCAACTGTAGGTTGATGTAAGTGTTCTGAGCTCATTTCGGATAGGCTAGGCTAAACTATGATGTTCGGTATTAAATGTAGGGTATTTTCAGTTTACCATGGATTTATCAGGACCTCATCCTACCTAAATCGAGAAAGATCTGTAAAACACTTTGAACAGCACCCAGCCCATCCATCGTTTTTGTTAAATAGAATTGTATTAAGTGCAAGTATTGCACCTCACTATTTTTATAAGGATGAAATAAAGTCTAAATCTGGAGTTGTTTTGAAGGAAGTTTACAGGAAAGACAGGACCACCCCATAGTTTTGTCTTGGAATGGGCCCGAGAGTATTTCGGGGCCACTCCCTGAATGGCTGCTCCCTGCCATTGCCCACAATAGAACAAAGGCCACCAATATGAGGCACCTGTCACCCCAGTATCTTTACTTGAGGGTGTGCTCTGATTCTAGACTCCCCACAGAGTGGAAAAAGGGCTGCCTTAGAGAAAGACAGTCACATAGGTCACCTTCAAAGATAAGAAGAGCATAAGGTCCTTTCCAGACTCTCTGGAACCCCTGATTTCCCGTGCAGCAGAACCCTCTGCCCATAGGAGCAGCCGAAGGAAGGGGGAAGCGACACATCACTCCACGAGCTATCCTCAGAAGCCACCCCAGTTATGACAGTGGGGAAATTAGCTGGAACTAACAGGGACAGAGGAAGTGACAGGGACCAAAATGGTTACTACAGAAGCTGCAAGACTAACTTGATGATTAAAGGATAGAAACTTGAGTCCAGCCCTACTCCAGGAAGGTCCTCACCCAAGAAGGAAGGACCTGCTTTGTAAGGACTATCTGGCAGCTACCAGAGAAGAAAATGCCAAGGGAGCCATGGGAATCAGCCAGTGAGAATCAGGGTTTGGATTGGATGGTCAAGGGTGCTGTCTTCATTCCTTGCCAAGCTTCAAGAAATAGATACTGGAAGACAGAGATGTCGATGCCTGAAAAGGAAATTGCCCAGATCACAGGATAACCCAAAGGGAAAACCCCCAGTTCCCACACAGCCTATAGGATGTGATGGTGGATGGTTGAAGACATTTGCTCCGTCCTTCAAACAACAGCTTCGGATGATATCACATTTACAGGTGCCTTGTGTCAGGTACTACCGGTGTGAGGCAGCACGGTGTAGTGACTAAATGTATGATCCCTGGAGCAAAATACCTGCGTCACCTCAAGCAAAATACTTGAGCTCTCTGTTCTCAGGTTCCTCGTTTGTAAGTTGGGTACAATAACAGTACCCACTTCTCAGGGTTCTAGGTTAAAACACCACAAATTTTATCCACTGACCCATGATAGAACACAAGTTTTGAAGTGCCTAGCTCTACTCTTTATATTGGGCAAGTAACTTAGCTTCCCTAAGTCATAGACTATTTGTTTACACGTTGGAGATAATATGGTGACAGGCCATGACATTGCTGCTTTGCAGTGGACCGCCCTCCTGTTACTCACACCCTTACGGAGTCCCTTCCAACTTAAATCTGGACTAGGTGGTGGCTTTTCTTAACCAGGAAAATATAGCATTGAATATGTGCTAACTCCCCCACCCCCACCCCACGCCCACCTTAACCCCTAAGAAGGTGTGGAAGTTTCTATTTTTGTACTCTTGGGACACCTAAGTCCCTAGGTAAGTCCAACTATCCCACTAGAGAAACCACATGGAGAGGGAGAGGCCCTGAGATATGTGGAGAGAGGGAGAAGTCCAGCCACCCCACAGCTGAGCTGAGCCCAGCCCCTAGCGGCCCATGAGCTGACTGCGAACACATTTGAGACCACCATCAAGAGGAACAAAAGAACCACAGACCCTAGCCCGGCCCAGATTGCAGAACTGTGAGCAAATAAAATGGCTATTGGTTCAAGCCAATGAATTTTGGAATTTTTTTAAATGCAGAATGAACATTTTAAGGATTAAAAAAGAAAATGCAAATAAAGTTCTTAACACAAATTCTGTTCTATACTAAAGCACTCAAATGACGGTGATTTAAGCCTCAGGGAGACACAAAGAAGATAGTATATTTTACATCCCCCATTTTACAGATAAGGAATCTGGCCCAGTGAACTGGGCATTTTGTCCAAGTACATACAGTGAATTCACAAAAACACCCCTCAGATTCAGCCCAGGATTTATCCTAGATCAGAGTGCTTTTTCTATTCTCCCATCCTGTTCGAGTCACCATTTACTCCCTGGTATTGCCATTTTAAATCAGTGTGCTCCCTCCCACCTGCCTATCTCTTAGAGAAACTCCACAGTTTTTATAAGATAATCAATTGAGAGCAGATTTTTCTCTCGACTTGCAAAGACTTTCCACTAGAAGTTGATTCCTGCTTCCTAATTTTCCCCTCAACACACTTCCTGCTGAAAACTCCCCTGAGCCGTCCATCCCTCCACCCTCCTCCCCTCTTCTCCAACCAATAGCAAGTGAGTCTTTATCCTGTGTCCCTCAAAACCATCCTTCGTTTCCGGCTCCCACAAGAAGACCTTATCTCAAAATGCTTGCAGTGGCCTCCTACCTGGTTTCTCTGCCTCCAGTCTCTCCTTTCTGGCCTCCTATTTTCATGATGTCATTCCCTGGCTCACAAGCCTTTAACAACTGCCCACACGAATAAAGGTCAGAGCTATCAATCTAGTACCCAAGGACTTGCAACAAACTGCCACCTTCATTGCTTTCTGACCTTGCGTCTTACACAAATGTGTCTTCATCCACTCCAGCCAGGCTCTGACCCAAGCTTATTTAGCCTGTTCCTTCGCTACATATATCTTTATTTGAACCCTGCTCAAAACTGCCCTCCATATTCCATTGTCAAGCCTCTGGTAGCCTTTCTCCCCTAAATTCATATTATTCTTGTCTTTTTCTTTGTTTTCTTCTCTGTTTCTTTGACACATAATCATATATAACACTGTCTTAGAGTCTAACTTTTACCTCAGTTATCTCTTACCTCTTCAACTATAACTGCTGGGGCTAGAAGAATCCTGCATTTCCTTATGGAATTGCTTCTTTGAACCCATAATTCCTTATTGAGGGCATGATGATCCTTACATGATTTTGTCCATTCTCCTTTTAGTGCCCACTGGCGTACTCCTAACAGTTTGGAGGGTAGCCTCTCACCATTCGTGATAGTTTTGGCACTTCGTATGGAATCAGCTCCTGAATGGAATTGAAAGCCCTGTGAGGACAGGTCTAAGAGGTCTTAGTTTCCTTCCTGTTTGTCCCCCACACGCAATAAGCTTTCTCCACACCACCGGGTTCAGTACTGGTGGTCACCCAGCCCAATGGCTGGCTGTTGTCTTGACTTTGTCATCGGCCATATTTGCCTCAGGAAAGCCACAAGCTGCTTTCCTCAGCCCTGCCCCTCTGAATTGCTGACTTGGTGTGGGTGACTGATTGCGGCTAAGGCCAACGGTCCGAAACTTGGCTGGGTGGGTAAGTTGTTAGAGGACTCCAGCCCCGAAGCCCTTGAGGCAGAACCTGCCTGGGCTTGCTGAACCAGTATAGAGAAAATTCCCAGAGCAGGATCACCATTAGCAACTGAAGAGGAACTAAACAGACAAGAACCTTGAATAGATAAGGGATGGAATAATAAAGAGTCCAGAAAACTGTTGCATAAGGTTAATCTTTATTTCACTAGGAGGATCAGAGTTGACCAGTCCCTTTACAAATCAAATGTGACACTTGGGTGTTCGTAATTTACTCCATCCCAAACGTCTAGCACAATGTCCGGCATACGGCAAGTTTACAAATACTTAAATCAAAATGAGTTGGTCCTGCCACACATTTTTGCACTTATCCTTTGCAGGTGCAGGTCTCATTGTCAGGCTTCACTTTGGTGTTCCTAGTAAATGCATCACTGGCATGATCATAAGGAAGACAATTTTGATGATAATGATGGCGGATGGAACTGTGTTCTGCCTCATGTTATCTCTTGCTTCAGCACTGCAGTTGGACTAGAGGAAAGGAAGATTTCTGAGATTTAGTCTTTACTTGGGTACTGTGTGCAAGTGGTTTATCCTCTAGTATTTTCGCTATTTTTTTTTTTTTTTGGACTGGGAAGATATTTTTAAATGGAAAAAATAAATTAATTAACACATATTTTCTTAGAAAAGAAAAATAGAGATTAGCTATCAAGCTATATTGCAATTGTAGCATAATTTTAATTAAAAGTATCCTAAATATTTAACAAGAGATTGGCTAGATATTTGTGAAAACTTAAGTTCCAATGAAGTTTTTAGTAGCTATCTGAAATTCTGGGGGTGCCTGAGTGGCTCAGTGGGTTAAGCGTCCAACTCTTTGGTTTCAGCTCAGGTCATGATCTTAGAGTCCTGAGATCAAGCCCTGCCTCGAACTCTTCACACAGTGCAGAGCCTGCTTGAGATTCTCTCCCTCTCACTCTCCCTCTGCCCGTCCCTCCACTCATACACTCTTTCTCTCTCTCAAATAGATAAATAAATAAAATCTTTTTTATTTTTATTTATTTTGTTTTCTAAGTTTATAATATGTATAAACTTACAGAGAAAGTACTCACTTTCATAATGATAATATATGAAATTTTGACCAAACTAAAACATCATTTTTATTTTTTTAAAAGAATTTATTTATGTATTTAACAGAGAGAGAGTACAAACAGGGAGTGACAGGCAGAGGGAGAAGCAGACTCCTCACTGAGCAAGGAGCCCGATGTGGGGCTCGATCCTAGGACCCTGAGATCATGACCTGAGCCAAAGGCAGATGCTTAACCGATTGAGCCACCCAGGTGCCCCCCCTTTTTTAAGAAATAAAATCCTTTCGGGACGCCTGGGTGGCTCAGTTGGTTGGGCAACTGCCTTTGGCTCAGGTCATGATCCCGGCGTCTTGGGATCGAGTCCCGCATCGGGCTCCTTGCTCCGCAGGGAGCCTGCTCCACTCTCTGCTTCTGCCTGCCTCTCTGCCTGCTTGTGTTCTCTCTCTGTTAAGTGAATAAATAAAATCTTTAAAAAAAAAAAAAAAGAAATAAAATCCTTTTAAAAATATGAAATAGAACTTCTGAAGATAATGTACCAATGTGAAAAAGATAATTTTTATTATTTTTGAAGAAATATATCTGGAAACAATTATCTATGAACACTATAATTAGAACTTAGTTCAAAAACATGGGAACAGGGCGCCTGGGTGGCTCAGTGGGTTAAAGCCTCTGCCTTCTAATCGGGTCATGATCTCAGGGTCCTGGGATCAGGCCCCATATCGGGCTCTCTGCTCGGCAGGAAGCCTGCTTCCCCCTCTCTCTCTGCCCGTCTCTCTGCCTACTTGTGACCCCTTCTCTCTGTCAAATAAATAAATAAAATCTTTAAAAAAAAAAAAAAAAAACATGGGAACAAATGAATGAAAAGATGCTAAAAATAATACCTAAGTGCTAAAAAATAAAAAAGATAAATGTTTCTCTCTATGTACTTAGATCTGTGTAAATCTATAAATGTGTTACATGATAGAGAAATTGAATTATCACTCTCAGAAGCCCAAACTGTATTATTAATAACATTTTGGGTATTATGGGAGAACTAATAAGCGGTGTTTGGAGGTAAAGTTCAAGGTTCTCAGCATTATTTATATATATATGAAATCTTTATATATAAATATAATATATATATTTATATATATATATATTGTTTGAGTTGCCCACTGTGTGCAACACCAGAAATGATCTTTCAAGCTAAACTTGGAAGAGTCTACCACCTGATAGGACAGTCAATGGTTGACAATGTCATTGAACTCCTCCCTCTAACCAAATAAGTCCCAGATCTGGTTACACCAGCTGTTCAAGCCACTGCCTTTTCCTGTCTTATTTGTCACACTGACAGGAGCCCAGGATATACAAGCTCTACTCTTATCCCTCTGTCTCAGCCTTGTCCAGACTCCAGTGAGGCTGCCTTTCATGCCTGGTCAGAAGAGGTCAATCCTTTTTGGAGCCAAGAGGAGAAGAGGAGCAGTCAAACCAATGTGGGATGGAGCAAGAGGCCCAGGACTCAAATTCTGCTCCACAAGAGCACTGACCCGATGGACATGAGTTCAAGTCACACTTAAAAATGACAAAAGTTGGGGTGCCTGGGTGGCTCAGTCGTTAGGCACCTGCCTTCGGCTCAGGTCATGATCCCAGGGTCCTGGGATCGAGCCCCACGTCGGGCTCCCTGCTCCATGGGAAGCCTACACCTCATTCTCCCACTCCCCCTGCTTGTATTCCCTCTCTTGCTGTGTGTCTCTCTCTCAGATAAATAAATAAAATCTTAAAAAAAAATGACAAAAGTTTTCTTTAAAAATATGTATTTACAGACAATCTTAAAGAATGAATTTATTCTCATGTAGTGTCTGCCACATAAGTCCTAATTGGACCATTCGACCATAGACATTTCCACGTAGTCATAATAATTAGAAGTTGTTAGTACTTCAATTATCATGGTAATAGTAAATAATATTTATATATTTTACAGACTATAAAACAGTTTCACCTGTACAATTATACACGAATCTTACAGTAACTCTGAGAATTGGCAGACAAGCTTTACTAAGCATCCTATTACACAGAAGAAAACAAAGGTTAGGGAAACTTTGTCCATTGCCAAAGGTCATCAACTTGAAGAGAGCCAGAACGCGAACCCTGTAGTGCTTTTAGGCTTCCATATTACATTTCTCTCATAACTTATTTTTTTAAAGATTTTATTTATGAGAGAGAGAGCAAGCACAAGCAGGGGGAGAGGCAGAGAGAGAGGGAGAAGCAGACTCCCCATTGAGCTCAGAGCCCAATGCGGGGCTCCATCCCAGCACCCTGAGATCATGACCTCAGCTGAAGGCAGATGCTTAACCATCCGAGCCACCCAGGTGCCCTATCTCATAACTTACTTTGTTTTAAGATTTGTTTGTTTGTTTGTTTTAGAGGGCAGTGCAGGGGCAGAGGGAGAGGGAGAGAGAGAGAATCTCAAGCAGACTCCCTGCTGAGCCTAATGTGGGTCTTGATCTCATGACCCTGAGATCATGACCTTAGCCAGAGCCACCCATGTGCCCCTATTTCTCTCATAACTTCTTAACTGAATCAGAGTCTTAATTGCTTCCTCCTTTGTAACATTACAGACTTCTGTCCCCCAAAAAGAGAGAGGGAGAGAGAGAGGATATTTTTGGTTCTTTTTCCCCCATGGGCCTATTCCTCTAATATCATTTCACAAATGCTTTGTCATCTAAAGGCCATTCAGTGCACAAAGGCTCTAAAAATTTAAATTCTAGTTGTCTCCTCCCTCTCATTAAATAAATGAAAAATGTGTTTGAGGATACTTAAAATGCAATCAAACCCTGATTAATGGAGTACTTGCCTATATTAAGGAACCCTTCTGTCATGTGAATCCTCACCACTAATTAATATGGAGCAGGCAGTCCTGACTTTTTTTTAAGGGTTTTATTTCTAGAGTTATTTTATTAATTGGTCACTGGAAACTCGGAATGTGTTTTGTTACAGAAAAAAATATATTACAAATGATGGGTAGGCACCACAGCCATCCTTGGGAGCCCCAAAACTTCAGTGTGTCCTGGTCCTCAAGTTGAATATTTCTAGACCCTTGGAGGACTGGTGTGGGAGAAGGACAACACAGAAAGCAGGCATATTTGTTCTACAACAGCAGCAAGAGGAGGGTCAAAGCATTTCCTGTGACTTCAGTACTATGTGGTTAGGCTAATTGACATTTTCTATATCATACATTCTCGAGAAGTGGGAGGCAAAGTAGTTAAGCCTCCTCTTAGCTGCAGGTAAAAAATTATGTTCACCTAAGCGAACGGAGCAGCTATGAGGATACTGCATGGAACATAAGGAAGTGCATATATCTCCCTTCCTCTCCCTCTTTCCCTCTCCCTCTCTCTTTTGTCTGTGCTTCTCTCTACATTATCTACTTCATTGTTTTTGGACAAATCAGCTTTTTCTGCTCTTCAATCTACATGGTACATGGTTTTCTATGCCTCACAATTTCACATATTACAAGCAGTTCCTCTTTTTCTTTTTTTAAAGATTTTATTTATTTATTTGACAGAGAGAGAGAGAGATCACAAGTAGCCAGAGAGGCAGGCAGAGAAAGGGGTGGGGGGAAGCAGGCTCCCTGCTGAACAGAGAACCCAATGTGGGGCTCAATCCCAGGACCCTGAGATCATGACCTGAGACGAAGGCAGACATTAATGGACTGAACCACCCAGCTGCCCCCCCCAAGCAGTTCCTCTTAAAAGAGAAATGGACTTTTGCCTCAGGTCTAAATTCCCAAGGAAAGGTCTCTGATTGGTTTAATTTGAATCAGGTGTCCATCTTTGGACCAATCACTTTTGATGATGGGGGAGGAGGAAGAGCAAGGTCAAGAATAAGTACAATGAGCTTAACCCTAAAAGGAAGACAGGAAGCCACCAGAAAAGAAGGCCCAGGCGGAGACTCCCAGAGATGGAATAACTGCTTGAGTTCACATGCTTGGTGTTTCTTAACATGAACACAAGTCTTTGCTATTTGCCTTTTAGAAATGAATCACAACAAAATACTTGGAGGAACCATGTGGCACTCTTGACAGCTAAACAGTTTTAGGGCTACCTGGGTACTAACCTTGAGGCTGCACATTGTAATTCTACTAAATCATCATCTCCCACTTTCTGGGCAGAGATTTCAGGCAAAAGACATTCATTCTCTTTATTTCTTCCCGCCTGTCAAAATTGTGTTTCACAGAAGGGAAAATACTCTGCAGATGTTTGAGAAGAGTTTTACTTAAAACGCCTTGATAAGGGGCACCTGGGTGGCTCAGTGGGTTAAAGCCTCTGCCTTCGGCTCAGGTCATGATCTCAGGGTCCTGGGATCGAGCCCTACATCGGGATCTCTGCTCAGCGGGGAGCCTGCTTCCCCCTTTCTCTCTGCCTGCCTCTCTGCCTACTTGTGAACCCTCTCTGTCAAATAAATAAATAAAATACTAAAAAAAAAACCACCTTGATAAAATGCCAAAGAAAAAGTGAGTGAAAAGATCCTGAGATTTAGCTACCACTTTACTAAAAAAAAAATAAAATGAAATGAAATAAAATCCCTAACTACTTTCTCTGAAAGCATCAATCAAGGCTGTCCCCCATGTAGACTGCAGCTGGGAGTTCACTATTTAGAGATCATAATAATTTAGACTTTGGCTAATTGGCATTGCATCTATAAAAATAAAACTGGTTAATGGCCTTCAAGGAAAAAAGCCTCTAGAATTTGAGTCTTCCACTTCTCTTGTAATTATTACAAGACTGTCTTAACTAATTAAATATGGCAATGTGGACCTTTCAATGAGAAAGGACTAAGTTGTTATGTTGATTGAAACACATTCTCAAGGGAGAAATCTATCTCTTCTGTCTGTCTTGGGGACAGGCATATTAAGGTGTCCCAGAACTGACGCTTCATTTTGTCACATCACAAGATAAGGTCTTAAATGAGAAGTGATGGATTCCATTCTTAGAACAAAATTCATCACCAAGAGAGGGGGACCCTTTGGATGAATTATCTGCCCACTCAGGAGCAATAGTTATAATCATTCCTCCATATAAGCTCCTGACGACACTCTACTCACCGAAAGACATCACGGGGCTTTCAAAACTTTTTTGTGTTAGTGTTTGAACACCCCACAAAGAGACTGTCAAGAAATAAGTTTCAGTCTGTTTGGCTCAAAGTACAGACACAGTCTGGTGGTCAATTTCCTTCTTGCTAATGAATCCTCCCTTTGACTTTCTGGACAGCTTGGCCAAATAAGTTTGGAGGCCAAACTTTACAGCCTTCAAAGCAAGCTGTTGGTATGAAAGAGACCAGACCATTTTACCTAAAATTGCCAAAAACCTTTGTGCCAAGGCCAGATTTTTACCCTTAGACAATCTTTTCTATTTCACCACTACTGTTGGGGGTTGTTTTTGTGGAGAGGAAATAAGAACCCCACATATAGGCATTTCCCCACCTGGACTTATTTACTTGCAAGGGAAACCTCTTGATGGCCACAAAATCCCGCCAAAGAAAATCCCAACCAAGTTTATTCCTGCGCCAGTTTCATTAATCCACAGCTTGGAGCAGCAGTGTGTAGTTGGCCTGGGAATAAGACTGCTCTTTCTTTCAGTTATCACAACTCCATCTGAATTCAAAGGGCCTCACTTAAGTCAGGAATTTCTATTCTTCTCAAAATGTCATGTCATTTGAATTTGTAGTTTGATGATCTAAAGGAAAAAAACAAGGTCCCTACCATTGGCGTCCAATGGGAGGGAGAAAGGAGGGAACCATGAAAGTAAACCCAGGAAAACACTGAAAGTGAACTTGCCCTTCAGCAAACAGACAAAAATGAACCTCTAAGTTCTAGATGACACTAACATGTTCTGTGACTCCTCTGCAGACTTAAGTTTCAGCAGAAACACCTGAATTTATAAGGTAGGTGTCTATTTAATCTTCAGTATTCAAACTTTTCATCAAGAAACAACAACAGGGCGCCTGAGTGGCTCAGTTGGTTAAGCAACTGCCTTCGGCTCAGGTCATGATCCCGGAGTCCCGGGATCGAGTCCCATATCGGACTGCCGGCTCTGCGGGAAGTCTGCTTCTCCCTCTGACCTTCTCCCCTCTCATTCTCAGTCTCTCACTCTCTAATAAATAAATAAAAATCTTAAAAAAAAAATACTTAAAAAAAAAAAAAAGAAACAACAACAAAAAAAGGGACACCCAGGGGCACCTGGGTGGCTCAGTGGGCTAAAGCCTCTGCCTTCAGCTCGGGTCATGATCTTAGGGTCCTGGGATCGAGCCCCACATCAGGCTCTCTGCTCCGTGGGGAGCCTGCTTCCCCCTCTCTCTCTCTGCCTGCCTCTCTGCCTACTTGTAATCTCTCTCTCTCTCTGTCAAATAAATAATAAAATCTTAAAAAAAAAAAAAAGGGGACTCCTGGGTGGCTCAGTCGGTTAAGCATCTGCCTTTGGCTTGGGTCATGATCCCTGGGTCCTGGGATCGAGTCCCACATCCAGCTCCTTGCTCAGCAGGGAGCCTGCTTCTCCCTCTGTCTGCCGCTCCCCATGCTTGTGCTCTCTCTCTCTCTGTTTCTCTGACAAATAAATAAAATCTTTAAAAAAAAAAAAAGAAAAAAAATTTAAGAAAAAGATGATTACTTGGAAAGGAACTAGCAAGAATGACTCGTGGGTCAGTTCATATCCACCGGGAAGCAGATGCCAAGATAGAATTAGATGAGCAAGAAATATATTGGGGGGTATGCCATAAAGAATAAAGGACAGGGGCGCCTGGATGGCTCAGTCGGTTGAGTGACCGACTCTTGGTTTCAGCTCAGGCTGTGATCTCAGGGTCGTGCCTAGCCCGGAGTCTGCTTGGGACTCTCTCCCTCCCTGTCCTTCTGCTCCTCCCCCCTGCTCTCTCTCTCTTTCCCCAAAATAAATAAATAAATAAATCTAAAAAAAAAAAAAAAAAGACTAGAGGAAAGAAAGATGAAGAGTAGACCAAAAAAGTCTTTAGATAGCCATGCAGGTCTGACACCTGTGAAAGGAGGAAAGCGAAGGGAGAAGGATGGGGTAGAAGTGCCTCAGACCGCAGCGCAGCTTGAAGAAAGTCCAAGTCAGGATGATGGGAAACTCCGAGTCAATGACTGACCATGAGGAGTGTCCTAGGATGGGCAAGGGTGGGTTGGCTTTAGCACATGGCTGGGCTCACTCACTGGCAGACTGAGGAGACCGTGGCCTTCCCCACAGGAACGATGCAGTAATTCCACAGGCGTGGTGACTGGAGCTGTGGGCTGACTGCTCTCATGGAGAGTCTCTACTGAAGGGAGATCGAAGCAGTGAACCCACACGGCTTTCACCACAGTCTATACCGACCGCATCAAACATACTGACTCCTCCATCCATTTCAGGATGCAGTTCTTCTGTGGTTCTCAAGGACCTCTCTCCAGAGGGGAAACTTAGGTGGTTCGTGAGACAAATCACAGTCGCTGCTGTGGCCGTTGGTCTCAAGGCCAGAACTGGTATCTAAGTTCTCTCTCAGCTCCACTCTCCACCCTGCAGTCTCCACAGCCTATGCCGTCTCCTCTGCAGGTGCTGATGCCTTGCCTACCTGGTGGGGCAACTCAAACCCTCATTTTGATGGGGGCCCAAGGCCTTGGAATCACACCCTTCTCAGACTGGGGCTGCTGAGTATGTCCATTCAGTTATATTGGGGTAAAATAATCCCCAGAAGTACCAAGTGGATTACCTGGTTGTGGACATTCCTCCCTGCCCACCCCCTGTGTAATAGCAGCCTTTACTCCTCCTGCTGCTCGGGGTCATTGATCCCAGCCAGAATGACAGTGACTCTTCTTGCTGTTGGCCCCTGGACACAGGAGTCTAAAGTGTGTACGTGGCATTCAGAGATTATAGTTAAGTGGTACTGTTGTCATGTCCCTAGTAAGAGTGTACTCCCTTTGGGGACGTGAACCTCTAACCCTATAGATTCCAAAGTTGTGAAGATGGGAAACACAAAGTTCCCCAAAGGATCACCGGGAATGATGTTAAATGGGCCCACTTTGGCTTCCGCCCCTTTGTTCTTGGACTCATGCATTCCTCCTGTAAGTGATATAATACCATCTAGAGGTCTTTGATTTGCTGTATACACTGCACCCTGGAGGGTGGCACCCCATCCCTGCAGAGTATTGCCTAGAAGCCGGTGTTTTAACTGTGCCATGACTATCAGGTTAGCTAACTCTAAATATTGCAGTATGTAATACAATCAGTGCATTCTATAGCCAAGGGGTAATTTTTGCACCTCCTTCACTGCAGAGTGAGTTCCCTGATCAAGTGCTATGTTGTGTAGGATTTTATGTCTATGGATGAGGCATGCTGTACATTTCCAGATAGTGGTGCTAACTGAGGCTCTGTAGGCATGAAAGGCAAATCTATACCAAGAATAGTTATCTATTCCTGTGCAGACAAACTGGATGGAGGGGGCCTACTATAGCCAACTTGCCAAATGGCTGGTTGGATTCTTCTAGGAATAGCGCCATATTGGAGGCTATCTCCGTTGTTGATATACTGAACGTTTAGAAGCAGCAGGAACTAGATTAGCTTTGGTAAGTGGAAGCCCATGCTGTTGAATACATGCATAGCTTCTGTCTCTGTTACTTTTCTTTTTTTTTTTTTTAAGATTTTATTTATTATTTTGAGAAAGAGAGAAAGAGCATGAAAGGGGGGAAGGTCAGAGGGAGCCTGATGCAGGACTTGATCCCAGGACTCCAGGATCATGACCTGAGCCAAAGGCTGTTGCCTAACCAAATGAGCCACCCAGGCGCCCTGTCTCTGTTACTTTTCATTTGTCTATCATGTCAATTCTGGGATAGTTGATGGCCAAGACTGGCTGACACTAACTGGCCAAATCCATTTTGTCTTACTTGTTTTTTTAGTGCCTCTTCAATGGTGAATACTTTTGAGTGAGCATTAATCTGTAACACAAAATCTTCCTACTTCATGCCTGCTTTCATATATTCATCCATATGCTTCTTCTTCTGACCTCTTGGTCCTCAGTGCTCCAGTCCTTTCCCTTTCACGGTCATTGCACAGGAAAGAGTATATATTTGCATCTCAGGCAGTCACCTCTCCTTCCACACAAAGTAAACAACCTTAGAATCCTTGAGGCTCTACCCACTAGGAAGTTTCTGAGCCACTGTCCATTTTTGTCTTGCACTCACATACTGAACCAACTGATTCATAAACCAAGCTTGGGCTTTTTCCTCCCCCTGGTTGAGAATGAGGGCAGCTGGTACATGTATGGTGGATGACACAAGGTCTGGGATACCTACTCATGCAATCTACTTACACCCTCTGATCCTGCTCAGGCTCAGTCCCATATGTACCACTACTCTTGAGTCTGTCCAATTGTATGACTTGATGGATCCAAAAGAATCCAGCTTAGAACAGGCAGTTCTAAATCCATGCTCACTTAGTGCCCCATGGCCAAGGGCTCCATCTCCACCAGGCTCTGGCACCACACCAGGAACTGTTTCTCAAAAGATGTATCTCTCTCTGCTGTGGATGACGTGGCCTTGCTCTAGAAGTCCCAGCGACTAGGTTGTTATTCTCCCACTGGGACTTACTGTACATCCTATGCTGTATCTTTTCCTAACTCCAACACTCTAGGCTCTGCCGGGTGATATGGTAAAGTAACAACGTTGCTCGCACCACAACCTGTACTTGCTGTAGCATCATTTCGAGCTCTGGGTCTCTCCCATAAATAAAGCCTTCCATAAATCCTAGTGTTTGGACTACAATAACATTCCTAGGTATGGACTGTGTGCCTCTGGTACATAAAGAGACCCACCAGGCACTGTGTTCCCTTTTTTATAGTAGGAGGTGCAAGATATATCACTCTGTTTTACTTTGGAGAGGTTGTCCCGTGACTACTGAATCTGTATAGTGGCAAATTTGCGAATCTTCATAGAGCTTGTCTCCCATCCTCTGGTGTGAGTGTCTCTTCCCAAGGCCTCCAGCATCCTAGCCGTATCTTGCTCATTCTGCCTGATCAGCACAGCGTCACTGATGCAATGGATCAGAGTGATGTGCTCTGGGACGTTCAGATGGTCCAGACCTACATAAGAACTACATATCACAGAGGGAAGGAGAGTGAACATATCCCTGGGGGAAAACTATAAATAAATGTTGTCCCTTCCACGTGAATGCTGTTTCTGATCCTCTTTTCTACTCGGAATGGAAAACAACTCATTTGCCAAATCAACCACTCATACCAAGTACCTGAGGCTTTATCAGCAAGGAAAGTGTGGCTGGCCCGGCGGCTGCAATCATGGCTGCTGCCTGGTTGAGCTTGTAGTAGTGTAGTCATTTTCTGCCATTCAGACTGGTAAATTAAACAGCGATGTGATAGTGACCGCCCACTGCCCTGCACGCTTGCGTGACGGCACTAATCTCTACCACTCTCCACCCCCATCCCTGGAATGCAATATTGGTTTTGATTTACTGTCTTGGCGAGAGTGAGCAGTTTGGCAAGGTGCCATTGCAAAGGCTTCTCCTTGGCCTTTCCCGCCCCCCGCCCTCCATGAGAGCTTTTACTCCACAGGCTAAGGGCCCAATATGGGATTAGTCCTATTGCCAAGTGTGTCAATCTCAATTATGTACTCAGACAGATGGATCTGCAGACCTATGGACTCTGCTCTAAGTCAGACCTTAGCCAGAACTCCATTTATTTATCTGGTCCCCATGTCCCCATATCTAACTGTAGGCAAAGGGCCATGACAAGGCTTCAGGGTCCAAATGTCAGTATCAACTGAGAACCCCTATCTAATATTCCTTGAGATGTCTGAGTATTCTTTCTCCAGTATACAGTAACCCAAGAAAATAGCGATAGACTCCTTTGGAAATGGCTGAGAATCCTTCCAGCATTACTTGCCATGGTGTTCCAGGGTCCCTACTCCTGAGGACCTGGCCACCTCTTCAGCCAGTTGGGCTCTGACAACTGGCTCAGATCCAGGAACTGAGCAAGAGTTAACAGTGATGTTCTATTGGGGTGATCAGTCTTAACTGTTCCTTTATTCTTGAATCAGTCCTGTTCAGTCAGGATCAGTCCTGTTCCTTTATTCTTGCCTTATTCAGATTATAGATGTTAAGCCACACCCTTCAGGTTATGGGTAATACCTAGAATGTGAAGAAGGCTAAGGGATATTTTAAGTGCTGTCATTAAATGTCAAAGGTGACTCATTTAAAAATCAATCTTAGTAGTCCAAAATATTTCAAGCCATGAACTTTCACTTCCAGGTACAAACCAAACAGAAACTTTTACATATGTTCTCCCAAAGACATGTATTAAAATATTCACAGTTCCTAGCACTAAAAACTCTAAATTTAAAATACCTAAATACTCTTCAAGAGTATGCTGAATACGTAAATGATGAGGCACTATGTAGCAATAGAATGTAGAATGTAAACAAACTATAACTACAAACATCATATGATCTAACATCTGAAATCACCACCCAGAGTCATTTCACCACATTCTGTTGGCAGAAAGGTCACAAAAGTCCACCCAGGTTTAATGAGAGGGATATAGATGCCACCTCTTTTTTTTTTTTTTTTTGTAGGCATCACACCCAGCATGGAACCCAACACAGGGCTGGAACTCACAACCCTGAGATCAAGACCTGGGCTGAAATCAAGATTTGGATGCTTAACTGATCAAGCCACCTAGGCACACCAGCCAACTCTTGATCAGAAAGGAGCAAGGTCACACCGTAAGATGATCAGGTGGGATGAGAAATAGTGACACAGCTATCTTTGGAAAATATTACGTGCCACAATAAGTTTCTTTCAATAATGTTGACTGGATGCTGGCTGAGTGAATAAAAGGTGTCTTTGTTATCTGAATATTAATTCTCAGGAGCTCCACTACAACAGTGTGATGTACGAAAGCAAAAGTCACCATAATAAAAATATTCACTAAAATACACTCAGGCATCTCTCTCCATTTAACACTGAGAGTATCTCTGGTTATTGGAAGTGGTATTTATCCACCCATATAACGCAAAATGAAAAGGTAAATCTTTTCCAGTATATAGTAGTCTCCTCTTATCCACAGAGACTATATTCTAAGACTCCCAGTGGATGCCTGAAATCACAGATATTACTAAATCCTATTTATACCATATCTTTCCTCTACACACATACCTATGATAAAGTTTAACTTATAAATTAGGCATAGGAAGAGATTATCAACAACACTATTAATAAAATAGAACAATTATACCAATATATAAAGTGTCTTTCTGTCAAAATATATTATAGACGACTGATCCTTCTCATGATGATGATAAAATTCCTAGTGATGAGATGAAGTGAGGTGAATGATGTAGGTATAGTGACATAGCAATAGACTACTATTAACCTTCTGATAATACATCAGAAGGAGGATCATTTGCTTCTGGACTGCAGTTGACTGTGGGTAAGTGAAACCCCAGAAAGCAACACAGTGGATAAGGAGGGACTACTGAATTTGGAATCTTGTGTAACTGGTAGACCAGTTAACAACTGGGAAAAAAAAATCAATGATCATATGTTAGTGGAATTATCTGAAAATCCAAAGATTAAGTAAAGGCACTAGGGAAATTTACTGAAAACTTTTGATTATTTCTGCATGTTAAAGTGAAGGGTATTCTGTGTATTTTTAAAAATTATGTGCCCTTGGGGCTCCTGGGTGGCTCAGTGGGTTAAGGCCTCTGCCTTTGACTCAGGTCGTGATCTCAGGGTCCTGGGATTGAGCCCCGCATCAGGCTCTCTGCTCAGCAGGGAGCCTGCTTCCTCCTCTCTGCTTACCTGCCTCTCTGCCTACTTGTGATCTCTCTTTCCCTGTCAAATAAATAAATAAAATCTTTAAAAAAAAATTATATGCCCTCAACAGACACATGAAAAAGTGGTCAACATCACTCAGCATCAGAGAAATACAAATCAAAACCACAGTGAGATACCACCTCACACCAGTCAGAATGGCTAAAATTAACAAGTCAGGAAATGACAGATGTTGGCAAGGAGACAGAGAGAGGGGAACCCGCCTACACTGTTGGTAGGAATGCAAGCTGGTACAGCCACTCTGGAAAGGAGTATGGAGGCTCCTCAAAAAGTTGAAAATAGAGCTACCCTACAACCCAGCAATCACACTACTGGGTATTTACCCTAAAGATACAAATGTAGTGATCCGAAGGGGCACATGCACCCGAATGTTTACAGCAGCAATGTCCACAATAGCCAAACTATGGAAAGAACCTAAATGTCCATCAACAGATGAATGGATAAAGAACTGGTGGTATATATATACACAATGGAATACTATGCAGCCATCAAGAGAAACGAAATCTTGCCATTTGCAATGATGTGGATGGAATAAAGGGTATTAGGCTGAGCAAAATAACTCAATCAGAGAAAGACAATTATCATATGATCTCTCTGATATGAGGAATTTGAGAGGCAGGGCAGGGGGTTGGGGGGGTAGGGAAGGAAAAAATGAAACAAGATGTGATCGGGAGGGTGACAAACCACAAGAGACTCTTAATCTCAGGAAACAAACTGAGGGTGCCTAGGGGGTGGGGGGTAGGGATAGGGTGGCTGGGTTATGGACACTGGGGAGGGTATGTACTATGGTGAGTGGTGTGAATTGTGTAAGCCTGATGATTCACAGACCTGTACTGCTGGGGCAAATAATATATTATATGTTAATAAAAAAAATTATATGCCCTAAAAAAAAAAAAAAGCAATACTTGACTCAGTTTTTGTTCATTTCAAGGACTAGCCCTTAGTTTCTAGAACAACCTAAATTTGGTTACATATAAGATAAAATTATTTTTATAATTTTTCATTCTAATAATCAGATATCGTCCAAGTCAAACTTCTTTCTGAGGAGTTTTGATCCCTTTTTGAGTGGATTGACTTCAGTGGCCTTTTTTTCCATTATTGAGAAAAAGCCTTCCTATAATCTGCATAAGCTTTCATCCTTCCCTGAGGAGTTAAGTATGAGCAACAGCAATTAAAATTAATTCAGTGGTAATATTTTCAGAACTCTCTTAGAAAGTCTATTATATTAAGTGAAATTAAACCTGAGATTTTACAAGAGTATTAGCTTTTGCCTTAGATATGAGAGCAAGGTGCATCTGTAGTTATCTGCCAGATACTCTTTCATCAAACATGTATGGAGCACCCGCTTTTTGCAAAGAAGTGTGCTAACGTACTGTGGGAATTGTAAAGATGAACGGACTCTGTGATGAAAACATCAGTATATGTGTTTTCATTCAAGGTCACTTTGAAGTCTACACCACTGTTTCTACCACCTCCCCATCACCTCCACCACCACCATCACCCCTCCCACCATCATCACCATCATCACCTCCACCACCACCATCACCCCTCTCACCATCATCACCATCATCACCTCCACCACCACCATCACCCCTCCCACCATCATCACCATCATCACC
>CM052799.1:93287391-93342811 GCA_028533885.1 Nasua narica
CACCATCATCACCATCATCACCTCCACCACCATCATCACCCCTCCCACCATCATCACCATCATCACCTCCACCACCATCATCACCCCTCCCACCATCATCACCATCATCACCTCCACCACCATCATCACCATCATCACCCCTAACTACCACCATCATCCCCTCTACCACCACCACCAGCAGTAGCAGCCACACAGATCTAACAGTATAAAGCACATTTATTATGAAAACTGGAATTAAATAAAGAACTTTACCCTAAAATTATTTGGATAACAGCATCTCTCATACATTTAATTCGGTTGTATTTCTCTTGGCATATATTGCACATTCCCAAATGATACACACCAATATGCTGAAATTTTCAGAGCATTTTTCAGCATTTTGACATGCTAAGAGGAAATGTTTAAGTGTGAAGGACTCCTAGAAATTACTTATTTCAATTCCCTCATCCTTAGATCAGGAAAATGAAGCTCAGAGAAGTGAAGTGACTTATGAGTCACTGTGAGTAGACAAGGACAGATCAAAGGAGGAACTCAATCCTCATAATTTACTCACTGTCCGGGGTTTTCCTCTCTCCTACTGACTCCTGGAGTAGGAGGACCAACTAAAAACCATCAATTCTGCCTGAGGACAAAGTTATCACACCTCTTAGGTAGAAAGAAACTCTCTTGAAGAAAAGGAGAAAGCGGAAATCCTCTCCCGAAGACCTTTGTTAGCTCAGTTTGTGTGGCTGGTTATGTAAATGAAGAGGCCTTGCAAAGGGGATGAGGTCAAGAGTTTCCTGGGGGTTCAGCTTGGTAATGCTGTATGGCCTGGAAAGAAAATGATACTTTGCACTTGCATAATACTTTTCATCCCTCCAACAATAACAAATGCAACTTTGTAGTTTCAGCCAAATACTGCAAAGTACTTCACAAATGTTTAACTCAGGAATCCTCAGAACAATCCAGAAAGGAAGACTTTTGAAAGGAAGGAAGAAGAAAACAGCTCGCATCCCCATGATTCAGTGAGGAATCTAAGGTCAGAAGTAATGAGTCTACACCTAGCTGAGCGACACCACTGGGAAGACTACTGATGTGCAAAGACATTTCTTAGTTCACGCACTTTCTAAAGTGACCAGGACACGGGATTTCAAAAAGGGCAGAGGAGGACCAAAAACCCCCTGCTTGTTCTTCCAGCTCAGTGAATCTATGAAGTTTTCGCAAGAGGTTTGGTTCCGAGTCTTTAAAGGTTCTTGGAATTCTCTTCAAAGACTTTTGGCATGTCTCCTAAAGGAATTTTCCTTCACAAAATTTTTAGTCGACATCTAAAATATTCCATATGCTTAAATAATTACAAAGGCCATAATTCCAGCATATTATTAATATACATATTTTAAATAAACTATAGCTATACTCTTTTTAAAATATCCAATTGAATCTAAAATCCAAGCAATTTGATGCCCATCATCATCCATTTAAAAATATATGTAAACAAGTTATTTAACAGAAATTTTACATCATTCCCTTTTCTCCTTAAGCTTATATTCTTGTACCGCTTCTCCTATGTACTTTTATTTACATTATTGTGTCCAAAGGTCTTCTTATTCATTATTATACTTTTCTGTAATAAAAATGTTTGTAAATTAAATTTTTTAATTTTCTGTATTTTTGTTAGGCTGAGCTACAGTAACAAGAAGGTCCAAGCATGTAATGGCTCAACACAAAGTCTATTTCTTTCTCACATAATAGTCTTGGTGAGATGTTCTAATAACTAAGGTGCTCTCCTCCACACAGTAATTAAGGGACTCATTCTCCTTCTATTACATGGCTCTGCCATTCCCCTGAACAGGGTTTAGCTTGCCAGCCTACTTTTACGTGCCCTGGGAGCTAAGAATAGATTTACATTTTTAAAAGGCTATTAAAAAAAAAAAAAGACAGACTATGAGAGAGAGGCCTTATATGGCTCTGTAAAGCCTAAAATAGTTATTGTCCGGGCCTTTACCAAAGTTTGCCAGGCCCTTTCCTAGAGCCTCATTTTTGACTCTATCTAGCTGGTAGAAGAAGCAAGAGTACATGGAAGAGATTTTACAGGGAGAGTCCTGGAAGTGACCCACATCACTTCCACGCACACTGTGTTCCCAGAACGATTACATGGCCACACCTTACAGCAAGGAAAATGGGCAAATGTAGGCTAGCTGTGCACCCAAAGAAGGGGAGAACAAATTTTAAGAGGCAAGTAATAGAATCTACCACTGTCAGGCTCTAAAGTATCAAAAAGAATGTTATAATTACCCGTTGTGTAAAATTTATCAAAACAACCCGTATCTATGATGGATTAAGATAAATATTAAACAAGGGTGCCTGGGTGGCTCAGTCAGTTAAGTGTCCAACTCTTGATCTCAGTTCAGGTCTTGATCTCAGGGTCATGAGTTCAAGCCCTGGACGGGCTCCATGGTGGGTATGGAGCCCTAAGTAAAAGAAAAAAAAAAAAGATAAACATTAAACATAAAAAGGAAAATTTTATTAAAGGTGAAGTTCTTTGTTTTTAAAGATTTATTTATTTATTTTAGAAAGAGAGGAGAGAGCATGCATGAGAGTGGGGGGAGGGCCAGAGGAAGAGTGAGAAAAATCCTCAAGCAGACTCCATGCTGAACAGGAGACTGACTCTGGGCTTGATCCCAAGACCCCAAGGTTATGACCTGAGCCAAAATCAAGAGTCAGATGCTCAACCAACTGAGCCATCCAAGTCCCCCAAAGGTGCAGTTCTTAATAAGATGGATGAGACTGTTTTCTTTTCAATTAGCTCACGTTTCCCAAGTTAGAGCATCAATTTTATTTCTACTTTTCATTTTTATAAATGATACTGCCAAAAAAATCACATAAAAATAAGAAGATGCGAATGAAAGAAGCTTTATCTAAAGGCAGTCTTAACTAAATTATTTGAACTTATTTAAATCATCAGCTAACAACTCCACTAAGGACTCCTTTCATTTTATGGGAAGTTTTTTATTAGAAACAACCTGACTGGGGGGTCTGGGTGGGTCGGGTGGTTAAGCATCTACGTCAGATCATGATCTCAAGGTCCTGGGATTGAGCCCTGTCTTGGGCTCCCTACTCAGCTGGTGTTTGCTTATCCTTCTCCTTCCACCTCTCCCACTGCTCATGCTCACTCATTCTCTCTCTCAAATAAATTAAAGAAAAAAAGATTAGGAAAAAAAAGGGGAAAAAATCAACTTTAGAACCGGTTTATCTAGTTAAAAAAAAAAAAACCCTGGCTTTTTAATGTTTAGGTTAACTTGGAGAGAAATGACATCTTCATAAAACTCTTCTATTTTTTTTTAAGATTTTGTTTATTTATTTGACAGAGAGAGCAAGCACAAGCAGGGGGAGTGGCAGAGGGAAAGGAAGAAGCAGGCTCCCCACTGAGCACAGGGCTCAATGTGGAGCTCAAACCCAGGACCCTGGGATCATGACCCGGGCAAAAGGCAGACACCTAGCCAACTGAGCCACCCAGGTGCTGCTATAAAACTCTTCTTAATAAAGGTCACATTTTGTCTCTTAGAAGCTTTAAAGTTTTCTTCCCATTAGTCCTATGTATTTCTTGCCTTTTGTTAGTCTCTATGGGATCTTTCCTTTAATTATGTTTTTTAAGTGGCTGTTTATACTGTGATTTCATGTACATGCACAATTATGATTCTGTTTTCTACTTTCAAAAGTGTATATTTATTCTTTTGATCAGTTACACTGACTAGGTTTTTCAGAATGTTAAATTATAGTAGAATCCTTGCTGACTTCAGAGGGAAAACCACAGGTGTTTTTTTTAATAAGGAAGTTCTTTATAAGGAAGTACCTTACTTTCACATGTTCAATTCAAAATGAAAAGTCAAGAAGTTGCCAGAATTTTAGAACTGTATTATTCTATAGTGATTTAGCTCATCAAAACAAAGGAAGTTCTGAAGACAGTGCTAAACTCACTAGACCAACTTATTATCATAATAAGTAAGTCCCCAGAGAGCTACTACAGTGAAATTACTTTACTCAGCAAGTTCCCCAGAACTAAATTAACTGGATTTTATTAAAAAAAAAAATCTATGTCTGGGGATGATTATAGATTTATTAATTAAGAGAAATTTTACTTTAAAGGTCATTAAAAGGGGCTTCTGGGTGGCTCAGTTGGTTGGGCATCTGCCTTCGGTTCAGGTCATGATCCTAGGGTCCTAGGATCCAGTCCCACCTTGGGCTCCATGCTCTGTGGTGAGTCTGCTTCTCCCTCTGCCCCCCCATTCATTCTCTCAGTATCTCTCTCTTTCTTGCTCTCTCTAATAAATAAAATCTTAAAAAAATAAAATAAAAAGAAACAACTTGACTTGCTAAATGATTTGGTACCCAGTTATAAAAGCCATTCACATCTGCAATTTCCAGGGTTTTTTAAAGAAAATTTCAACTAAGATTTATTAAACAACGACCTCTGTTCTCTTTCAGTTAAAGGTGCTTTGTTGGGGTGCTTCAGTGGCTCAGTTTGTAAAGCTTCTGATTTTGGCTCAGGTCATGATCTCAGAGTCCTGGGATCGAGGCCCACCGCACTCCCCAGCAAGCCCCGCATCTGGCTCCCCACTTAGCAGAGAGTCTGCATGTGCTTCTCCCTCTCCCTCTGCCCCTACCCCTGCTTGTGCTCTCTCGCTCGCTCTCTCTCAAATATAATAAAATAAAAATCTTTCCCAAAAAAGGTGCCTTGTTTACTCTGTAAATAAAAATATCAACTTTAATATACTTTTGCCAATACATTATTTTTTTAATGCTTTTATTTTAACACAGTTTAAATATTTTTGTCAGAAGCTTAGGGCTGCTGATTTAGCTCATTCAACTTACAGGAAATAGTTCCCATACAGACTAATTGGAAAAGGCATTCCTCATAGTCAAACCAATCAGCTAAATCAGATTTATGTTCTGCCGGAAAAGTCTGAATTCATTTATCAATTCGAATCAGTAAGTTAAAATGCAATTTGAGGAATAGTATGAAATCACTGAAAAATTATGGAACACATCTCATATGATAAATTACTAAAAGCCTATATCAGGATGTACAGCTAATTTAATTAATTAATGTACCCACTTAAAAAATGTATAAAGCAATTTAAAAAGACTCTTTCTTGGGGCACCTGGGTGGCTCAGTCAGTTAAGCGGCTGCCTATCTGGTTCCCTGCTCAGCAAGGAGCCTGCTTGTCCCTCTCCTCCCAGCCCGAGCTCTCTCTTGCTATCTGTGTTGCTATCTCTGTCTCTCTCTCTCTCAAAAAATAAATAAAATCTTTAAAAAAAATACTATTTTTCTCATTACTTAATTTGTAATAATACCAAAAAAGTAACTGAGATGTTAAGTTACTTAGGAAGCAAGGATGATGGAAGTTCTGGTATTCCTTTGGTAAATGTGCATGTCTGCAGGTAATGGACTGAAAGGGGGGGGAGGTTAAATAAAAGTCACACATAAAAAATAAAAAAATAATCCATTAAGATTTTTGAAAGCTATTACTTTCCAATATTTAATGAAAGAGAAAAAGTATGAACTGCTAAAAACTAGTCTGGGAGTTAGCATATAATTTTATATTGTGTTAACAAGAGTGAGAAAATATAATGTTTTCTTTTTATTTTTTTAAAGATCTTTTTTAAAGATTGTATTTATTTATCTGAGAGGGAGAGAACAAGCACAAGCAGGGGGAACAGCAGGAAGGGGGAGAAGCAGGCTCCCACTGAGCAAGGAGCCCGACCTGGGACCTGATCCCAGGAATCTGGGATCATGGCCTGAGCCACGAAGGCAGACAGTAAATTGACTGAGCCACCCAGGCGCCTGAAAATATAATGTCTTTTTATTTTTTAAAGATTTTACTTATTTATTTGACAAAGAGAGATCACAAGTAGGCAGAGAGGCAGGCAGAGAGAAAAGGAAGCAGACTCCCTGCTGAGCAGAGAGCCCAATGCGGGGCTCGATTGATTTTAGGACCCTGAGATCATGACCAGAGCGAAAGGCAGAGGCTTTAACCCACTGAGCCACCCAGGCACCCCTGAAAATATAATGTCTTAAAAGAATAAATGAGAGGGGCACCTGGGTGGCTCAGTCAGTTGGATGTCTGCCTTCGGCTCAGGTCATGATCCCAGGGTCCTGGGATGGAGCCCAGAGCTGGGCTCCCTGCTCAGCAGGGAGCCTTCTTCTCCCTCGTCCTCTGCCTGCTTCTCTAACTGCTTGTGCTATCTCTCTGTCAAATAAATAAATAAATAAATAAATAAATAAATAAATAAATAAATAAATAAAATCTTAAAAAAACAAAAACAAAAAGAATAAATGAGAATTAACTATCACTGGAAAAATATTCCATGATGTCATTTCATATACATAAGTTTTAATTACTCTATTTAATGCCCATATAATATCAAGAAAGCACATGAAATTTTTATCCGTAAGTTTCATCTAGTGTAGTAGAGTAGTGGTCTCAGAAAATATTTAAATTTTTAAAAATTGCACATCACCCCCCAAATTGCATAGGTTTAGAGAGCCTCATTCACACTGTATTCTAGTAAAGGTGAACAACACTCAGGGTGTGTATGAGAATCCAACGTGGGCCCCATTTAATTGTACCACTCAGCCCTGCATGAGAATCAGAAACCCAAATAGCTTCTACTACATATAGATGATTCTTTCCAACTAATGGCACTTCCTAGGGCTGAATTTTGAGAATAACTGAAAACAAATAGAAGACACCATCTTCAGCATTTGAAATATTCTTTGCTTTGCTATCAGGGTCTCTCTCAATAGTTATGCATTCTTTGAAAATAATCAGGGAACAAGAGATACTGAATCACTCCACATCTACCCTCTTACAACATATCTGAATTCAGAGCCTCCCAACACAGACCCAAATACTCCAGGTCTAAAGCCACACCTCACCCTTAATGGAAAGATCTACCTTGTGATTTTGCTTAATTATTAAAAGAAGCTTTCCCAAAATCAATACTTCAAATCATCCCTCTGATTTCCTTTTCCCCCATTCCCCAGAGGTTCTCAAGACCCTGGAAGTAATGTTCCAAGGTAAGTTCCAAGATGTCTAAGGAGAAGGAAGGATTTTTTTCAAATGCACAGTGAAAATGAAGGATTTGTATTACCCCATGGCTAGTTTTCAGAAAGAACAAGTTGAAAATCTGGAAAATGATTCTCTTAAAAAAATAAATCCATATGCATACAACCCCTTGGAAAGTTGCTTAACTCAGTTCAAAGACTGCTCTTTTAGGGAGATTTTTGTAGATTGTACCTTTCGTTAGACAAAAATAAATATTTAGTTGAGACCCCAAACATCTGTTTTCTACTCCAGTTTAAAGTCAATATTCCTGGTGCCAGTCTTTGACATTCCAATCTCCCTGGGCCTTCCAACTCTTATGTTCTATGTTTTGAAATTTTTATGGTAAAGGGCACCTGCCTGGCTCAGTGGGTAGAACATGTAACTCTTGATCTTGGGGTCATGAGTTCAAGCCCCATGTTGGGGGTAGACGCTATTTTTTAAATTAGTTAATTAAAGACCTCTTTCTATTAAAAAACATATTAAAACATTCTATAGTAAGATTGAGTATTTCTCTGAAGGTCAGAGAGAACTGATGACATTTTTCAACAAAAAGGTTATGTGGCAAAGCAGCGTTTTTGGAAGATGAATCTGACAATATTGTGTTAGTGGGCTGGGAGGGAAAGAATGTTGGGAGACCAGTTAGGAAGCTATTATATTTGTCCCTGATGGAGGTCACAAGGGCTTGGACTAAGATGGTAGGAGGAAACCAGAGTGACATGACATATCTTCCTTCTTCCTCTCTTGTTAGTAGAACTTTCATTTGTGTATCCACAACTCATGTAAGATGATTCTATCTCTGGCTCAGTGGTATATCCTGATTAGTCTAAGCCAAACATGAGAATCCTATACCCTTGCTATTGATTGTTTTAGAAATGAGCATATGACCCAGTTTTCAGTCAATGAGATGTGAGAAGTCTACCAAGAGACTTCTAGGACAGATTTTGTCATTCTTACTAGACATACATGAGATGGTGTCCTCTCTTTATCTGCACATCATGGTGTCTGGTTGCAATGCCTAGATCTCCAGCAACCATCTTACAATCAGAGGGCCTGAAGATCAAGAACATTTGAGGTCCTCAATCATGTTATTCAGCTACCAAGCTCCCAATTTTTGAGCTTCTATTATTAGAAGAATAAAGGCACCGATGAGAGAAATAAGGAAGGTCAAGCCTAAGGAAGGATCTGGAGGAAGGCAATGAAACTCTGTATTATAAATGTTGAACACAAAGAGAGGTGGTATTTCAAGGTGTAAATGGCCAGCACCTAATTAGATACATGAAAATAGAGTTTAGGGGTGATATCAGAGCCCAAAATGTCAATGTAGAGTTCTTTTGCAGAAACTGGTATCTGCAAAGGGAAGAGAAGGAGGAGCATTGTCCCTGCCCTAATGTCCCACACCTAACTCCTCTGAGAGGAATCTAGCATCAGAAGAAAAAATAGTAAATTCCTAACATCAGAAGAAAAAAGTAAACAGAAAAAAATAGTAAACTTCTGCTTAAAGAAAAAGAAGAGAGAGGTACCCCTGCCAACCTATGCTTATGATAAAGATCTATTCATATTCCAGAACAGGAATCTTCTTTCTCCACAGGGAGAGGAAAGAAACAAAAAAATTTTCAGCACTGCTTTTTCATCAGCAAAATTTAATGGGAATGTTTCTAGACAGTTTAAGGATTTTAGCACCTCTAGTTTTAAAGGGGAGTCCCAATCCTCTACCATCACTTCAGCAATATGAAGATTCAGTCTCATCCTTATTGAATCATACAATATTCTTTAATTAGATTCTTTGTGTTTTTCACGGAAAAGAGAAACAAAAAGGAAAAAAAACCCATTAGAGTAGATGCCCCATTTGATGATAATAGCCCCAGCTTTAGTACGTCAGGTTTTGTGTAGGAGGCTTTTGTTTCTGGTCCTCTCAGCAACCCTACCAGGGAGATATTGTTAGTCAGATTTGCAGATGAGGAAAATACAGAATCAGATGGATTAACTTGTCCAAGGCCAACGTTAGTTAGAATTCTCAATCAAGTCTGCCTGCTGCCAAGGCACATACCCATTCTGTCAACACCCTTGACCCTTTTAAGGCCGAGTGTAGAACAGGAAGGCAATGGGGCCTTGGAGTGTGAACACTTTTTAATGGAAGAAATCTGCAAAAAAGTCAGTGAAGGAACAACCTGAAAGAGTGTTAAAGCCTGAAGTCTATCACCCCCATCCAGTCTCCAAGGTCACCTGGATGACTTTGAGACTCTTAAATGGAGAGGGCACAGTACCAAGGTGGTATGATACTCCACTTCTAAAGCCATTTCATATTTGCTAAAAATGTCTTTCCTCCAAAATACCATTGATGAAAGAGATCACTGTAGATGCAAACAGCCCTAGGACTGGGGATGTTGGTGGTCGGAGTTCTGACCTTGCCTTTTTGTCTTCTCACTACGTGGTATCTTGGTTAAACTCATCCATCTGCATGACTTGTACTACCTTTCATATGCCAACGAGTCCTAAACGCATAGAACCCTTTCCAGCTCCAGACACCCTCTCCTCATGGCGCTCCCACAGGCACCTCAAACACAATGTGTCTCACTCTCACCCCCCAATCTGTTTTTCACCTCACAATCCCTGTCTTAAGAGATGCCATCACAGCCAACTGGCAGTTGAAAACGGAAATTTGTACATCATCCTCACAGTTTCCAGCCCTCTGTTTCAGTGCAATTCTACTGTCTAAACATCTCTCTAATCCTACGCTTCCAAACCTTCTTTTGCATCATGGCACACAAATTAAATTTGTGAAACTTGGACTTGCTCTGACTGAAATAATTTAGTTTAGTTCTTACAAACTGGAGAACGAACACATAGGTTCATGGATAACTCATAAAAACCAAGAGCATTTAGGCAATGAATTTAGGCCTCGGTAACCCTCTGGATCTAGGGTCCGAAGTACTGGAGGGAACTCTCAAATCTCTCTTTTTCTCATCTCTCTTTCTTTCTGTTTTATTTTTCTCTTGAAGGTCAGCTCTCTTAGTTTCCCTATCCACTTAGCAGAAGGTGATCACACCCAGTGGATGAACTGGAAATTTCTTAATACCAATTCCAAGTCCCAGATGAAAGGGCTCATTGGCACAGCTTGGATCAAGCCGTCATTCCTTGTCCAACTGACTTAAAAAATTTTTAGCTTTATTGAGGTATAATTAACAAATACAATTTTAATATATTCAAGGTGTACAATGTGACGCTTTGATATATGTATGCATTGTAAAAGGATCCCACCAAGTTCACATCCATCACCTCACATGTGTACTTTTGTTGTGATGGTTATTGACAACATTTACGTTCTACTCTCTTGGCAAATTTCAATTTTACAAAATGGTATTATCAAATATAGTCATCATGACATACTTTAGATCCTCAGATCTTATTTATTTCATAAATGAAATTTTGTACCATTTTACTGACCTCTCCCTATTTCCCTCACCCTCCAGTTCCTGGCAGCCACCATTCTACTCTCTACTAATTAAAACTTCTTGTTTTGTTTTTTTAGACACCACATATAAGTGATACCATGCAGATTTACCTTTCTCTGTCTTGTTTCACTTACCATAATGCCCTCCAGTTTCATCCTTTTTATCACAAATGGCAGGACAAATTGACTATTGCTAAAAAGTCTAATTATAAATACAAGGTTGCTCCCACTGTCACTATGTGGATGGAGTGAGAGATGGAATTACTAGACAAGGCAGAATTATAATCACTCATGGAGATAATCCATTAAACATTTTTTTAAATTTTTTTAAGATGTTATTTATTTATTTGATGGAGAGAGAGAGATCACAAATAGGCAGAGAGGCAGGCAGAGAGAGAGAGGGAAGGCTTCCTGCTGAGCAGAGAGCCCAATGTGGGGCTCGATCCCAGGACCTTGAGATCATGACCTGAGCCTAAGGCAGAGGCTTTAACCCCCTGAGCCACCCAGGCGCCCCTAATCCATTAAATGTTAAGCCAGGATTGGAACCCAGGACTCCAAGTCTTTGCAATTCTCTACCAGGCAGGGATAACTTTAGACAAAATGGCAGCCGAGGCAAGTAGCACCCTCAGTTGACCCCTTCTGTATCCTGTGTTTATTATCTGTATACCTATGTTGGGAGGTGATTTTCCAGTCTGATGAACTTTGTCATGTAATTGTATATACTTGTATTATAGAATAAACAAGTTTGCCTTTGATTTTGTTATAGATCAGCAAGAATAAACACATTTTCTCTTGGCACATCTGAAATGTGCCCTACATTCAAAAATGAACACTGCACCAATGATATAAAATGTCTTCTGGACATTGTCTGTCTAGGCATAGCAGCCTTGCTCAATACAAAGAATCTGGGCTTTTGAGAAAAATTCTAAAAATCTTGCTTTTTTTTTTTTAAAAGATGTATCTATTCATTTGAGAGAGAGAGAGCACAGAGGGAGAGAGAGACACAGACTCCCCACTGAGTGGGGAGCAGGACGCAGGACCAGATCCTAGGACCCTGGGGTCATGACCTGAACCAAAGAAAGATGCTAAACTGACTGAGCCACACAGGCGCCCCTAAAAATCTTGCTTTTAAATACACTTCAGTTTTCAATAACTTTGTAATCTTAGGTAAGTTAATCAACCTCTTAGAGACTCATCTTTTTCCCCATGAAAATGGATATAATAATAGCACTGCAGATGTGTTTGAGAAGACTAAATAAGACCATGTATATAAAGCACCCAGCAAATAGCAGGTACCAAGTCATAATGGTTATTATGATTCTTTGACTTTCAAAGGCAGCTTTCTCTTGACTTTATTCTTATAAACCAGAAAAATACTACCAAACACATTCTGATTAACTATTGAAAAAACAAGCAAGATCAGTCTTCCATTGACTATGGAGGCCAAAAATCAGTTTAAAGGACTTCAGTTTTGATTATTACTAACCAGGCTGGCCATCACCTCTCTGAGACTACAGGGGCTGTTGATTCTGTTTTGTTGTGAGACTGGCCATGTGCCACACAGTCCAGGCCCACTCAAGTTACTGCTGGAGTTGCCCCATTCCCATGAAATCAGCTCTGCCAGGAGGGTATCAGCTGTAGGAATCCTCACTTTGGCAAACAAGGTCAAGGTTTAAAATGTAGAAGGTGTTAACATTTACCATGGTCCTAAATCCTTGCTCATCTTGTAACTCATCTGGTTACTTTCGACTCTTGATGCCTTAAGTCCAAATCTACCCACATCTCACTCTATAGAACGAAGGTAGATAGAAAGTTGCCTACCAACGTAGATACTGAAATGTAAACGTTTCTCATTACAGAGATTTTAGTCATCAGAGATTTCTCCCTCGAGAGTTGCCAGGACATAAGCTGAAATGAGTAGATTTAGGGACTTGTGTTTGGAAGACTCGGGTGTTGTTAGGAGTATGTCACAAAGTGGGAGCCTGGATTTCAGAGCCCATCTGGGGCACACATGTTGTTTACATCTATAACCACATAAAAGATGATGAACAACCCAAGAAGGTTTTGCCAACAAATAGAAACATTTACCACACAGCAGTTGTAATGGCGAAAATATTAAAAACTGGCTAGAAATTAATGGATACATTTACAAAACTATTCAAGTAGATCGGTTGATCTCATCAGAATTCTTTGATCTAGGATGCTGGCAGAGAAAATCTAGTTTTTCAAATAAATCATTAAATTAAGAATATCTTCTATGAAAAACTGATTGAAAATGAATGATTGAAGAAATGTCTTTATCCCTCCCCCAAATATCCATTAAAATAGAAATAAAGGGATTTTTAAAAATTAAAAGGAGGAGGATATAAGGATAACAATGAGATTTTAGAAGCTGAAAAATAGGACAATTTTTATCTGATTTAGTAAATTGAGAAAGCTAAGTCCTAAACTAGCAGAGATGAAAACCAGGAAGCAACCCAGTTCTCAGGATAGGTCTCACCAAAAGTCCCCTCCCAAATGCATCTTAGTTGACTGCCTCTCCCCAATCCCACAAGAATGCTTGGGGTTTTCTTCTAGAGAGGGTATAATAAAGGTCCCTAAGTTAGAATTAGGGGCACTCGGCATGATTAAGATTGGGAATACTATATTGAAAGCAGAGAGATGTGAAAAAAAAAAGTTTATATAATGAAGTACTGTGATCCCCAATCCACTTCCAGAACACTGGCAGCTTGATATAATTGACCTCTGTAGACAGAAAAAGAATCATTTTTTCCCCTGGAAAACTAAAACAGACCAAGAAAAAAGGACCTAAAGACAATGACATTCCCCCCTCCACCCCCAATATAAATGGCCCAGGCAGATCATGCTAAGGACTGAACTCAACAAGTTTATCCATGGCACAGAACTTCTCATCAGATCTAAAATATTAATGAAGGGTAGGGATTACCAGACATCTGAAGAAAGCCTCTACCAGGAAATATAGAGACACACAGACACACACAGACACACAGACACACACACACACACACAACTAGAGAGGAAACAGAGACTATGGAGCAAAATAAATCTTCAAAAAGAAACAAATATTAATATCTTCAGAGAAATAAAATAGATCTTATAAGAATAGAATGCTATAAAAAGAATCAGTAGAGGGAAAAAAAGAACTCTTGGAAATTTAAGATATGGTAAAAGAATTTAAAAACTTAAAAGAAGGATTAAGGTGATAAAGTTGAGGAGCTCTCAGAAAATAAAGCCAAAAGATAAAGAAAAGGATAATAGGGAAGAAGAGAAAAGACAATCAGAGGATCAGTCTAGAAGGCCCAATATTCTAATAAAAAGGAGTTCCAGAAAGAAAGAGCAGAAGTAACATAGAGGAACTCAAAATAAATCAACAATTCAAGAGAGCTTCCAAAACCAACAGACACAAGCTGCCAGATTGATAGGGCCCAATATATACCTGGTGCTATGGATTAAAACAGACCAACACCAAAGCACATTATTGTGAAATTTCAGAACCCTGGAGATAGGAGAGAATCCAACAAGCTTTCAGAGGGAAAAACAGGTGTCATCCAAAGAAGTAGGAGTCTGAATATTGGAAAACTGTATGAGATGGTAATTATCAATTCATACAAGAGACAGAATACCAATCTAGTTTCTACAAAATAAAGGGAAACAGTAGGTAGAACTCTAGGAGAATACTTGTGGAGAAATCGTAATTTGAAAACATACATTTATAGGCCAGAAACCGAAAGCAAATACTCAATGTTTTGTTGGAGTTGGACTGAGAAATAGATTATAGCTAGGATTTCTTCTTAATCTTTGGATATCAACAAAACCACAATCCTAATAGCTAACCTGGGCCAGGCAATTCACTAAGCACTTCCAACACACATTAGCTTAAATACTCTTTTTTTTTTTTTTGAAGATTCCATCCATTCATTTGGCAGAGAGAGAGGGAGAGATCACAAGTAGGCTGAGAGGCAGGTGGGGTTCGGGGGAAGCAGGCTCCCTGCTGAGCAGAGAGCCCAATGCGGGGCTCGATCCCAGGACCCTGAGATCACGACCCGAGCCAAAGGCAGAGGCCTAACCCACTGAGCCACCCAGGCGCCCTCACTAAGCACTTCTAACACACATTAGCTTAAATACTCTTTTTTTCTTTCCTTTTTTTTTTCGGGGGTGGGGGAAGGGGCGGAAAGAGAGGGAGGGAGAGAATCTTAAGCAGGCTCCACACCCAGCATGGAGCCAGACACAGGGCTCGTTCTCAGGACCCCTGAGGTCATGACCTGAGCTAAAATCACAAGTCTGATGCTTAACCGACAGATCCAGCCAGACGCCTCAGCTTGTATACTCTTTATGACAATCTAAATAGGCAGAAATAATTACCACAAATTTACAAATTAGTTATGCTAATTAAGTAATTTACCCAAGGTCACACAAACCTAGAATCTAGAATCCAAACTCCAAAACCCATTCTTTCAATTGCTATGCCATGCAGCCTTGGGAAGTAATGTTCCTATTTCAATACTTCGGTCACAATTTTTATAAAGCTCAATATTTCTGCCAACACTGACTTCTTAGAGACAGCAAAAATATGTGTTCCAGAACTCTATATCTTTGTATTTTGAGAGAGAACAAAAAGGAAAGATGGAGATTAGCTTGAAATTATTATAAAATAAAATACTAGGTTCATGATTCTTCAGAACAGAGTATCTTGGTTAGCTGGCAGGACTTCTAGGAAAACTTTTAAGAAAAGGAAAGTCTCAAAGATAAGGGCCCAAAAGAGAGTAGCAATATTTCCGTTTTAGCTGGCTTACCACTCAATTGCTCAGTGGTTTATTAATGCCCAAACTACGAGAGCGTTTTGCATAAGGCTTTTATAAATTGGCCTGGCAGCCATTTTTATGTACACAAGCCCCCCCATACTGAATTTTCCACATTAATGTGCTTCCATTGTTCTCAGTTGGGCCTGCAGGAACTTTAGCCCTCTTCCAGATGTTTCCTGACATCAGCATCCAAGATGTGTTGGCCAGCTGTCTTTAAAATTGCAGGAACTCTGTGTTGTGTGCATTAGTTATGCAAATGGGAAAGCAAGGACAAGAAGCCAATGTAGAGGATAAAAAAGAACCAGGGGAGGGATTGGGCCAGGGCTTTATTGGCACATATAAGGTAGGTAGAAAGCCAAGACAGCAAGATGTCTTTGATCAAAACCCCCAGCAGCCTTCACCACCACTCCCCACGCAGAAAGGTCAGTGTCCTCAGTTCCCGGGTCAGGCCTGGATTTCTGGAAGTTTCCTCACTCCATTTTGGTCACTTAATAGATCCACTCTGAATACCCACAGATCTACCAACCCTCTAACCAGTGCTTTCCTCTACTTTCTCAACGGAAAAATATCTACATAGACCAGAGAACAATTCCCCACTGTGTAGTCCTCAGTAAATTAATAGATGTCTCATGAAAAAAAGGGCTAGGCAGTCAAATGAGTTTAGAAAAACCTAGGTTAAACAAAGTGAGGCAATTCTCTTTTCCAAAGCACTCTCTGGGCCTCTGGTATGTTCATGGGCACTGGAGATATCAGAGGGAACCAGTTTTCAGAGGACAGAGTCCCTGTGAGAAAATGCTGACAAGAGGCAATGAGGCTTCTCAGCCCCAATCCCCTTCTCAGATGCCAAACTAACTGCCTCCTGAAGAGCTTTGCATGTCCCAGACTTAACACACACATTACTGACCTCACAATCGCCTCTTCCACCTGCTCAGGCTCCAGCTTTCCCTTCCTGCGTTATGGCAATACCATCACCATCCTCCTAAGCCAGAATTAGGGCAGTCATCCTCCATGCTTCCTTTGTCCTCACCTTCACCCTCCCCCGATCTAATCCACCCAGCAGTAAAGGGCTATTGCTTTGTCTTCCTAGCGCCTCCATGGGTACAGATCACCAGCCTCGGACCTGCATCCTTAGCTGACGACGGGACATTCCTATTTGGTTCACTCAGGAACACTGTACCTGAACTTGTCAGTGACGGTTCATGCCTTCCTTACCCAATGGGCAGACCGCCTGTTAAATAAACTCCATTAGTCTAAACAATAGAGAATCACTGTGTTCTCAGTCCCACTATGGTAGGGTTTTATTTTTCTAGTTTGTTTTCATTTTTTGGTTTTGTTTTATTGGTTGGTTGATTGTTATTTGTTTGCTTTATTTTTAATTGTGGTCAAATGCACATAACATAAAATGTACCATCTTAACCATTTTTGAGTGTGTAGTTCAGTGGTTTTAAGGACATCCACAGTGTTGTACAGCCAACCTCCAGAACTCTTTCCGTGTTGTAAAACTGCAACTCCGTACTGATTAAACAACTCCCCATTTTGCTCTCCCCCCAGCCTGTACTATTTTCTACACTCACCATTCTGCTTTCTCTATGAATTCGACTACTCTAAGTACCTCATATAGTGTTATGTACCTCACGCAGTATTTGTCTTTTTGGTGAGTAGCTTATTTCACTTAGTACAATGTCTTCAGGGTTCATCTATGTCATATCATGTTTCAGATTTCTTTCCTTTTAAAAGCTAAATAATATTCCATTATATGTGTATTCCACATCATGTTTGTCCATCTGTCAAGGGACACTTGGGTTGTGTCTACCTTTGGCTATTGTGAATAATGCAACCGTGAATACAGGTGGACAAGTATCTTTTTGAGACCCCGCTTTCAATTCTTATGGATATATACCCACAAGTGAAATTGCTGGATTACATGATGAATCTATTTTTAATAGGTTGCAACCTAGGATAGGTTACTTAATATCTGTGTTTCGGTTTTCTCAGTTGTAAAAAAGATTTAATTATAGCACCTATCTTGTAAGGCTATTGTTAAGATTAGACGAATATCTTCAAAGCACTTATGAAACATTATAATTATCCCTTTTTTAAAAAGGAAGAATTTGAGGCAAAAAGAAATAACTTGTCCAAATTCTCATATCTCATAAGGAGCAGAGCCAGGATACTCACCCAGGTTCACAGCTGAAGTCTGTTCTCTTAACCACTCTGCCAAAGGGATTTCACTCCCCAGTTCTGGGACGCTTTTACTGATGAACTCCACCTAAGCTGATGAGGTACTGATTCACCTACCCGGGCACAGTTCGGGAGGAAAATAAGGGAGGGTAGAAGAGGGAACCCTACATACCAGGAAAAAAAGAACCACCAAAATCTTGATATACTGCCAGGAGGATGTGAGATCAGTAGTAAAATCATAACAAATAATTCTATTATTATTGGCATGACTTGTTAGGAGTGATATAAACCCAGTAGATTCACTTCTGTTTGTTTTTGAGTCGCCAAGTGTCAGCCACTTTGAGAGTGTGTGTCTGTGGGCCGGAGTGAGGGTATGAGGGGCTGTATGTGTGTTGGGAAGTGGGGGGACATTATTGTGCCCAAACTCCATTCACCTCACCAGCCATGGGACCCTCACTAGGAAGTTATTTCTCTTTCCCTTCTCTTCTTAGGGGTTTATATGAAGCCATTTGCATAAGAAATAAATGCCTAAAACGAAGGGAGAAGGATGTGTAATAATAATATTTTATAACAAAACCATAGCTTTAGCAGTACTTATGTTTCTTTATAGCAATGCTTCTAAATAATGTTTCTTTACAGCAATGCTTCTAAATAAACCACAGAAGTGGCTAACAAGTTTTCTGGCAACCCGGCTTATCGCATGGAGGAATTACACAGAACGATTAAGTAAGTGACTTGTTCAGAGGGACTTAGTAATACACTCTAGGCTTTCATGAGGATGAGCTCATGGATAAATTTGGTGGTGTGGTCATTCTGAATGAAAGTGGTTCAGCTCAGCCAGATGTTTCATTGAGTGCCACAAAAGGCAGTTACACCCAAGAGAGCTACAAGATTCATTTGTTTCCTGAGAGAAAGGCACTGGAACTTGTGTTATCTCAGAGAGAAAAAGCCACCTCGGACCCTTAAAAACATTCAAAACACCTCAGACCCTGCTTAAAAAACATTCAAAAGACACAGTGCAGTGGATATAAAGTCTTATCATTTAATCAATCTTACTCATTCGGGAAGAAAGACAGACTTCAGCTTTATATTGCTTGCACTTTATTTTGCACAGATAGTTCATCATTAGTGCAATTTAAGGGGCAAATCTCATTATGAATATAGCTTTACTCTGGACCAAATAATTTGTCATGGCAATAAATAATTATACATTTAAAAAAAAAAAAAAACCTGGGCATACACAACCTGACCACCGGTTCTGTCCTTTGCAGACTTCTCCCCCGCACCCTTCGCCAGCTGGGCTCCCACTTAGATTGTTCACTGACCCTGCTCTTGCCCAGGTCACCAAAACCCATCTCAAACATTCACTTCTGGTTTTCATTTCACCCTCTTGGCACCACCAGCCGACCAGTCTCTCCTGAGACGTTTCCTTCTCTTGGCTTCTATGGAACCACATTTTCCTGGTTTTCCAACTACTAAGTAGGCTGCTGTTGCTCAGCCTTCTCTGACAGCTTCCTGCCCATCTGTCTGACCTCTTAAAGATGGAGGGCCCTACAGCCCAGGGAGATTTCACCCAGCACCTAGCTCACAGCTTTCCAGGCCCTCTTGCTGTTTCCATGCTAGCTTTGCTCTGGCTCTGTCTGGAACACTCTTCTCCCAGGGATCCACAGCGCTAACTCCTCCCTTCTCGAAAATCTTAAAGTTCACCTTGTCAGTGAGGCTTCTGTGACTTCCCTATTTGAAAATCACAAACGAGCTCCACCCTCACAATCCTCATCCTCCTTATCTTTCCCGTTTTTATAACACCTGTCACCTTCTAAGATAATTATGTATATGATCTAAAACCTAACCACTGTCTAGACAGTCTTTCACCAAATGTCCCTCCCTGCAGCCTACCTCTCTGACCTCCTCTCCTACCATTCTCCCCATCACGCCTCCAGCTCTGTTCCTCACAACAAACCAAGTTCATTCCCACCACAAACCTAGACCTCTGCCGTCCTCCATACCTGGAAAGATCTTCTCTCAGATCTTCAAATGGCTCAGACCTCATTAGGCAGGTCTCAGCTCAAGGTCACTCCTCAGAGAGGCCTCCCCTGACCGCCCAGTCTAAAGAGGCTCCCCAGTTATTCTGTTATATTTGTTCGCTTTATTTTCCTCATAACATTCAGCACTCTCTGAAATCATATTGCTTACGCTCATTCACTTATTGTTGCTTACTTACTGTCTGCCTTTCTAACCAATATGAGTTTCATAAGATCAGAGACTATGGCTGTTTTGCTCATCAGTCCATTCTCAGTGCTGGGCACAGTGTATCTTTTATGCACTAGGTGCTCAGTTTATATGTCTTGATCAAATAAATGCTGAATGAGGTTGAAGTAATGGAAAGGCAAGAAAAGGGGAGGGGAGGAAGGCAGAATTTTATTTTGCTATTTTAAATCTTAAACTTTGTTAGAGAAAAGGGAAGAAGGAGTGAGCAAAAACAAATAATTATCCACTCCCCAAGTCAGATTTTCTCCTGGCCATGGCTCTCCTCACGTTCAGGCCTCAAATGTGCCATTTAATCAACATTCTCTTGTTCCCGACTCCACAACAATCCCTGTGCTATGATATGATGTGACCCCACCTCTTGACCACTCAGTGTGGGTGTTGTAGTTGCTGCTAAAAGCTTGCATCATGAGGAAAAGCAAGGGCGCCTGGCTGGCTCCCTTGGTAGAGTCTGTGACTCTTCTTGGGGTTGTGAGTTTGAGCCCCGTGTTGGGTGTGGAGATTAATTAAAAATTTTAAAATCTTGGGGCGCCTGGGTGGCTCAGTGGGTTAAAGCCTCTGCCTTCGCCTCAGGTCATGATCTCAGAGTCCTGGGATCGAGCCCCGAATTGGGCTTTCTGCTCAGCAGGGAGCCTGCTTCACCCTCTCTCTCTCTGCCTGTGTCTCTGCCTACTTGTGATCTCTCTGTCAAATAAATAAATAAAATCTTAAAAAAAATTTTTTTAATCTTAAAACAAAAAGAGGAAAAACACGTATCCCCTGCACATTAGGACTGTGTACCCCACCTTCACATTCTTGAAATTTACGAATAAGACATTTTTAAAAATTAGACATTAGTTAGGGTGAGGCCAATCCAAAGCGAATTCCTATGGCACAGTAACGGCCCTAGGTTTCCTGACTGTACTCATGACTCTAAGTCGCAACTGAAAACAGCAAGGTAATTAACTGATAGTTATTACCCAATTTACCACTAAAGAGGATAGGAAGAATTTTAGAACCAATTACACTCTAGGACAATGCAAGTGATATTTCGTTTAATCCTCAAAATAACTCTAAGAGGTATACATTGCTACTGTGTGATTGCTGAGGTGGGAACTGAGCCTCAGTCGAATCACAACCTTTGCTCAAGGTCACGCTGTCAGTGAGGAAGGAAGGGAGCTGTCTGCTGCCCAGGGCTACATTTTCCTCTCTACCCACACTGTTTCCCAAACATCCAGATTCGACCTACCCTGTGAATGCAGGGTATGTGGGTGGAAAAGACGGGTTATATAGTAGTCCCTGGTTATCCTCAGGGTGTCTCTTCCAGTAACCCTAGTGGGTGCCTGAAACCACGGATGTACCAGACCCTATCTATACTAGGCCTTTTCCTCTACACACGTACCTATGGTAGAGTTTAACTTATCAAGTAGGCACAGTGAGAGATTAACAACAATAACTGGTAATAAGATGGAACAATTATCACAGTATACTATAATAAAAGTGATGTGAACATGGTTTCTCTTCTCTCTCAAAACCTCTTATTTGCTGTACTTACCCTTCTTGTTGTGATGCTGTGAATTACAGAATGCCTAGGATGAGATGAGGTGAGGTGAAGGAGTTCGACTATTGTCGACCTTCTGCTGATTCCTCGGAAGCAAGATCATCTGCTTCTGGAGCAGGGTTGACCACAGGTAACTGAAGCCACAGGAGAAGAAACTGTATAAGCAGGGACTACTGAGCTGAAGAATGAGAAGGGGTCTGGAATTTATGATTTGAGATCGGATTGGAGCTGGGGGAATTGAAATTCAGAATATATTTTCTCAGGTACTCAGTATTAATTTTGAAATATATTTCGAGTTCAAATATTTGACTTAAAACAAGTTTTTCAGGGCGCCTGGGTGGCTCAGTTGGTTGGGCAACTGCCTTCAGCTCAGGTCCTGATCCTGGAGTCCTGGGATCAAATCCCACATTGGGCTCCCAGCTGCACGGGGAATCTGCCTCTCTCTCTGACCTTCTGCCCTCTCATGCTCTCTCTCTCCCTCAAATAAATAAAATCTTTTTTAAAAAAAAGTTTTTCACACATAAACCATTAGAAATACAGGACTATGCTCCATGCCAATTCTAAAAAAAATGGGAAAAAAAAACCAAAACACTAATTTTCCTGAAATGATGTGTATCTTGAATTTTTAAATCTACCAGCTTATTTAACTTCTCTCTGAGGCAGTTGTCCATCCCATAAAGTAGAGATGTATTTCACACGAGTGTGGGGAGATGGATGAGGGTGTATAAGTATGAATAAAGGGCTGTACAAGTCTTAATTTCTCTTCCTACTACTTAACAATAATCACGAAAACAGTTAAGGTAAGTTGACAAAATGCTGGCAAGATGTTGAGCAAAAAAATCTTTTTATCCAGGGAGGGCTGTTTGTGTTGAGTTTAGAGACTGCCAGCTGTGGGACACCTGGGTGGCTCAGTGGGTCAAGCTTCTGCCTTTGGCTCAGGTCATGATCCTCGGGTCCTGGGATCCAGTCCCACGTGGGGTTCCCTGCTGAGCAGGGAGTCTGCTTTTCCCTCTGCCTGGTGCTCCCCCTGCTTGTGTTCTCTCTCTCCCTCTTTCTGACAAATAAGTAAAAAATCTTTAAAGAAAAAAACAAAACACAAACCACCAGTTGTGATACTCTGAAATCTCTGATTCCTTTAGCTGAATCTGATCACAGTTGTCAAAGGAAGAAAAAAACATTAAAAACAATCCTAAGAAACCTTAAACTACTCTAAATATACTGTGATTGAGGAATGGCCCAAAGGATAATAAGAATATTCTTACTTGATATTAGGAAAAAAAAGATATTCTACATATCCGTACTTGTACATTTTTCTCTTGGAACTATTTACTTATTGATGGTTGATACCTGGTTTCTCACAGTAAACAAAAAGTGCTATTTTATTTTTTTAATTCAATTTATAGATTTTTTAATTGCCACAATATTCTATAAATGAATAAATGTCAATTTGAGTGGTTCTGAATGTGAAATTTAGGATAAGTCCACAAGAGTTATCAGGTTTAGAAAATGAAAATTTTTCTTTTCTTTTTTTTTTTTAGAAAATGAGATTTTTTTTTTTTAAAGATTTTATTTATTTACTTGACACAGAGAGAGAGAGAGAGAGAGAGATCACAAGTAGGCAGAGACGCAAGCAGAGAGAGAGGGGGAAGCAGGCTCCCTGCTGAGTGGAGAGCCCGATGCGGGGCTCCATCCCAGGCCCCTGAGATCATGACCTAACCCAAAGGCAGAGGCTTTAACCCACTGAGCCACCCAGGCGCCCCAGAAAATGAGATTTTTTCAAAAAGGAACCTCAACAACAAACAAAATTGTAAGAAAATACAAACTTTAAGACTATATTCGCAAGGACCAAAAGTTAACTTTACTCCTTTAAAAATGAATCCCTGGCAATCATTGTTGACCACTTATTGATTACATATTAGGCAAAGGACCTTGCCTTGTTAACTTATCTCCTAGAGGTAACCTATTTTGCAATTACATGGTTCTGCTTTCCCCTTTGAAAGCAGTTCACTTCTATTATCTTACTTCATAAGCTTTGAAGGCTGGAGTAATGAATTGAATTTCAGATTGTCTTTAGCCTAAAAACAAAGGTTACCAAGAGCAAAAAAGAAGATTATGAACTAATTGTTTACCAAGACTATTTACAAGGACAATTCTTTTGATTGTGCGGATTGATAAAGGGTGGTGTGGCTGCCTCCTGAGTAATCCTTACTTTCTGTACCTGGTGGGTGTGTTGAACCAACTAGCCATTGCTAAGACATTGTCAGGAAGAGCAAAACTGAATTGTTCCTTTAAGCTTCTACAAGGTGTTGGAGCAAATCCAGAGAGAACTTTGCTGTGGAAGGAAAAAAGGATTTATATCCTGGGTAAGTGAGATCTAAGATGTCTGCCCTCTGGTGCCCAAGAGGTGAAGGACAGGGTAACAGTTTTCACATAAGCAGTTTGTAAACATGAAACTAGTTGAAAGATTTTAATTCCCTGATTAGATGTGAGGAAGGGGTAGTGGAAGAGGATATTCACAGTTGAAGGTAAAGACGTAAAAAAAATTCATACATTTGGAAGGTCTCACTTAAGTGAGATTTAGGAAAAGACTGTAGTAACTTGTGAGTATTCTGACCTTTTCTTTTTAAAAGATTTTATTTATTTACTTGAGAGAGAGAGCACACATGTGCATGTGCATGAGCACTGGGGGGAAGGGGCAGGTCCCAGGCTCAGGCCGGGCTCTGTCCAGGCTCTGGGATCATGACCTCAGCCAAAGGCAGACGCTTAACTGACTGAGCCACCCAGGCGCCCCAGCACCTAACTTTATTACCCTCATTTTTGAAAGAACAGAAAGTATCATATCATGAAGGCTGGATTTATATAGAAAAATAAGTGAACGACAGGGGGAATTATATAAAATTCTATCCCTAAAATGCCTATTAAGGAATACTGGACCATCAACCTAAAAATATCATAAAATGTTTACTCTTTTACTTGATGCCTCTGTATCAATATTATTAAGTTACTAGGCCCTAGAGATTTTTTTTTTTAAAGATTTTATTTATTTATTTGACAGAGAGAAAGAGATCACAAGCAGGCAGAGGCAGGCAGAGAGAGGGGGGGAAGCAGGCTCCCCGCCGAGCAGAGAGCCCGATGCGGGGCTCGATCCCATGACCCTGAGATCATGACCTGAGCCGAAGGCAGAGGCTTTAACCCACTGAGCCACCCAGGCGCCCCGAGATTTTTTTTAAGTCTGTGTGACCGTCAGAAAATTAAAGGACTTTCCATTAGTAACCTCACACCTTTTTTTCTTAATCATCGCATCAAACTTAGCACTTAAGATCTTAAGAAAGTGGGCTATTCTTTCAGAAAAGCAGATCAGAAAAAGGGATTTGGGAAAGAAAGCAGATGGTGGGGAGATCATTACCAACCACTTAGGCACAAGGTGACATGGGCCATTCACCTCTGCTCTCATAACAAACTGAATGGCTCTCAGGAACTTTTTCTCAGGGTCTTCTTGCTATCTCCTCTGGGGCCCTTTATTTAATTGTTTTTCTAATTTTTTTATTGTGGTAAAATAAACAACATAAAATTTATTATCTTAACCATTTTTAAGTAGTATTAAGTACCATATTGTTGTGCAACCATCATTTACCATCCACCTCCTGAACCCTCTCCCGTGTTGCAAAACCAAAACTCCATACCCATTAAACAATAACTTTCCATTCCTCCCTGGCAACCCTCATTCTACTTTCTGTCTCTATAATTTTTCTATTCTCTATTTTGTTTATTTCTGCTCTGATCTTTATTATTCCCTTCCTTCTTCTAGCTTTGGGTTTAGTGTGCTCTTTTTTTTTTTTTTTCCTAGTTCCTTAAGTTGTAAAGTGAGGTTGTCGATCTGAGATATTTCTTGTTTTTTTAAAAAATATATTGATTTAATTGAGAGTGATGCATGCACATGCACACTCACATACAGTGAGCAGGAGGAGGGGCTGAGGGAGAGAGAATCTCAAGCAGACTCCCCTCTAAGCATAGAGCTCGATGCGGGGCTCGATCCCATGACCCTGAGATCATGACCTGAACCAAAATCAAGAGTCGGACACTTAACCAACGGAGCCACCCAGGTACCCTGACATAGTTCTCATTTTTTAATGTAAGCATTTATAGCTATAAATTTCCCCCTTAGAACTGTTTTCACTATGTTCTGTAAGTTTTGGTATGTTGGTATTTGCTTTCCTTCATCTCTAAGGGTTTTCTATTTTCTTATGTGAGTTCTTCTTTAATCTCCACAAATTTGTGAACTTTCCAAAATTCTTATAGAGTTTCAGCCATTATGTCTTCAAATATTCTCTCTGCTCCTTTCTTCTCCTTCTGGGAATTCCACAATGTGTACTTAGGCCCATTGATGGTGGCCCACAAGCTTTGTTTCCTTCTATCTTTTTTCTTTGTCTTTCAGATGCTATAATTTTTATTGTCCTCACTTCAAATTCACTGACTCTTTCTTTTACCTGTTTGAATCTCCCTTTGGATCTATCTAACAAATTTTTAATTTCAGTTATTATACTTTTTAGCTACAGAATTTGTTGTTGTTGTTTAAGGTGTCTATCTCTTTATTTGTTTCCATTTTGTTCATATATCATGTTCTTGATTTTTCTCCACATCTTCTTTTAGTCTTTGAGCATTTTTAAGACAGTAGTTTTAAAGTATCTACAAAATCCCCCATCAAGTCCTTTTCAGGGACGGTTTCTGCTGGTTGTTTTATTTTTTTTCTTTGAATGGGCCATACTTTCCTGTTTCTTTGTATGCCTTGTGATTTTGTTGAGGTTGTTGAAAATGAGACATTTGAAGCTGATAATGTGATACCTCTGAAAATCAGATTCTCCCCCTTTCCCAAGGCTTACTGTTTTTTGTTGTTTTTCGTTTTTGCTGTAGGCTGTGTCTGTGCCAAGGGTCGGCCTGAGGTGTAAGCTTAAGGTCTTCTCAGGTTTTTTATGAGCCTGTGCCTGCCCCTGAGCATGTGCGGTGACTTCCTAATTTCCCCTTATATGCAATTGCTTTTGAATGTCCTAGTTTTCAATACCCGACTCCCAAAGGGAGAAAAAGAAAAAAACTGAAGGGTGGGGAGAAGGTGCCAGCCCTTTAAATCCCCTGGAAGTCCCTTCGACCAGAGGGCCAGAGGGTAGGGGCTTGCAACAACAGGGGGTTGGGGGTGGGGTGGCACAGGGTACAACAGCAATGGCTGCCTGCCTCTTTGTCTGTACCTCCGTGATCAGAAGCAGCAATCTATAATCAGAGCACAGATCCTTGGTATTTGGAGGACAGGATCCTTTATTCCCACCCTGGCTCCTAGAGACTGTGCAAACTGTTCCAGAAACACATGCTGGGCAGCCAGCCAAGGGGCTGAGGGGTGCGAGATGAGTGGCTGTTACTCAGAACTGAAATCGACCAAAATTAACCTCAATTTACCATCCAACCTTTCTCCTGGAATTTGCAAGCCTTCCATAGACTCGAGAGTTCTATCATATTTACATGAGACAGATTCTGCCAGTGCAATTGTTGTCTAGGTGGCAAGACAGATTTCTGGTGCTTCCTGCTCTACCATCTTCCCAGAATCCTCTCTGGGGTGCTTTATTTTTTAAAAAATATTTTCTTGTGGAAAATTTCCAACCTAATTAATCCCTATGTGCCCTCATGCAGGTTCAACAATTACCAACTACTTGCTCTCGTACCTGGAATTTCTATCTATGGTTTCTTATCCACTTCTCCGCCTTTCCCCCAGGCAGGCTTCAAACAGCGTGATTACCTGCCTTCTGCTCCAGCTGCAAGAACCTACGGGCTCCCTCTGGACTGCTGACTGAATCAATACGCCCTCTTCTCTATTTCCTTAACTTGAAGATTTTATTTATTTATTTGTCAGACACAGAGAGAGAGAGCACAGGCAGGAAGAGCAGCAGGCAGAGGGAGAAGCAGACTCTCCACTGAGCAGGGAGCACGGTGTGGAACTCGATCCTTGAGCTGAAGGCAGACGCTTAACCAACTGAGCCACCCAGGCGTCCCTATCTTCCTAACCTGAATAATTTTTATATCTCACATCTCTACCTTCCAGACTTATTTATTTATAAGGATTTTATTTATTTACTTGACAGAAAGAGAGCACAGCAGGGGGAATAGCAAACGGAGAGGGAGAACCACGCTCCCCACTGAGGAGGGAGCCCAATGTGGGTCTCGATCCCAGGACCCTGGGATCATGACCTGAGCCAAAAAGAGACGCTTAAGTGACTGAGGCACCCAGGTGCCCCTCCAGACTGTTTAAAAAAAAAATCAATAAGGAAAAAGGAAAAAGAAAGCACTATTTAATCCTTTCCAGTGGCTTGAAAACCTGATAAAAGCCTTGGACCATTTCTCCAAAAAAAAGGGCACATGCAATATTTGGATGCAATTTCAGGAAGTTCATGGATAACTTAAAGCTCTCCAAAGATTGCAGGTTAAGAATCCCAGTTTAGTTTACTATATAAGGGAAATCCCCCTTCCTAGACCTCATCTGCCTTCTTGCACGGTTCTCTTTCACAGACCCACAGAGCTCTTTTTTGTTGTGCTATTGAGGCAACTAGACATAAAGTGCTGGCCCCAAATCCTGGAGAGTGACCAACAGAACTAGAGGCTTCACCAACATTTTCCACAATAACCGTATGCTACCTCCATTTGAATATTTTCCGGCCCTTTTGAAGTGAAGAACAACACCAAAGTAGTCCTAAAACCCACTCTAAAAATATCTTCTTTAGCATAGCCTATTCTCTCTTCTCCTTTCTGTTGATTTATCTGCACTGCACTTACATGAAATGCAAGGGGGAAAAAAGTACTAATAGACTCAAAAGCCAGAACTGATGAATTAATAAACTAATTCAAAATAATTCCTTAACAAGTATATCTTAACAACAAGGGTGTCCATGCTTTTTTGTCAAGATTCAGTTTTGTTTGGCTCTGCTACTTGCTCATCTGTAGGGAATCTTCTGGATGGACCAGTCAACTAATGCCTACTCACATTGTGTAGAAGTTTGGGTTGAGTCTTCTGGGGGTGTTCCCTGTACTTTCTCCCCAGTTCTTCTAATACAGGACCTCAACTGTGGCTATACATCAGAATCACCTGTAGAATTTTGGAAATTAAGAAAATGGGGTGGGCTCCCATGAGCCTACTACTCCAGGTTTACTGACGTTGGGGCCAGGCTGCGGTTGTGCAGCCAGGGATGAGAACCCTGATTCAATGCTGCATGCAAGGAATTAACATCATTACTAGTGGTGTAGGCCTGGGGGAATGCTATAATTGTTCCACAGCCTGTAGTTCAATAATGGATTTTTTGGGGTCTTCTTTTGTTTTTTTTTTTTTTTAAAAAGGGGGTGGTGGAATTTCAGAAGGAAAATTTAGAAGGAACTTGGCAAATGTAAACCACCCTGGGGTAATATTTAAAATATGCTATTTTCTCCATTATTTAATTCCTAATGAAGCATAAACTTCTTGGCTCAGCTGGAAAATGGTTTTAGGTAATATATATTTATTTTAAGAGTTTATTTATTTGACAGAGAGAGAGATCACAGGTAGGTAGAGAGGCAGGCAGAGAGACAGGGGGAAGCAGGCTCCCTGCTGAGCAGAGAGCCCAATGCAGGGCTTGATCCCAGGACCCTGAGATCGTGACCTGAGCCGAAGGCAGAGGCTTTAACCCACTGAGTCACCCAGGCGCCCCAATACATATTTTTAAATATACATTTCTTAGTTAATATATATTATAAAAGTAATACATATATTTTGTAAACATTTTTTTTTAATGAATAGAAGAATACGAAGTGAAATCCTAAATGGAACCCTGTTAACAATTTCTTTTTTTGGGGGGGGAGGCTCCACATCTAGCATGGAGCCCAACATAGGGCTTGAACTTATAACCCTAAGATCAAGACCTAAACCAAGATCAAGAATTGCATGCTTACTCGATTGAGTCATCCAGGTACCCCCGCACTGCCCACCCCCACACAAGTTTCTTATGTAACCTACAAATTTGCTATCCACATCAACTCTGTATGTGACATGTTAATATTTATTTATCTCTAGTAGGCTCAGGACTCACAGGTATGTAAGTCCTTTACTTCCTTTCTACTTTCATCCTACCCATGGGGTAAGAGGAAACCCAGTCTTCATCAGGTTCCCCTTCCTAATGACCCTAAGAATCCTTAGGAATATCCCACTGTCACATAGGACCATCACAGTCATTGTAATTGGCTTTGAGGGGTGAAAGACGGACCTCTGTGCAAATGCTTCTGGCAATGTCAGGATTGGTCTCTCATGGCAAGTTGCTGCTACTATTGTATTAATTTGTCCTGTGTGCGTACCCAACCTCTTTTCTTAATTTCATACCAGCCTGGTGAAACCAGAACACAACTTTTAATATGATTTTGTTCTGACTTTGTTGAAGATTTAGAGATTATAGAAGGAAAACACAACATAGCCAACCTATAATTCTTACTAGATGTGGCCTAAACATTCTATCAGAATGTTTAGCCTATGATCCTAGACCTTCTCTGCCTAACTCCCAGCCAGACTGAAAAATGCTAGGGCCAGGTCTCCTGCCTCTTACAAGTAGCCCTCTAGCCTGTTTCTCCCAACTTGAATCCAAGCCCTCAAATTCCCTCTACCCATGAGAGAAAGGCACGTGTCTTAACATCAGTCAAACCCCACTGTGGCTATCGACCTCCGAATGACAATGGGTATGTCTACTGTCTACTCCCTTCAGGGAATGCCTTTACCTTTTCACTTAGGAAACTGTGGTTTTGACTCAAAAGGTAGACTGAACTCAGGACATGTTTTCCACAGTCTGGAATCTTCAGTGGTAGAACAAAACCATGGGTGGCTGCAGGAGTCTGCCATGGCCCACTGTGCTGAGTGAAACCCAGGCTGGTTCCCTAAGACTCAAGGTGAGGACCTGGCCTGTGCGCCTCTCCTCAAGTCCTCAGGTTGCTCTAGATTTCCCGTGGTCAGCTGCTTAAATAACAGCACACCTCCCACTCCACCAAGAACAAGGGAAATTTTACTGGGATAATGCAGCCAAATCCCATACTTAGCAAGGATACATTACTGTAAGGGGATCATAATCTGAGGAAATGCAAGTCTCCTAACTGCAGTGACCGTTTTCATATTACCATCCACAACAAGTTAGCTGTTCGACTAAAAAGTTCATCTCGGAAATGTCTGAGGTTTGATTCAAAATTAGTGGGAGTGGAGGTGGGTGCCACTGAGCAAAGCAGGTGGGGTTTCGATGAAACAAAATTGGCCATGAGTTCACTATTACCAAAATTAAGTGACAGGCATATGAGGGTTCATTATACTATTCTAACTACTTTTGCGTATGTTTGAAGTCTTCTGCAGCTAAAAACAACAACTGCATCTCCGCAGAGGGGTTGCCCGTGACGTTTCATCACCAGAAGACCCTCAAAGTGTTCTAAAGAAGAGCAGAACTTGAAGTCCTGCAGACGAATTTGGTTGGTCTCCACCTCTTCCAACAAGATTCCTTTCTCCCTCCACGGATGTTTCTAACGATTTTATGGCAAATATTTACTCAATGCTCACATTCTGGCTACTAAGTTCTTCACCACAAGTGCTCTGTTTCCGGGAAGTTCTAGGTTGATGATGACACCAGAGGGTCTTGTTCTCTCTTCACTACGTCAAGGGAGATGTACTCTCTCGCTAGGTATACAGACAGAATTCAGGTACTGCATTTCTTTTTCTTTTTTTAAAGATTTTATGTATTTATTTGACAGAGGGAGACACAGCTAGAGAGGGAACACAAGCAGGGGGAGTGGGAGGGGGAGGCTTCCCGCTGAGCAGGGAGCCCAATGCAGGGCTCAATCCCAGAACCCAGGGATCATGACCTGAGCCGAAGGCAGACGCTTAACAGCTGAGCCAACCAGGTGCCCCCAGGTACTGCATTTCTAAATGGTAAAAGAAACTCTACCCATGCTATTTTATGCCTCTCTCTTAAGACTGATGAGGGTGGCTTGAACAACGACTGTCGGGCCACCATAACATCTCTGGTCTCAGTGAAGTTTTTGTTCTAGAATGTGATCTTCAGTTTTATAAACTCAGAAACTTAAACGTTAGCACACACAGACACAATGTGTGGTGTCTAAGGCCTGTTGAACACTGACGGATTAACTTGCAATGGGAAATATAACTATAAGCAGACTCCAAATCCATGCCTGCTGGTTAGCACATTTTCTGTCTATGGGAAACTTTTTATGCAAAGCCACATTATAATTAGAAGGATATTTGGTGAGAGTAAGCTCTAGAACATAGTGAGTTTCCAACTAGGGAGAGTTAGCAGCTCCTGGGGGATAGGCAGAGGGAGGAGGGCTTTTAGGGGAATTTGTGTGAATGTTGTGTGTGTGGTGTTATTTTCTTTTTTAGCATGTATCATTAGGAATACACAATATTATAATTCAAAAATCTATTTCGGGGGTACATTTAAACCCTACTGTTTTCATAATGAAAATTATAAAAAGCAAAGCTCAACGGAATCTTTTTGGCTGGTAACACTCAGCTTAGAGGGTGGGAATCCACAAATCAGACACTCTGGAGGGTCTAAGATTTTTGTTTTGTTTTGTTTTTCAAAATGAGGCAAAAAAAAAAAAAACCATTGTTCACTGAGGCACTAAGCAAATACCATACATGAGGCAACTTAGATTTTCAGGATCAAATTAAAATTTCTGTTCTTTAATTCTTTCTCACTAAATGGTTTTGTATTGAATACAATCATATTTAGTTTTTTAGTAGTCACTAACTGTAGAAATTGATGTGGAAGCATATCTATGTTATTTACCTTTTGTTTCTGAAATACAGATGATCTATGTTACTTATAACACACTATGTACTTTATAGTATAGTATGTAGTATAATACTATAAAAATACTACTACAGTTTTGTGAACAAATTCTGCAGGTAAGCCAAACCACTGTGGAATCATAACAGACATTTATTTGGTGGTCTCAGCATTGATTTTTCTCTCCTCCTTCCTAAAAGACCTTCTATTTATTTGGGAATTGGTATGACTCCTGGTAAGAGAGCTCCACTCTTGTTCTAGCACATCCCAACCCATTGAACACAGCCATTGGTTTGTAACCTAAACTATTCCAATCAGAGTGAATATAAAAACTTTTCTAGGGGCGCCTGGGCAGTTCAGTGGGTTAAAGCCTCTGCCTTCGGCTCACGTCATGATCTCAGCGTCCTGGGATCGAGCCCCACATCAGGCTCTCTGCTCCGCAAGGAGCCTGCTTCCCTCTCTCTCTCTGCCTGCCTCCCCCTACTTGTGATCTCTCTCTCTCTGTCAAATAAATAATAAATAAAATTTAAAAAAAAACCTTTTTCTAATAACAATACTGGGACAAAGATGGGCTCACTTCTTCTAAGTGTCTTTGCAAGTCATCTTTGGGCACGAGGAGGGCCTAAATTAGGAGAAAGCCAACACTGAGACAGGTAAGAGAAAGAGAAGGACATGGGTCCCTGGGGCCATCACTGGGCCATTGGATCTAGTTTGTGATCCTCTGGACTTGACAGTAATTTGTCCCAACAAACTCTTTCTACTGTTTTGGCCATTTTTAATTGCAGTTGAAGCACCAGTACGTGGATCTGGGCACTGTTGAATCTGGATTGTTCGAATTTCTTGTTGGCCAACAGGCTCAAATATCAGTCAATGAAGCATGTCACAAAGAAAAAAGTCTAGTACCTGTCATGTTTTTAACTTCTGTGTAGATCAGAATCATGCAGATAGATTTCACCAATATCAGTCCAATTAAAAGACAATCTACAAGGACGGGACTCAGGAAACAGAATTCTTAAAAATTCCCTAAGTGATTCCAAAAGACAGCCTAGGCTGAAAACCACTAGTCTAAGTAAATATCTGGTTTTGTCCATTCAATAGAATCTATAGACTAAATGTTCTAAATATGCCTTCCCACCAAAGAAAAAAAGAAATGCTGATATATAAATTGTATTGTGAGGTTAATGCAAACCATTCTCGTGTGACAGAAGAGCAAAATTTGTTTGGAGCCTCGTTTTACCTTTAAAATATGTACAGATTTTATGCTGTACTCCGTTTTCTATTCCTTTCTCTCTCTCCCCAACATTTAATAGGAGCTTAACATGTACAAGTCATAATGACAGACACCAGTGATGCAGAGTACAAGAAAAACACAGTTCCAAAAAAAAAAAAAAAAAGAAAAACACAGTTCCTACAATCCAGAAAAAAAGGTAATTAACCTAGTAATTACACCAAAATTTGTTAAACCGATGATAAGAACACCACCGGGTATAATGGAAACAGAACAGCTCTCCTAACCTCCTGGAGGAAATGATGTTTAAAGCTGAACCGAGAGGAATGAATGAGTTACCCTGGTAGCTGTTGGAAGAGGATCCAGACAGGGGAAGTGAAAGAAATGAAAGAACACAGCATGGGAAGAGGAGAACGTGAGAGAAATGAGACTGGAGCTCAAGGCTGGAGCTGAGGCTTTATCCCCAAAGCGAAGCAAACCAACTGAGGGGTTTTAAGCAGCCAAAGGATGTGCTTTCTGTTTTGGAAGATAATTCTGGCTGCTCTGTAGAGAATGCATGGGGTGAGGAAAATGGGGAGCTTAGTAAGAGAGAGTCAAAGGACCAGTTAACTGGAGACAGTGAAGGTAGCCCAAGCTTGAGCAGGGAGGCCACGGGAATGAGTGATATTTAAAGAGGTGGAATTGATAGGGCTTGGTAATGGATCATTTGTGGTGAGTGAAAGGAAGAGAAAGAAGCCAAGAGTGACACACATATCTCTAATTTGAGGAACTGGGTGGACAGCAATGTTATTTCTTGAATAAAGAATACCAGAAGAGCAAGTTTGTAAAAGATACGTTGAATTTTGTTCATCTTGAGTTTGAAGTACCTATTATACATCTAAGCACAGATAGATGATAAACAGTTACATGTGTCTCAAATTCAGCAGAGCAAGAAGGGCTAGAGATCTAAAGTGGATAGTCATCAGCAAATTGATGGTAATTAAAGCCAAAGAAATGAACCAAATTACCTGGCATATGTCTGTGGACATATGCCACAGACAAAGCTCTGGGGAAAATGTACAACTAAGAGGACAGTCTTGCAAAGATTGAGAATACATTGCTAGAGATGTAGAGGGTAAAATAGAAGAGTGTTTGACATCCCTTCCCCTCCAAAAAGCATGTTTTTTTAGAAAGAGAGAGTGATCAATCATGTCAAATGTTGCTGTAACATCTAGTAAGATGAGAAGGTACATTGGATTAGCAACATGGAAAGTCCTGGAAATGTTACCAGGAGTGGCTTGGGAAGGGAAGGATACTTTTTCAGAAGTTACTGAAATGGAAAAGAGAGAGTTTGTGGAACTGGAGAGGTCAAGGGGTCAAGGGATATTAAGATGAGATAGATTGGAAATATGTCTTTATTTTATGAGAAGAAATCAGGAAGATGGACAGATAGAAAATACAGAAGTGGCAAGATAACTGGAAAAAACAGAATCCAGAAACATGAGGGATGTCTCTTCTGCTGGAATAGGAAAGAAAGAATTATCAGCACACAGAACAGTGAGGATTTTAAGTTTGTTGGTCAGAAGTGGAGAGAATTCCTATCTGATCAATTATTTGTTCTGTGAAGGAGACAGTCATTGATAGAAAATGAGAAGGAGTGGTCAGGGGCTTAAGGGGAGAAAAGAAAGCTTGAGATAGTTGTTGAAAATGAGAGAGTTGACTAGGAAACAGTAGGTTAGTCAGGCAGTGTTAAAGGCCTGAGATTGATGACCATTAATATAGAAGCTTGATAGTCTGGATGGTTTCTGCAATTTCTCTCCCATAGGTCTCAGCAGCCCATAAACTAGCAAGAAAAAAAGACAGACAGTTGAATTCATACACGATAGACAAGAGAGGTGCAATGCAATGCAATGCAAGGTACAACATAAAGGATCTGGAATATTGGTGGTGATGGGTTGTGAATCCAAGGTGGATAAGGAGGGAAATATAGATGGGCAGAGGCTTTTAACAGAGGGAGGGTAGGGTAAGGGAATTGAAGGTCCATCTGAAGCTGAGGAACTAGGGTGTTGGAAGTCATATTGAACAATGAGTAGGATCAATTTCAGAGGATGGAATTTCTGAAACTGATTTCAGAAACATAACAGTTCAGGTGGGGACAAAGTCCAGAATGCAGCAGCGGAAGCAAGTGGCTGAAAGAAACAGGGGTGCCTTGGGGAATGAGACCAAAGAAATGAGAAGCCAGGTACTTGGGTGGCTCAGTCAGTTAAGCATCTGCCTTCGGCTCAGGTCATAATCTCAGGGGCCTGGGGTTGAGCCCCACATCAAGCTCTTGGCTCAATGGGGAGTCTGCTTTTCCCTCTCCCTCTTGCCCCTCCCCTTGGCTCATGAGCTCACCCTCTCTCTTTCTCTCTCAAATATATAAATAAAATCTTTGGAAAAAAAAAAAAGAAGAAGAAACGAGAAGCCAAGGTGTTGGATGGATGTCCCACATACCCAGATTGATGGAAGGACTTGGGTGAGAAGAACTCATGGAAGCTAAAGGCCCCATGTCTCGCTGCTGCCCAGTCCTCTGGGCACTTCTATCCTCACTTAATTCCAACCACACCGACCTCTTTTCACTCCCTTAAACATACCAAGCTCATTCTTACCTCAGAGTGTTTGCATACTATTCTTGCTCCCTTAAATGCTCTTCTTCCAAATATTCCACTGTGCACTCCCTCACTTCATTCAGGTTCTGCTCCAACATGACCTCTTCAGAGCTTTTTCCGACCTGTCTACCTAAAAAAATAGCAGCTCTCAACTCTGACTCCTCACTCTGACCCTTGATCTGTTTTTATTTTTCTTCAGGGCAGTTAGCACAACCTGAAGTTATAGTTCACATTTGTTTTCTCTATTATCCATCACCACCCTAGGACATAAACTCAATGACAGCAGTCATTCTTTTGTTCCCACTGGATTCCAAGCACCTAAAACAGACCCAGGAATATATCTGTTCAAATCCTGCCCTTCTCTCAACAACTCAGAAACATTTTTCTTTCTTTCTTTTTTTTTTTTAAAAGATTTTATTTTTTATTTGAGATAGAGACAGTGAGAGAAAGCATGAGAGGGGAGAAGGTCAGAGGGAGAAGCAGACTCCCCGCGGAGCCGGGAGCCTGATGCGGGACTCGATCCCAGGACTCCGGGACCATGACCTAAGCCGAAGGTCATCGCTTAACCAACTGAGCCACTCAGGCGCCCCAGAAACATTTTTCTGACCACTCCAAGCTACAGTGCTCTTGCTCTACACCGAAGTTCCACAGAGCATGCCACATATACAGTTCGCTCATCACTTATTTACTCACCGATTTGTTCATTAATTTAACTATTATGTACTGACAACTAATATAGGCATTGTTTCATTTGGTTACTGTTTTATGTTTTCATCTTATTTCTACAAGCAAACTGTAATATACTAACTAAAAGGATTACGGTGAGACCACCAGATTTTTTAAGTTCTAAGGAAACAGTTTATAGCCACAATAGAGAAGATACAGAAAGTAAATTAAAGGAATAGTAGTAGAGCATTAAAAGGAAAATGCTAATTAAGATTGTCTGTTTTGAATCTTGTCTCACTAATCAGACTGTGAGGTCCTAACATGAATTTGTTACAGTCAACATCCTAAAAAATGTCTTTTAGATGTATGACAATTTGCAAAGCTATTTTATAAAAACCCCATTTTAAGAAATAAAGTATACAATTTTACAAAATTATTCTAATTGTATCGTTATCTTCTGTAACACTTAGGGTTCTTTAGATCCTAACTTTAACAGAGAATAAATTTATTGGACATATTAGGTGCCCTACAGAATAAAAAGGCAGCTCTGAGACCAGGTTCTTAAAGAACAGGAACATTTTTTTGAGGCCATGTAACAGGTGTCAAGCATCTTGCAAGACTGCCACTAAATAAGTTTGTGGGGTGCCTGGGTAGCTCAGTTGGTTAAGGGTCAAACCCTTGATTTCAACTCAGGTCATGCATGATCTCAGGATCCTGAAATTGAGTCCCGTGTTGGGCTCCACACTCAGTGGGAGTCTGATTGAGATTCCCTTTCTCCCACTGCCCATCCTGCCCCCTAAAATAATAAATAAATCTAAAAAAATAAAATAAAATGAATTTGTGTCAACCAGTCTCTCTTACTCCTTAGGTTTCAAAGTCCCAGGAGAGACTTAGATTAGAGGCTCAGCGTGAAGAACAGAAGGTGTGGACTCTTTTCTGACAGTCCCACCAAACAATATCCAATTGGGAAGAGATTACTTCCCAAATGCACTTTGGGATGCAATTACCAAAAGAGCAAAAATGATCAAGGGGAAAAAAGTACCAAACTGACGCCCCTAGTGAGAACTACTCCCTCCCTCTCTTACCTATGCAGAGCTCCTTAGCTGTTGTATCTCTTCTTATGCCTCGTCACACTCTGAATCAATGTTTATGTCCTTTCTATTTTGTCCACTAGCTTATGAGCCCCAGCAGACAAGTGGCTACAGCAGCTGCATTATCCAAAGAATGGTACCCTAGAGAGCCCTCAAAATTAGTTTAGCAATATTCTGAGGAGGAAAGTTTAAGCTTAAGTAAAAGCCTTTTTTTCTCTACTCTATTATAGACAATTTTAATAAATTTTTAATAGTTTCACCTAATATGAAAATACACAAAATGAAAATGGGAAGACATAAATCCTCCTTAGTTCCTTTCCTAGCTTCTCTAAATATATAAAATGCTCACAGAACATTCCTCATTTTAGTTGGAAATCTTTTATATTAAAATAAAAAAGATATAATATTAATCTAATTTTCTCTGGAGCTGATTTCAGCTAAAAGTCTTCAACAATTTAAGTGTTGGTATAACATCTGGTATAACTTTTGCATAAAGCTTAAAATAAAACATTCTGTTCACTGGAGAATAACTCTACCAATAACTGGCGAGGAAGAAATTGTTCTCTGACTTTTCTAACTTGTATTTGGGAAGGTAACTCTAGAAAACCATCATGGTAGAAAATACGTGATTAAATTTGTGAGTCTCTCATAAATACTATAAAATAAAATGCAATAGATTAATTCCATAGTAAGACCAAGAATAAGAAAAAAAAAAAAAAAGAACAAGAATAAGAATCAGTCCAATACTGTAAAAGTCAAATACTGAATATACATCGAATGGAATATTATTCAGCCATAAAAAAGGTATGAAGTAATGATATATGTTACAACATGAAGCTCGAAAACATTATGCTAAGAAGCCAGACACAACTATGCTACCTAGAGCAATCCACACATTTAATGCAATCCCTATCAAAATACCATCAACTTTTTTCAAAGAAATGGAACATTTAATCCTAAAGTTTGTATGGAACCAGAAAAGATCCCAAATAGCCAGAGGAATGTTTAAAAAGAAAACCAAAGCTGGGGGCATCATGATTCCAGACTTCAAGCTCTATTACAAAGCTGTGATCATCAAGACAGTGTGGTACTGGCACAAAAACAGACACATAGATCAATGAAACAGAATAGAGAGCCCAGAAATGGACCATCAACTCTATGGTCAACTAATCTTTGACAAAGCAGGAAAGAATGTCCAATGGAAAAAAGTCTCTTCAACAAATGCTGTTGGGAAAATTGGACAACCACATGCCCAGAAGAATGAAACTGGACCATTTCCTTATACCGCACACAAAAATAGACTCAAAATGGATCAAAGACCTCAATGTGAGACAGGAATCCATCAAAATCCTTGAGGAGAACACAGACAGCAACCTCTTCGGCCTCAGCCATGGCAACTTCTTCCTAGAAACATCGCCAAAGGCAAGAGAAGCAGGGGCAAAAATGAACTATTGGGACTTCATCAAGATCAAAAGCTTTTGCACAGCAAAGGAAACAGTCAACAAAACCAAAAGACAACTGACAGAATGGAAGAAGATGTTTGCAAATGGCATATCAGATAGCAGACTAGTATCCAAAATCTATAAAGAACTTCTCAAATTCAACACCCAAAGAACAAATAAACTAATCAAGAAATGGGCAGCTGGCATGAACAGACTTTTCTGCAAAGAAGACATCCAAATGGCCAACAGACACATGACAAAGTGCTCAACATCTCTCAGTATCACAATGAGATACCGCCTCACACCAGTCAGAATGGCTAAAATTAGCAAGTCATGAAACGACAGGTGTTGGCGAAGATCCGGAGAAAGGGGAACTCTCTTACACTGTTGATGGGAATGCAAGCTGGTACAACCACTCCGGAAACTAGTATGGAAGTTGCTCAAAAAGCTGAACATAGAGCTCCCCTTTGACCCAGCAATTGCCCTACTGGGTATTTACCCCAAAGATACAGATGTAGTGATCTAAAGGGGCACCTGCACCTCAGTATTTATAGCAGCAATGTCCACAATAGCCAAACTATGGAAAGAGCCTGGATGTTGATTGACAGATGAATGGATAAAGAAGATGTGATATATATATACAATGGAATATTATGTAGCCATCAAAAAATTGAAATCTTGCCATTTGCAATGATATAAGATGGAACTAGCGGGTATTATGCTAAGCGAAGTAAGTCAATCAGAGAAAGACAGTTATCATATGATCTCACTAATATGTGGATTTGACAAACAAGACAGAGGATCATAGGGAAAGAGAGGGAAAAAATGAAAGAAGACAAAACCAGAGAGGGAAACAAACCATAAGAGACTCTTAATCTCAGGAAACAAACCGAGGGTTACTGGGGGGTGGGGGGGAGGGATAGAGTGGCTGGGTGGTAGACGCTGGGGAGGGTATGTGCTAGGTGAATGCTGTGAATTGTGTAAGACTGATGAATCACAGACCTGTACCCCTGAAACAAATAATACATCACTTATTAATTTAAAAGAAAGTCAGACACAAAAGTGTCATGTATTACATAATTCTATTTATACTAAACGTCCAGAAGAGGAAAATCTACAGAAAGTAGATTAGTGGTTGCTAGGGGAGGTGGGGGTGGAGGGTGGGAGCGGGGCAGCTGGAGGGAGGGGTAATGGAAAGTGACTGCGGATGGATATGAATTTCTTTTTGGAGTGATGAGAAGGTTCTGTAATCGGAGAGTGGGGATGGTTGCACAACTCTGTGAACATACTAAAAACCACCAAATTGTATGCATTGAAAAGGTGAATTTTATGTGAATTATTTCTCAAAAAAAACTTTTTTTAAGGGAGGGAGGAGGCTTAATGAGATTTGATATGAAAAGAAATTGTTGTAAAGGCCTAAGAAAGGCATGGAATTTGGTATTTATATCCCGGCAAAGACAAAGAGTGGAAGAAAAAAAGCATAGAAAAGAATACCCAATAATTACATCCTTAAGAGTCTAAACATTAAAAATAAAGGTTTTAATTACATTGCTCACATCATGAGACAAATTATTTTCCCCTTTTGGGAACGTATATGGTGACTTGCTCTTTTTTTTTTTTTTTTTTAGTACTAAAAAATTACCAGCAGCTTTTCTTAGTTCTTTCTAGGCTATGAATTGTGCAACAGTCTCAGCTGCAAATCAAGCAACTTTCTGATGTTGTAGCACTTAAAACTCACTTGAGCTTTGTAAGAACTTTTTAAATAAAAGCATACAGTTTGTACCTCATGCTAGGAAATCATATCCTACCCATCTATACTTGCCCCAGTGAAACTCAAAGACTTCCCTGGATTTTCTTTTCCTCATTCTTTGAATTTTAATCTGTGTGTTTTTAGTCTTTGAGTTAACTGAGAAGCCTTTTCGTTCTGTGAACTAAGCACATTCCTTCAAAACCACAGGCATCCACTTCTCTTTGGATTTATGACAATCACAACATTGGCATGCAGGTAAAAAAAAAAGAATTCAATTTGCTTTTCCCATTACACCTCCAGTTTTACCTCAGGAAACCCCACTTTAATGGGAAAGAAGGACGGACAATTTCTGCCATCCTAACCATGTTGAAGTGCTCCACAATATTCCTCAGTGGTCTATCCTCTCCTCTACACACTTCTAGAGCTCTAGCTACTGAATCATTAGGGTTTTGCCTTTCAGAAAAAGGTGGCATTTCAAGGAAAAGGGATTCTAACAGACAGCAACCCAGAGGAGCTTCCCTTGTTCAGAACAGCCTCTTTAGGAAATTCCTTTCTAAATCTAATAAGTTTATGGATTAAACTACTTTCAAGGATGGAATGGTCTGAGAGCATTCTAAACTGAGATTAGGACTTTATCCTTTGTTCGACACAGAACATGGATCACTCAAAGCACTTAATAAATATTTAACAGAATTGAGTCAGTAACATTCTAAAAGAATTAGAAAAGGCTTTAAAATTTGCTTTGTTTTTTTTATCAATACAATGACAAACATAAATGGGTGGATTACAGAAAACACCAGGAGGTACACAGAACTTAATTCAAGGCTGTAAAATGAGATCCTCAAATCTATATATTTTCTAAAGCCTGTTACTATGCTATCTGTATGTTACTATGCCAAATTCAAACTCTTTTTGTCCAGCTCCAAAGACTAACCTCTTAACCTTCTCCAAGGTTTGTCCCCTAAAAGGGGGGGGGGGGCATTAACAATTTATATTGTTATAAATTTTAAGAGCTCCCATTTTAAGAGCTCCCATACATTCATCCTTGACACTCTGATTTTTCAATCTTGCCTTACCATCAGATTCTCATTTTTGTTTTCAAAGGTATATTTTCTTTTCATGGTATTGCTACCACCTTTCCAATTTGCTGCTTTAAATTTGCTTAAGCTTGGAAACACCAATAACAAAACAAGCTCACTGAAATCTTGTGAAACACAAAAAAGACTTCTAATGGGTGAAGTAGAATATAGACTTTGTGATATATACTGGTCATTCCCTACTGATAGCTCTGTTCTGTGAGATGTTGCTATTCTGGCTTTGAGACAGGAAGGATATGATATTTAAGTCTATAAACACGCATTAGCCAATACTGAAAAACCAACATACTTATAACCCAAAATGACTTAATAAAAATTTAGATAGTTATAGATGGGAAGGCACATTACCCAGTCAGGAAACCTGCTCATACAGCAAACTGGAACAGTGACTACATCTGCAGAAAATACATTCACATACAAGCTACAAAAAAAATCAAATGTACTATAAAACAAAAGGTGGCAGGAGTCCCTAAGGATAAGCAATGTTTAAACAAGAAAGAGGCTCATTCAGTGCTCTGTACTAAAAAATGAGCCTCAACTTCAAAAAGAAGTTGGGAGTCTGCTCCCAACTCATTCTGGCCCAAAAAGGTGAAGGTGGCAGAACATCAGAAAAAATAATGGAGTAGAGAAAGGAGTCCTGGGGATTTTGACACAGATAAAGACTAACAGCCACTTTCTTGTTTTGATTAGGGGAAGACTAGTGGATACAGAAGAAAGGTTGCCTTGAAGGCACACAGTGGTATTATTTCAGTCTTGGCTGGAGTCAGCCCCGCTTATCTTCCACCAAATGTAGAAAAATAAGAAGCCTCAGAGAGCTATTTTTATCATATAAGGTTGGCAGGTATGTTGCTTTTAAACCTGATGACATGCTATATCTACCTATATCTATCTATATATAAAATAATTCCATTTTTAAAAGATTTTATTTATTTGACATAGAGAGATCACAAGTAGGCAGAGAGGCAGGCAGAGAGAGAGGGGGAAGCAGGCTCCCTGCCTAACAGGGAGCCCGATGCAGAGCTCGATCCCAGGACCCTGGGATCATGACCTAAGCCAAAGGCAGAGGCTTTAACCCACTGAGCCACCCAGGCACCCCTAAAATAATTTCATGTAATACATGTTCTTTTTGTTTGTAAGGTTAACATGATAGCTTCATTAATCAAGTTATCACAATAATTAAAATTTGATTAGAGTTTAATATGTAATATTATTTGCTTTGCCACAATAGAACATATACCTATGGGAAAGGGTGGCCCAATTTCTTGTAGTGGCAATTAAATGAGTGGCAATTAAACTTGTGCTTTCCTTCCACTGGCCCCTGTTCAGGACTAGACTCCCCCTTAAGAGAGAAGAAACACAGTATCAAAATCTCTAATTCTTAGGATAGAAGGTATTGACAGAACCTAGAGTGCAGCTTAAGAGTCTGCTGATTCTAAAGGCATTCCTGAGTTGCTCCATGGAGACAAGGCTCTCAGAATAAGACTGTGGATACATATTTAAGACCGAACCCTTATTTCCACCCTTTCATGATTTTTCTCCTTAAATCTGCCACTCAAGTCTCCTTGTCCCCCTAAATCTCCCTGTGTCCTTATAGTCTCTCTGTAAGGCTGACACATCAGCATCTAAGTTTTTCAAGCCAATTGCTTACAGTTACTTATTAACAAACAAACAAAAAAAATCAAGTTTGTAAAGAAGGGATACTTAAATAATAAACATGGCCTCTCTTTGCCCTCTTTATACTTTATTCAAAATAAAATTATAAATAGTGACTGTAATTTATACTCAGATAATATAAGAAGTGATTATATTACTCCTGCATCCATTGTATATAAATGTAAATGACAGCATCTCTTAGATGCTTTGGGTCCTGGGGGGAAAAAGTAGTCCTTGATAAAATGCAACATATGATCATACAAATTTGAGTACTACGTAAATACAAATTTGAGTACTATGTAAGCAATGAGCCATAGCAACTCAAACTTAAGCAACACAGTAAGTACTCACTACCTTCACTATAGCAGGGAAAAATGCGCCAAATACCTAAACAATGTAGCATTTTAAAAAATTCACATTTACTTCCAGTTATTCTGTGGCTATTAACATTATGGGTGCTTTTAAAGGTCAAAAATAACGAACTGTCTAAAAATATTCTGAACAGCAATAGTATTACACTGTGAATTTTATTTTCAAATTTTGGTCAATAAAGAAGAAAATAATAAAGTTAAGCAATCAAAAGAAGTACCAAAAAAAGACATTCATATACACAAAAGATACGAACAGTACAGATTCATTTTCAGTTGATTCAATTCTACTTACACATTTAAAATATAAAATACATCTTAATTTGTCATGAAACTGACCACATTTAACACTAGCAACTTTACTTTAGCTTTTGATCGTAACTTCACTATCTTGTCATGTGAAAAGAAATTTCATGGAAACTATATGTATTTATCACTGTCAATTAATAAAAGATTAATTTTGAAAAGTAATCGCTGCATACTATTGATTCATGAGTGATTAAAAGCGAGTAAATCCTTAAAACTGGAACTACTTGATATTGCGCACAACTCTCCTGCAGTGGTTTGTTTTCATTTCCTCCAATGCTTGTTCCAATTGCTGAACCAAGTGGAGCAGAGTAGCTGGGTCTGTCTGCAGAACTTTGGTGTTGTGATCTCCATTCTGATTAAGGTGTAGCTTTATAGTCACTGATGGTTTAATCTGTTGCCTGAGGCTTCTGCTTGCAAGCTTCATTTTAAATGGAACAAGAGCATAATAACTTTAATAATCATGCTGAACACAAAGTATTTGTAATTACCTTATATCATATGTAAAAATAAAGTTTTACATGAATCACAGACTTCAAAGTGAAAAATAAAGTTTAAAAAACTTTGGAAAGAAGAAAGAGAATATATACACAACCTTGCCATACAGGATTTCTTAAACATGATGTAAAAGGCATAAATCATAAAGAAAAACAGCGATAAATTGAAATACATTAAAATTATTATATTTTCTTCTAAAGAATACCTAAAGATGGTAGAAAAACCATAAGCTGAGAGAAGATATTTAAAACACATATAACCAAAAAAAAGATTAGTACCCAGAATATATGAAAAGCTGTCCATATTAAAAACAACAAAAACAAAAACAAAAAAACCCCACAAGAGAAAAATGGGCATCAGATGTAAGTACTTCACAAAAGAAGTAACACATATAGAAAAACATAGGAAAACAGGTTCAACTTTATTAGAAATCAGGAAAATGGCCAATAAAACCATAAAGTTCTGTTTTACACATATCAGCCCGTCAAGAATTAAAAGCCTGTCCAAATGACGGCACTGTGAGCAATAGTCATGGGAACTGTCTTCCACTGCTGGTGAGAGTAGAAAGAGAATTGCTTTGGGAAACAATATACATTACCATCAATTCCATACCTAGGTATATACCTTGAATTCTTACATGTATACATTATATTCATAATAATAATTGTTTTTGTTTCCAAGAGTCAAAACTTCGAAACATCTCAAATATTCTTTAGTAACAGAATGGATACATTGAGAATACTCATACAATAAAATGCTTACTAAATGGCAATGAAAAGAAATGAACTATAGCAATACAAGTTGTTATGGATAAATCTAATAAAATGTTAAGTCAAAAAGCAAGTTGCAGAAGAATACATAAAAATGCAAGTCTAATGAAAAAAATGTGTGTAAAAGAAGAACTATAAAGAAAGGATTAACAGAAAATTCAGGAAAATGGTTACCTCCAGAGGAGTGGGAGGGGTTGTTAACTGGGGGAGGTCATAAGTGGTTTTGTTGTATTTCTTAAGCTTGGCAGTGGGTACTTGTTTTATTATTATTCTTTAAACTGAATAACTATAATCTTTTGTTTGTATGATATATTCCAAATTTTTTTTTAAAAGTACTCTTGACATATTTTTAAAAGAAAAAAAAATCCAAATAGTAGAAACAATGGCTAACTTGGAAATGACAGCATTTAGTCCTGGCACTAGACCATTCCCTAAAGACCATTCTTCCTTAAAAGGAACCAGGACCTCCTTAAAGGAATAGCTGATTAAGAGGTCTGGGACAGCAATTGTACAAGATGAACCTGAAGCATCCTGTTATACAAGAAGGTAAGACTGTAACCTAAAACTACTGCAGTCATGGCAAAAGGACAAAAAGCCAAACTGAAGAGACTTCCACTGAGTAACAAATCTAAATCTGAGATTTCAGGATTAATTTTATACCACAACACAGAATATTCTGACTAATCACTTCTCCCAATTAATTCTAGGTGATCTGGCTTCCAGAAGCTGAATCCATGGCTGAAATTTAAAGTTGAAAAATAATTTGGAAACAACAGGTTGAGACCCTTGAATGAGCAGGTTCCCAAACATAACATAGGTACTTGTAAGTTAAAGTATCTCTTTAAGATAATTTCTCTAGTACAGAAAATTATAGGTATAAAAGGTAAGTAAACTATTAAGTATGATGGCTGAAAATACTACTTATTGATTCACTTTTGCATTGTTTATACTTCTTTTTTCTCTATATATGCCTTGATAGATAGGGACCAAATGTATCTAGGTGTGTAATTAAGCCATGAACTTTTTTTTTAAATAAATTTAACTTCTTTTTTTAAGATTTTATTCATTTATTTATTTGAGAATGAGAGAGAGAAAGCATAAAGGGGGAAGCAGACTCCCTGTTGAGTAGGGAGCCTGATGCAGGACTCAATCCCAGAAATCTAGGATCATGACCTGAGTCAAAGGCAGTTGCTTAACCAATTGAGCCACCCAAGCACCCTAAGCCGTGAACTTTTTGTTTAGAGACTTTAGGTCACTCAATCTATCCTCAAATTTTTAGACAACATAATATCTAAATTAATATCCTTTACAAATAAGTATCTGTACCATTCTCTACAATTTCTTTCTTTCTTTTTTTTATTTAAAAGATTTTATTTATTTATTTGAGAGAGAGAGAGAGAGAGAGGAAGCATGAGAGGGAGAGGTCAGATGGAGAAGCAGACTCCCCGCTGAGGAGGGAACCCGATGTGGGACTCGATCCAGGGACTCCAGGATCATGACCTGAGCCGAAGGCATTTGCTTAACTACTGAGCCACCCAGGCGCCCCCTCTACAATTTCTAAATAAAGATTACATAACATTCTTAACACCTCGCAAGACATAATCAGACCTAATTTTTTCTAGGAAAGAAATTTCGATGACAATACAGAATAAAGAACAGTAGGCCACAAAGTTCTTGATATGGACTTACTTTTTTAATAGGGAGGAAATTCTGTCCTTGTAAAAATAACAGCAGCAATTTAAATGGATCAGTCCTAAAGGTAAATCTTCCCACACCAAACTCAGATGCATTCAATTTATTGATGCTATTAAATGCACTAATTATGCTGGCAATTTATGAAGAGAAATGTTTCTATTAGGAACTAAACTATGATGATTAATGTATTTCTCATAAGCAAATGCACAATAATTAGATGGTAATTGTCCATTTACTACCAGTGTCCTGAGACAAATCAATTACTCAAAAATGAAAGGTCCTATATCCTGTTATTAGTTTCCCAGCCATTTTGCTGATCATGTGACAAGTATTCCTCCCATAAGCAGAAAGAAAAATCTACTTCAGTTAAAATCTTTTGTAATAATTTCGACAAATGAGCTCAGAAAATCAATTGGTTAAGTACTTTTTTTTAATCCTTTTTTAATCCTAAATGCACTTCACCACATGAAGCAATATTCATTCAGTATACCCTCAACTTTAAACTGTATTAGTCCTTGCAATAGCATGGCTATTCAAACCCATTTTACTGGGTAAATGAGCTCTCCCAAGTTTTAGAAAATTCAATTGCTTAAGTTTCTAGTTTTGTTTTTTTTTTAAAAGATTTTATTTATTTATTTGACCGAGAGAGATCACAAGTAGGCAGAGAGGCAGGCGGGGGGGCGGGGGGGAAGCAGGCTCCCCACTGAGCAGAGAGCCCGATGCGGGGCTCGATCCCAGGCCCCTGAGATCATGACCTCAGCTGAAGGCAGAGGCTTAACCCACTAAGCCACCCAGGCGCCCCAAGTTTCTAATTTCTAAAAATGTCTTCATAATGGAAAAACTCAAAGTAAATCACAAAGCCAAAAAAAACTTTTAAGGGCTATCAGAACCCAAATGTCAGAAATTATCCCCACTCAAGAGAGAGGTAAAGATGTGCAAGATAAGTTACTGCTGACTCTCATGAACATGACCATCCCCACACCTCCTGGTTATTATGAGAGGACTAAAACATAAAAGCTTAGGTGATCTCCTCCTCCCCAGGAAGCCCACAGGAGTTGCTTCTTATGATGTCTCCAAGAGCATGAACTATGTCTATCTCTGGTTCTTTGTGAATCCACACCACTTAGCATATGACAACCGTACAAGAAATATTTGATAAATAACTTGTTTAAGAAGCTACTTACCCTCCCCACCCCTACCTTTTTTAACATTCAGCACTGAATGCCTCTTATGTACCAGGCATTGTGCTGGGGACAGAGTAGTGAACAAGACACAGTACCTGCCCTCATGGAGCTTATAGTCTGGTTTATATCTGTTTATACCATATCTGTATACATATTCAAGCACTCATCACATTGGATTATACTTGGTAAACCCTCTAACTGAATCTGTTCTGTAACCCGTTTGGACCATCTTATCACCATTCCAGTCAGGAAGAATCCACTGTAACAGTGGTTTACAAACTGTAAGCTAGACTTCCCCAGGTAAGAAGGTATAAAAAATCCTGATGCCTAGGCCAAACCCCATACCAATAAATCAGAATCTTTGGGGGTAGACCACAGACATGAAAATATTTTAAACTACCCAGGCCATTTCAATATGCAGTCAAGTTTGGGGACTAGTGCGCTATACCACACAGTCCATGCTCATTCCTGTATCCATATAGCCCTTTACAACTTGCATTGCCTCCTCTTCCAAGAACATTAACACTGGTTTTCTCTATTCGTTCATTCTGAAATTTCACTTCCTTTTGTTGAAGCTTTTCTGGACTGTGCAAGCATACACTGAACTACCTAAGCTACAGGTTTTTGAAATATAGTACTCAGTTGTGCTTTCATTTATACAATTATATTTCCCCCTCCAAAAATTTATTTTACAACCATCTTTAATTACTAGTTATTTTGAGAACATCTAATATCCCTAACTAGATGATAACATCTTTTCCATCTGAGAAAATATCTTATACTTCTTTTGCATTCCAAAACAAGCACAGCTCTAATCAGCAAATGGACGACATTCAATAAACATCTATCAACTTATGTGTCACTGCTTGATAAAGGGCCACACGCAAGAGTCTGAGAACTCTCTTTTGGTTATCTGTGTGGCTTTACAAACAATTGAATTTTTCAAAAAGAACGTGTAAAAGAAGTCAGACACAAAAGAATATTACTGAATCATTCCATATAGAGAAAGTTAAAGAACAGGCAAAACTAACCTATGTATTTGAAGTTAGGACACTGGTGACCTTTGGAAAGGAAGGAAGGGAAGTAATTGGTAGATGGCAAAGAGGATGCTTCTGGGGTGCCCATCATGGGCAAGTGTTGGTTTCATGGGTGTTTCACCATGTGATAATCCACTGAGCTTTACAATGACCTGTGCATTTTAATATACGTGTGTTTTGTTTAAACATAAAAGTTTCAAAAAACCAAATATGACTTTAAAAATCTGCATGACCACCTCCTTTCCAGAATAACCTATTTCTTACAAACTTTGAACATTAATCTTTTTTTTTAAGATTTATTTATTTATTTATTTGACAGAAAGAGAGAGAGAGAGATCACATGTAGGCAGAGAGGCAGGCAGAGAGATGGAAGCAGACTCCCTGACGAGCAGAGAGCTCCATCCCAGGACCCTGAGATCATGACCTGAGCCGAAGGCAGAGGCTTTAACCCATTGAGCCACCCAGGCACCCCGAACATTAAAATAGTCTAAACACATTAAGCATATAAGAAAATGAAATATTTGTGAGGTGGTCTCAAAATAAACATTAAAAAAATTAGTTCAAACCAAAATTTGGTTAAGATGGTAAATAATACAGTAAGGTTGAGGACATGGAACTAAAATTGATCTTATATTCTATGTCAGGCGGGAAAAAAAAGCCATACCTGTACATCGAGTCGCCATTCAAGGCTGTGGTAACTTGGAAGGTCTGGTGCCAATTCACTCAGAATAGTTCTGATCTCTTTTCTGTTGTCCAGATAAAGCTGAAGCAATAATTTGTTCAATTCTTCAGAGAATCCCAGAACAAAAACAGAGTCTTGGAAATCCAGTTCAGAAATCTGAAAGTGAACCAAGTTTAACAGAACATTAAATTTATTGTCTGTCTAGTAACGGCTAAAATATTTGACATACACAAAAGAGTATGATATCCCCTAATTCTTTTCTGCCTGGTAAAAGAAACAACATCCTTTATATTTAAAGGTAACTCCTGCCCACTATTCCAAAATCTGAGTCTCTGATACATAAAAATACTTTTATTAAAACATTAAAAATTGTTAAAATGGCCAATTTCTCTCCTATACTCCATCAAGCTAGATATTGCTAATATGCCAAAAAAAAAAAAAAGTCATTTCATCCTCCTTCCTCCTAGGATACATCATATTGTATATGGTTTAATAAGATGCAGAATTAGAAGTAATTCTAATTTATACTAGCAAGAGGCATTCATACCAGCAGATCACATTATAGTCAAATTGTTTATATATGGCTTCCCTAAGTCCATTATAAACCACTAACAACATTACTGAAATAAGCAGGTGCCTGCCAGGGCTAGGATGTAGAGTATACTGCACCTTTTTAAGGTCAAAGAAATACAAAACAGTCCACAGAAGCCCTTACCATAAGCTTTGAGCTTTCAGTGAGGAGGTATGTTAATCCTTCCACACCATGCTGGACAGTGTCACTGCTCACACTGAGTTTTCCTGGGAAAATGGAAACATAAGCCAATAAATTATTGTGTGATATTTATCCTTTTATTCAAATTCTTGTTTAGTCATAAATATTATCCATTATTACATATTTTCAGACACTGCAATGAAAAATAATGAGGTGGTGATGGCCTCCTGTTCATTCTCCACCGCGAGACAGATGCCTTCGGTATTTCCCCGCCGGGTAACCTTCTTTACAAAATGCAGACCTATGGAGACTAGTATCAGCCGTACAGTCCTTCTCTTGAATGCCCACCTATTACAGTCTGGCAGAAGAGGAACTCCAACGACTGAGAATCTCAGAAACCTCGTCTAGCAGGGAAAAAACAATACTGCAGCAAAAGCGGATTCTGAACAACTAACTATAAGCAAACACTTGCAAGATATTAATGCCTCACCTTGCTATTCCACACACTTGGGTGCACTGAAGCATCATAGTGCCTCTGGCAGATGGCATCATGTGCTTTTTACGCACGACAAAACCAATTTAGTGGAAGCTTTAAAAATCTCAAAGCCGCTTAGGGGAGGGGAAGGATTTGCACCCAGAGGAGCCCTTCGGCTTTTATTCTACCACAGTGAGAGTCAGGCCCTTGGAGCTGCAAAAACCCCTTCCTCTCCAGGGTGCCAAACCCCGTGAAGCAACTCTCTCCGTCTTACTGGCGGCGCCTTCGTAGATCTTGGGGTTGGAGCCTCGCCTCAGGAACTCCACCGCAATCCGCCCAAACTCCGCGACCACTGCAACGGAAGCCAGGAGACCATGAGCGCCGGGCGCAACCCTTCATCCCCCAGGCCACAGGACACCACCCTCTGCTGCTGCGCTCCCTGACCCGTGCTGTCCACTTGCGGCAAAAACGCCAAGTGCTCCTTATGCTCCTCCGACAAGTCCAGCAGCATCTTCGCAAAGCGGTGATTTCTCGGGGCAGCGCTGACCCCGCCCTCCCCACTTCCGGGGCCAGCGTCCAGGCGCAAAGACGCTCCGGCTCCTCAACATCCCCAGTTTTTGAGTTCCGGTCTATCGCAGTCCTACACGCAAACGCCCGCGGGTGGTGTATTCTGGGGTCAGATTCTTCCGTTCGCAAATCACCTTGAAAGGATGTTGCTTGGTGGTGCACGGTGCTATGCTCTGTGGAAGATGAAAAGATGCTTAAAATACGACACGCCCCCTTGTGGAGCTTACTTTAATAATATCAGTAGCTAGCACTTATTAAGCACTATGTCGGGAAACGTTGACATTTATTAGAGTTCAAAAGAATTCCGTGAGGTAGGTACCATTATTGTTCCCATTAGAGTTAAGGAAACAGAGAAAGGTCAAGCAACGGAAACTAACTTTTATAGAGCTATTAGTTTGCACAGAGCTTTTGTATATGTTACCTTATTTGATTGGCCTTATTTAATTCGCTCAATAGCTATGACCTCGTTTTTACAGATGAAAAATCAAAGCTCCAAAAATTACATAATAACCCAGAGACAGACCTGGAAAGACAGAGTCAGATCTCTCGACGACCTGCTTCAAAGCCCGTCATTCTACACAGCAGGCTGAAAACTGAAGGTTTGTAACAAGTTCTGTGAATGATTATGAATTAGGATAAAAATGGTGATGATGACGACAATGACTGATGCTTGCAGGGTTCAGAACGATGTCTTTATTTTAATGTGTTGAGAGTAGAGTGAAAATTTGGTCCCTTTTCTAGTTTTCTCTTCTCACCTGCAGTGGTTCAAATATCAGAGTGCGGAATTGCTAATTGATAGGAATATGACTCTCCAAATCTCAGCTCCTTGGTGGGGGAGTTAGTGGGAGAGTTGGTGGGCAAAAAGGGAAGGGGGTGGGAGAGATACTTCATATCTATTGTTATATCTAAGGATTGAGATTACTCTTTCTATGCTTTGATTCTTTTGGGCAGAAATGAAAATTGGAAGTTTTTCATCTCTGTTCACTGTGTGTACCTTGTCTTTCACATTGAAATTGTTTGTTTCCTCCACTGGTGAACAGAAAGTCGCGTCCTTAAACTTGTTAGTTAGGTCATGAAGCAGCATTTGCAGAGAGAGTACAGTTTTTTCTTAGACTCTTAAGCTGCAAATCAGGAAAAATGGCATCGTTTCCTGAAGAAGCTTTTATTCATACATTATTAAGAAAATGTCCATTATTTAAGAGTAATTTTCAGAAAAGGTAAAACCATGATTTTTTAAAAAGATTTTATTCACTTATTTGACAGAGAGAGAGAGAGAGACAGTAAGAGAAGGAACTACAAGCAGGGAGAGTGGGAGAGGGAGAAGTGAGCTTCCCGCTGAGCAGGGAACATGATGTGGTACTCGATCCCAAGGTCCTAGGATCATGACCTGAGCCCAAGGCAAATGCTTAACGACTGAGCCATCCAGGGGCCCCCAAACCATGATTCTTTTACAAATATATAATGAATACATGTCAAAGATTGTTTTGGACCGATGTGTTAATGAGGGGATAAGTAAGATTACAGTAAGAACCAGTTTCAACTGGCACAAAGGAGATAATTCAAGAACCATACATTTATAGGTAATAAGGAATGATGAAATGAATCTATAAATAGACATAATACTATGCCCATATGGTATAGCCTTTCTTTCCTGTGATCTCAGGGACTGAAAATGAGGGCAGGGGAGGGAGATAAGGAATAAGAGAAACAGAATGGGTGGAAGGTGGTCAAGAAGCCAAGTTATAACTGGGGGAGAACAGCCTGGGAGTTAAACTCTATGGAATAATTTGCAGGGCAACTTTTTGTTACTCAATGTCATATAGTTGTTTAGAGGAAATCACCTGAATGAAAAAATCAATAGATTCCAGATCTGCCTTTCATACCTACTACCTGTAAGGCCTCCAGCAAGTTCTTTTTATATGTTATAAACTTAGCCTCTTCATTTGTAAATGAGTGGGGGTTTTTTTAAAGATTTTATTTATTTATTTGACAGAGAGAGAGAGGAAGGGAGAGGAAGAAGGAGAAGGAGACTCCCCACAAAGCAGGAGGAGCCCGATGTGGGACCGTATCCCAGGACCTAGAGATCATGACCTGAGCAGAAGGCAGTCACCCAGGCATCCTATAAATGGGTGTTTTAATAATGATGGCCTTTCTGTGCCATGCAGGACTGTTAACATGCTTAGACGAAATAATAAATTCACATTAAAAAACTGATTTTAGGGGCGCCTGGGTGGCTCAGTCAGTTAAACGTCTGTCTTTAGCTCGGCTCAGGATCTTGGGGTCCTGGGATCCATACCCGCATCATTCTCCCTGCTCAATAGGGAGTCTGCTTCTCCCTCTCCGTCTGCCCCCCATTTTGCTCTCTCTATCTCAAATAAATAAGTAAAATTAAAAAATAAATTGATTTTAATGATCAAAAAACACAATAAATTAGTGTCAAACACTTGAAAGATTTGTAAACTGAATCATTTATATTTTATAAAAGATTTTAAGTGCCCAAATTATTGAGAATTCCATGTGCATAATCATCCTAAAATCCATTCATTTAATGCAACAAATGTTTATATTGCAATTACTCAAAGGTTCAAGCATACGCTATGCCTTAGCAATTTGGAGATGAATAAAACAATGTCCTTTTCTCTAGGAGATGACAATAAAGTGAGGGAGACAATCAAGTGAAGTCAATACAGTATGATGAATAATAATACTTGAGGACTGAACAAAATGATATGCAACCATAGAGAATGTAGCAATGACTCTGATGCCAGTAAGATTCAGGTTTAGAATAAGTGTCCCAGGGTATGCCCGTGCTTGCTAATACTATGCTTTACAATTGTGTAACATTAAGTATATAAGGTCTTAAAGTCACCCGTGCTATTTTACTTCTCTAGCTAAAGAGAAGCAAGAATAACTACTCAGTATTTTTTCTGTGGATTCTGGCAGGAAACAAGGCTTCATAGCAACTGTCCTCTCACATTCTCTCCTTGTCTTTCTATCTCCCTCCACCTCATCCACTTTCCTTTTCCTTTAGATTTCCCCACATTCCTTTTTCCTTCTCAGGCATTCCAGCCCCAGAATCTTTGTACCAGCATTTCCTTGACAGTGTTTCAATATTACATAAAATATTATCATCCCCTGCAAGGAATTGAAGTTCAATTCAGCATACTGTGAAGGACATAAAAGCATAGTGATAGCATCACTCACATGAATTGTGCTTTCATGAATCTGACGCAGACACAAAATGCATGAGTTAATTTTTTAGATTTTTAAAGAATTATTTTTTTAAAGATTTTATTTATTTATTTGACAGAGAGAGAGAGATTACAAGTAGGCAGAGAGGGAGGCAGAGAGAGAGGGGGAAGCAGGTTCCCTGCTGAGCTGAAAGC
>CM052799.1:93352594-93418261 GCA_028533885.1 Nasua narica
AAAAAAAAAAGATTATAATCACGGTCTTTAGATTTTAACTGTTTAGAATGATTACATTAATACACTGGCATTTTGGTTCACAAATCAGTTTTTGTCAAAATTCATTAATGCAAATCAGCATCTCTGGAAGGGATCAGTTTTTCTGATATGGAGAGAGGAGCCCCTCTTGGATTGACTAACTGGCCTTCGTTTTCATCCTTAGCGCCGATGCTATGGGAGTTAGAGGCACTCTTTTACCAAGACTAACTGATTCTCTTTCCTAAATGTATCTTTTCGCAATTTATTTTCTTAGGCCCGCCTCTGCTGTCATAAGCCTAGTTCCAGCCACTGTCAACCTCTTCACGGTCACCCTGTCATCTGCCTGCCCCTTTTCCTCACACTGCAACCAGGGCCAATGTCCTAAAACTCAGCTCTCATCCTGGCCCTTCTCTACCTTCAATATCTTCCCAACACTTAAAATATAAAGTATAAATTCCTTTATATTCCTATGGGTACCTGTAAGAGCTGGCCTCTTCTTATCCTTCTAGCCTTTGGCCACTAGCTCCCCCTCACTCAATGATCTACCATGTGGAACTTGTTTCAGTTCCTTTAATCTATTCTCTTGCCCCCTGGGGCTTTGTATGTGTAGTTCTATCTGTTTTGGAATATCTTTTTTTTTTTTTCTCCTTACCATTTACCTAAGTACCAACCCTTTAGTTCTCATCAATTGCCTTTTTTCAGGATGCTTCACCTGAACCCCTAAGTCTAGTTAGGTGTCCATACTATGCATTCCCAAATCATCTTGCACTATGTCCATGTCCTAACACTTTCGCACTGCCTAGTAAGAGCAACAACACCTAACAGTTATGTCCTGCTTACCATGTACCAGCCCCCCTTCTAAATTCCTATGATTACTAGGTCATGCGATCTCTAAAGCAGTTCTATGACATAGATGCAATTATTATTCTCTTTTTAGCAAAGAGGAAACTGAGATACAGGATGATTATATAACTACCCAAGTTTACACAACTAAACATTTAGGGATGGGGCTTTGAACCTGGGCAGAAGGGCCCTGGAGTTTGTGCCCCTAAACATTTTTTAATTCTGCTTCTGCCTGAATTGGTTACTTGTTTTCTGTTTCCCCCGCTGGACTGCAAGGTTTCAGAAGGCAGGGGTCATATCTTGGTTTTTGCTCTATTCCTAGGATCTGGCATAGTACATGCTCAATAGGTATTTGCTGACTGGGTGGCAGAGTAAAAGGAGCTTTTTAGTTTGTTCATGTGTATTTTCTGAACTGTTTGATATATTTACCCTCTTTTTCCCCTCCTCCCTTTGGGCCTCTGTCCATTCTATTTATGCGTGTGTGTGTGTGTGTGTGTGTGTGTGTGTGTGTGTGTGTGTTTAAGCACGGGTAGTGTGCGCAGGGAGATTTCAGGCTGGGAACTGATGGCCAGAGCCGAAAAGGCCTGGAGCAGAGTGTGCACGTGGGCCTAGCTGGGTCAGCTGGGCTGTGTGCCCAAGTGCACGTTGGGGACAGGGCACACCCCTGCTGCTCACCCTCCTTAGATTTTATCTAAATGTTAAGTCAAGTGGAATGGCTAAGCATCTGAGCAGTAGAGTTAAATTATTGGGATTCCACATCCGGTTGTGACCTGCCTAGCTGTGTGGCATTGGGCAGACTTCTTAATGTCAGTTTCCTCATCTGTAAAACAGGATACAAGAGTATCTACCTTGTAAAATTGCCATAAGTATAAGATTAGGTAATACCTGTAACACAGTGTCACTTCTTAGAGCCCTTACAGCTCTTGGTGCAAGTGTGGGTTTCTGTAAAGCATGATTAAGTCACCAGGAGGGAGCACTGTCTGAAAATACCACTGAATTCAAACCTTAGAGTAATGCAGCTTACACGTTTGGGACGCTGCCTGTAGCAGAGTCAGTGCTTACGTGACCACCTGCTTCTCTGTCCTACTGCCCACAGCCCCAGCCACACGCGTACAGCAGAAGTATGTACAGAAGGCTCGTACTAAAAGCAATTTGAAAAATTACTTGGCAGCTTACGAAGAGGGAGCCAGAATTTTCAGCCAATCAGTTAGCAATTAGTGCTTTTTAGAATAATTGAATGTGAGGGTGGCAAGGTCCTTATTCTAACAGGCTTCAAAAGTGCTGTGAATTATGTGCGGAGTATAAAGAAAATCATGGAGGGCATCGTGAGAAGGAAGGGAAGGGTGAATGGGGGGAAATCGGAGAGGGTGATGAACCAAGAGAGACTGTGGACTCTGAGCAACAAACTGAGGGTTTTGGAGGGGAGGGGGTGGGGGGGTGAGCGAGCCTGGTGGTGGGTATTGAGAAGGGCACGTATTGCATGGAGCACTGGGTGTGGTGCATGAACAATCAATCTCGTAACACTGAAAAATTAAAATAAACATATTTGGGGAGAAAAAAAAAAGTGCTGTGAAAAGTCTGATTTCCAAACCAGACTGAAGTCACTCATTGAAATAGTTAGCATGTCTTGAGGGAAGTCTACCTGAACTGCAATCCGTCCCCAAAGGTGGTCAGCCCTGGTGACATCCCTGCTCTCTTATCCCAGCAAATATCTCATTTAGGAACATCTGGCTGAGACATGCTCAGTGGAACCAGCATGGTGCAGCAACCCAGCCTTAGAGTGAATCGCAACTCAACGTCCTATAGAAGTTTAGTAAAAAGTACTTAATTTAGCATTTGCTTTATCTCCGTACTTGAGTACTGGTCCTTCGTTCGATAAATAGCGTTGGACTTTAAGTTTTTGTCCCAGAAGACAACCCATCAGAAATTCCCTCCATCCATCCCAGACGTCCAAACGAAGTGTCATGCCTGTGGATCAAGAGAGGTCGTTAATGGTTCCAGTCCATTACTGTGGTTTGGCAATCCATAAAACTTTTCAAGATAGCTTTTTCCAAGCAGAGGCACCAGCTAGATGCAAACTGAAAAGTAACCTTGGAATAAGTAGACGGGGATGCTATTTTCAGCTTAGACCTGCATCGACTTGAAAAGCTGTTTAGCTTCTGTGCCTTTCCATTTTCTCATTTGCACGGTGATTGCATATAATGCTGAAATATTTCCTGCAGTTATCTTAAAACAGTCCTGTGGACATTGATTCCATGCTGATATATACATCACCATGTAAACTAAAACCTTTATTTTGGTAGAGGAAATTAAAGAAACTGTGGCAGGACTAATGGGCTTTTGGGGCCTTTAGCTCGCAAGCGGGCTGTGGGTGGAGTTGAGTAATCCTTTCATGGTCTTCTGTTTGTTTGTTTTTAAAGATTTTATTTATTTATTTGACAGAGAGAGAGAGCACAAGCAGGCGGAGTGGCAGGCAGAGGAACAGGGAGAAGCAGGCCCCCCAAGGAGCAGGGAGCCCAATGCGGGACTCCATCCCAGGACCCTGGGATCATGACCTGACCTGAAGGCAGACACTTAACCAACTGAGCCAATATCCATCGCAAAATAGCCATTGCATGTAATAACATAAAAGTAATATGTTCATTGCTGCTGGAGAATTTATCACTTACCCTCTCTTGGTCTGCCCTCTGTGGCATCACATTCCCTTTGTTCCTTAGGGTGGTGTTTTTCAGGAATCTTCTTTCCTCAGCCTTCTCTTCTTTCTTTACACATTCCCTCAGGATAAAACCCAGTCTCCTTCCTATCTGGCCTGCCCTCACCTCTCATCTCCCTCCAGCCTGCCTCATTCACTCATTCCAGCCACTCTGACCTTTCGACTGTCCTTCGGATACACCAAATGCACTCCCATCGTGACACCTGAGGACATAATTTTTTTTAGTTTCAAAATGTCTTCATCCAGATTTTCACACGACAGTGTCCTCCTTATTCAGTTTTCAATTCAAGCATCATGTCCTCACAGAGGACTGTCTCGGCCACTACTGCCTCCCCCTACTCCATTATTCTTTATCCTGTGACCTTACTTTAACTTTTTCCTGGCTCCTATCATCAGTACTTGAAATCGTTTTTCTTGTTTGGAGATTTTTTTCTTAATATCCCCACTAAAAAGAAAGCTCCTTCAAGACGTGAGGAAAACATGGAGGGCATTGTGAGAAGGAAGGGAAGGGTGAATGGGGGGAAATCGGAGGGGGTGATGAACCAGGAGAGACTGTGGACTCTGAGCAACAAACTGAGGGTTTTGGAGGGGAGGGGGTGGGGCGGTGGGCGAGCCTGGTGGTGGGTATTGAGGAGGGCACGTATTGCATGGAGCACTGGGTGTGGTGCATGAATATCAATCTTGTAACACTGAAAAAATAAAATAAACATATTTGGGGGGGGGGAAAGACTTGCCACACAGGGGCGCCTGGGTGGCTCAGTTGTTAGATGTTTGCATTTGGCGGTCCTGGGATCGAGGCCTGCATTGGGTTCCCGGCTCAGCGGGAAGCCTGCTTCTCCCTCTTCCACTCCCCTTACTTGTGTTCCCTCTCTTACTGTGTCTCTGTCAAGTAAATAGATAAAATCTTAAAAAAAAAAAAAAAAAAACTTGCCACACACTCTGGCACTTGGTAAGTGCTCATTAAATACTTGTTGGCTGACTAACAGGCAACAGTGACCCTACTGGCTTCACTGACCACCCACATGGCATTTATTCCCAAGTCCAAACCTCCACTCCAGGCCTCTGCTCCAGCTCCAGATTCCACCTGCTGGGGACATCACCATCTAAGGGATTGCCCTATGACCCCATTGCTCTGAAAGACAACTCATCATCTTTCATCTCAGTTTGTGACCCCACTATCTTCTTGTTATCTCAGCTAGACATTTAGGAGTTGGTCCTTGTCCTTCCCTTTCTCGTGCCCTACAACTGTATAATAGGTAAGACCTGTAAAGTTTATCTCGTGCAGGCTTAAGAACCATTTCCTTGCCTCCGTCTTACCAGCCCCATCCTCTTTCAGGCCTCCATGATCTTTCACCTAAACCTACTTCTGGAAGCTGCCACCAGCCTCCCCATCTCTCTTCCGATCTCTGCTCAAATGTCATCTCCTCCTCTGGCTAACCATCTAAAATAACATCCCTCTACATTACCATATAACTCTGTGTTACCATATCCTGTTTTTGTTCTTGTTTTTGTACGTCAGAGTTCTTATTCCTATTTAAAATTCACTGTTTTTCTGTTGATGCTTATGTTTCCCGCCAAACTGCACGCTTTGAGAGGTTAGGAAATCTTGCTACTCTTGCTCACAGTGTTATCCCCACTTCCCTCAATAGCCTGGCTCATGGTAGATAATCAGTAAATATTTGTTGAATGAAATTCTACCCTATTCCCCAAATCCATTTTGGTCATGTACTGCCCTCCTAACCCTTAGCAGCCCAGCAGGCTGGGGTCCTGCACTTCTGTGTGCACACCAGGCTGTTTCTGGCCTTGGAGCTTCTTCTTTTGCTGCTCTTTTGGTGTCTGAATTCTTGTGATTCCTCCCCACACCCTCCTATTAATAGTTTATGGTGCAACATAAACTGGTATCACCTCCTCTGGGAAGCTCTTAACTATGTCATCATCTCACCTCTGCAAATAGTTAAAGGAATCGCTCTACTGGCTACCATAATGTATGTTGAAACTCTTTATCATTGAAAATTTCTGTGGATGCCTGGGTGGCTCAGTCAGTTAAGCATCTGCCTTAGGCTCAGGTCATGATCCCAGGGTCCTGGGATCCAGCCCTTCGTTGGGCTCCCTGCTCCATGGGAGCCTGCTTCTCCCTCTCCCTTTGCCTGCCACTCCCCCTACTTGTGCTCTCTCTCTCTCTCTCTTTGTGTCAAATAAATAAATACAATCTTAAAAAAAAAAAAAAAGGAAATACATTTCTGCTTTGGAATTGCTAGTTTGTAAACACTAATAGAGAACTCTCTGAGCCCAAGCATCATGTCTCATCCAGTCTGTGGGCTCTGTTCTAGTTATGCTTTTGGGTTGCAAGAAGGCCCTCAAGAAAATGGGGTTTATTATACTGACACAATGGCCAGATCTGCTGTGTATTAGGAACAAAGGCACCTCTCATGATGGGTGATTCCCCATCTCTCCCATGGGCTACAGGATCTTTTTCTCTCTCAAGCCCTCTATATCTGTTTGTGTCTTCTCCCTTTCTTTGCTGATAGGCTGTCCTGCTTCTCCCTTACAGTTTCTGTACTACTGTAACTGCGGTCTGCATGCAACATCGCTTCGCCACGACCCAACCTTTCTTCATGGCACCACGCATTTTCTGCCTGTACTGGTAACCAGTTTTGTCTCTCTATATTTCTCAGTTTGAATTTATAAGACTAATAATAATTAATAACAATAATATATTGATATGAATAACCAATATTCACTGAATGCTTATTATATACTCTACATGATTCTCAATACTTTACATGAATAAGCTAATTTAAAATTTAAGACAATCCTAAGTGTGGTTCATATTATTCTTTCCATTTGACAGTTGAGGAAACTGAGGCACTATGAGATTAAGTAACTTGCCTGCATTTTACATTTCCGGTAAGGAGTAGAATCAGGAGTTGTACCTAGGCAATCTGGCTCTCGTGCCTACACTCCTGACCTCTCTGTTATCTTTATCTCCAAACAAGAATTTAATTGGCTGATGTCATTGAACAATCTGTAGATTGGCTGGCTGCCTTTGAATCAATATGATGACATTGGCAGTAGGACAAGGCTCAGACACATAATAGGTTCATAATAAATACTTGCTGGTATTTACCATCCTAGACACCATAGATTTAGTTTCTCTAAAGCTTGCTGTACTTAATTTTCTTACTTAAAGGTTTGATTCCCATAGGTAGCACAGGAAACAAGGGACTTTAAACACTGTTCAAATTGCGTTTATTTCATCTCCTGATTTAAGTGATTTGCTGTTTGTAGTTTATCATAAAAATTACCCACAGATGAGTATTGAAAAGCTTGCTTGGCACTGTACCCCAGCCTCCTGGTCCTCCACAGCCGAGGCCACACAGCCTCCATTTTAAAGAACCAGCCAAGCTTTAGGTCCAGAGAACAATCTTAATTCCACTAAGAGGGAATATGTTAAGATTCCAGGCTCAGGTGGGAAGTTGGTGTTCCTGTTGAACCTGCTTGGATATTGTCCCAGTTCTAGTAACTGGCCCTGTTCCTCTTGACCAAGCCCCCACCTCGTGCCCCAGAATATGAGTGCCTGTATCCTACTCTACCTTCTGGGTTTTAGAACTGAGTTCCATCTGTTCTCTGAGCCTGGAACTGAAGTTCCTACTCTGAACCTTGATCTCTGGGGTTGGATTTCTGTTAAATGTTGTCAGAGCCTCTGATGTCAACAACCAGCTCGTCTAGTTTTTCACCTCTTATGTCATTTATTTTTTTATTCATGTGCTATCTTGATGCTATGCTATGATTCACCCACCAGGTCCCTGCTGGATCTCCCTGAGGTCACCCTCTGTCTTCCTGCATTTAGTTGCTGACTGATCTGCCTGCCTATCCCAGGGCTCCCACCAGCAGGACTTATTTGAGACTAACTTCCCTCATCCTGGCCTATCTGCCCTTCCCTAAGTGGCTGTCTAGACTCAGGATCTCAGCTCTTCCTAGCTCAACCTGTCCACTGTTGATGAATCTTGATTTTGAAAACTACAGAGAAGCCTATATGATTTAAATCCTTGTCAGCAGTAGGACACCTCCATCAAGCTCTGTATTTTATTCTGCTTTAATTCCCTATCTGGGAGCAATTGTTACAGGTTTTTTAACTAATAATTTCAGTTCCTTGTAATGAAGCAGTCCTAATTTCTCAAAGAACAAAGGTAACAATGGCTGGTTTTTCTCTTAATGCTCACCTTTTGAATATCCAGAGAACTTTTTTAAATTTTATTTTTAAAGAATGTATTTATTTATTTTTGTGAGAGAGAGAGAAAGAGAATGAGCACAAGCAGGGAGGAAGGAGCAGAGGGAGAAGCAGAGCCCTTAAAGGGTAGGGAGCCTGATGCAGAACTCAATCCCAGGACCTACGATCATGACCTGAGCCGAAGGCAGATGCTTAACTGAATGAGCCACCCAGGTGCCCTATCCAAAGAACTTCTAAGCAAGTTAACCACCACCATTTATTGGATAATCCTTCCATCCCAATAGGTTTCTAACACCTCTTTTGTCACATGTTAAATTCCTTTGTATGCTTAGGAATTCTGTTGGAAAATAGAAATTTACTTGAAAAATTCTATGTTGCTCCAGAAAATACAACTAAAATCTATAACCGAAATGAAAGTAGAACTAATGAGACTTAAGCTACAGGGCCTTTCTCTACATGAGTTTTTAAATTCTCTATTCTTAATTTTGGATTTTTTTTAAAAGAAGACACCCCCCCCCCCCAAGATTGTATATATCTACAAAACCTGGATCTGCTCACTTCCTACTTGCAAACCCATCACCATGCCAAACCATGCAGGAAAGCAGGTATGAGCAACAGTGCCCATTCTAGGGAATTGTTTGCAACCTCTCCCCATGTGGTCTTTCTATCCCTGGAGGGCATACATACTTTGAGGTCAATATCTGCCTATCTGATTTGAGATTTTTTCTTCCCGAATATGGAAATCATTTCTCTGGTGTGGGTTTCCCCTAATGGGAAACAAAACAAAACATTGATCAGAACTTAAAGAGTACCAATAAAAGTAGATATTGATAAAAGCATTCTGGATTGGCAGCATAAATTGTTGGAAAGAACCCAATCCTGAGTGTGTGATTACCATTTCTTGGCAATATGACCTTGAGCAGGTCACTTAACTTCTCTGAGACTATTTTCTCACTTGTAAAAGGAATTAAAATAGCATGGTAGATCTCCAAGGGGCCTAAGGGCTGGTAGAGGGACCTTGGAGCCAGCTGAGATTTCAGAATCTGAACTCCCAGGACTCTGCTCCTGGCATAGTCTCTCAGATGTGATTGCTCATTCTGGCCATGAATACATGCCATGAGGCATTTACCATTGACATATACCAATGGCAGCATTCTGGAAATGGAAGTCATTCATTCATTTACTCATTTGGGAGGCACACCTTATTCCAGAAAGGATTAATGTCAGTTTTCAAGCATACAGAAAATATAGACAGAGTAACTAGCAGACAAGCATATAGATAAGCAAGAAGAAAGCAAAGGTCAGGATAGAGACTTAAGAACAAGAAATGAAGCTAAAATGAATGTTTGTCCCATATACGATGATACAAGAAATGGGGTGTGTGTGTGTATGTGTGTATTTAGCCTATATGATGTGCCACTAAGCCTCAAGTCACAAAATAACATATATTAGGGAATGTTTAGCTTTGGTAAATTCTTGATAAGTTAATCATTAAATATTCTACCACCGAAAAATCCCTTTATTCCCTTATTACTTATCTTCTTAATCCCTGCGATCTTTCTGTCTCCATCCATTTTATTAAAACTGCTCTATCCTGGTTCACCAGTGACCTTTAAGCCAAATCAAAAGTTTTTTCTCAGACATTGTCTTTTGTCTTTTACCAGCATCCTAAAAACAGTTTCTTCTTTGTCATCTGTGACAATGCAAAGTCCCACTTTTTCTGCCACCTCTGACAGCTTTGCATGTCTCATTTTCTGACTCCTATTCTGTCTACTTGCCCTGACTTCAGCATGTCCTGACTACTGGCCCTAGGCCCTTGACGTGTTCCTCTCTGTATATACTCTCTAAGGTAAATATCTCTTGTAGGGCTTAGCCCCTGACTCCATGGCAGGACGCCTACAGCAACATCTGCTAACCAAACCCACCACTAAGCCCTCACTCCATGTTTGTTGTAGATGAGAATCGGAAGATGTCAGTTGGACTTAAAGCTTTGCCACTAATTAGCAGAGTAACTTTTAGGGAAAACACATATTCTCTGCCTTTCTTTAGATCTAAAGTTTAGGACCCAAAGCATAAGTTCCTCTTCCCAATTTCACCACCACAGTCCTAATGTCCATATTTCCCACCTCTTTGTGTGCTCATGCCCAGCATTCTCCAGAATGCCTTCCTTAAGCCCCTCAGCCTACATTGAGCTGACTTACTACTAGAACTAAGTATATGTGCATGCCTTATTTCTACCACCTTATCATGAATGCTCAGAATGCAGAGGCAGTTCTGTGTGTTTTTGTATGAGCTAATAAGTCTAGTGACTAACTGAGCTCCATAGTCTTTGATTTTCAATATGAGCTTGACTGCTTCTCAGAGACCTTCTGATTTTCCACTGCCTTTGGAGAGGGGTCAAGGTTCAACTCCTGATAGCATCAGGGATGACTCATTGACTGGGAAAGGGAGAACCTGGAAGGTAGGCTGATCAAGAACCTCTTTACCCTACATTCCTCAACATCACCAAAGCCATCTATGAAAAACCCATAGCAAATATCATTCCCCGTGGGGAAAAACTGAGAGCTTCTCCCCTAAGATCAGGAACACGGCAGGGATGCCCACTATCTCCAGTGCTATTCAACATAGTATTAGAAGTCCTAGCCTCAGCAATCAGACAACAAAAAGAAATAAAAGGCATCCAAATTGGCAAAGAAGAAGTCAAACTCTCACTCTTTGCAGATGATATGATACTTTATGTGGAAAACCCAAAAGACTCCACTCCAAGACTGCTAGAACTCATACAGGAATTCAGTAAAGTGGCAGGATATAAAATCAATGCACAGAAATCAGTTGCATTTCTATATACCAACAGCAAGACAGAACAAAGAGAAATTAAGGAGTTGATTCCATTTACAATTGCACTCAAAACCATAAGATACCTAGGAATAAACCTAACCAAAGAGGCAAAGAATCTGTACTCAGAAAACTACAAAGTGCTCATGAAATAAATTGAGGAAGACACAAAGAAATGGAAAAATGTTCCATGCTCGTGGATTGGAAGAACAAATATGGTGAAAATGTCTATGCTACCTAAAGCAATCTACACATTTAATGCAATTCCTATCAAAATACCATCAATTTATTTCCAAGAAATGGAACAAATAATCTTAAAATGTATATGGAACCAGAAAAGACCACAAATAGCCAGAGGAATGTTGAAAAGAAAACCAAAGTTGGCGGCATCACAATTCCAGACTTCAAGCTCTATTACAAAGCTGTAACCATCAAGACAGTGTGGTACTGGCACAAAAACAGACACATAGATCAGCGGAACAGAATAGAGAGCCCAGAAATGGACCCTTAACTCTGTGGTCAACTAATCTTTGACAAAGCAGGAAAGAATATCCATTGGGAAAGACAGTCTCTTCAACAAATGGTGTGAAATGGACAGCCACATGCAGAAGAATGAACCTGGACCATTCCTTACACCACACACAGAAATAGACTCAAAATGGATCAAAGACCTCAATGTGAGACAGGAACTGATCAAAATCCTTGAGGAGAATACTGCCAACAACCTCTTCGACCTCAACCACAGCAACTTCTTCCTAGAAACATCTCCAAAGGCAAGGGAAGCAAGGGGAAAATGAACTATTGGGACTTTATCACGATCAAAATCTTTTGCACAGCAAAGGAAACAGTCAACAAAACCAAAAGACAACTGACAGAATGGGAGAAGATATTCGCAAATGTCATATCAGATAAAGGGCTAGTATCCAAAATCTTTTTTTTTTTTAAAGATTTTATTTATTTATTTAACAGGGAGAGAACACAAGCAGGCAGAGAGGCAGGCAGAAGCAGAGAGAGGAGCAGGTTCCCTGCGGAGCAAGGAGCCCAATGCGGGACTCGATCCCAAGACGCCGGGATCATGACCTGAGCCAAAGGCAGTTGCCCAACCAACTGAGCCACCCAGGCGTCCCCTAGTATCCAAAATCTATAAAGAACTTCTCAAACTCAACACCCAAAGAACAAATAATCCAATCAAGAAATGGGCATAAGATATGAACAGACATTTCTGCAAAGAGGATATCCAAATGGCCAACAGACACATGAAAAAGTGCTCAACAACACTCAGCATCAGAGAAATACAAATCAAAACGACAGTGAGATACCACCTCACACCAGTCAGAATGGCTAAAATTAGCAAATATCAGGAAATGACAGATGTTGGGAAAGATGCGAGAAAGAGGAACCCTCCTACACTGTTCATGGGAATGCAAGCTGGTGCAGCCACTCTGGAAAACAGTATGGAGGTTCCTCAAAAAGTTGAAATTAGAGCTACCCTACGACCCAGCAATCACACTACTGGGCATTTACCCTAAAGACACAAATGTAGTGATCCGAAGGGGCACGTGCACCCGAATGTTTATAGCAGCAATGTCCACAATAGCCAAACTATGGAAAGAACCTAGATGTCCATCAACAGATGAATGGATAAAGAAGATGTGGTATATATACACAATGGAATACTATGCAGCCATCAAGAGAAATTAAATCTTTCCATTTGCAACGACATGAATGGATTAGAGGGTATTATGCTAAGCAAAATAAGTTAGTCAGAGAAAGACAATTATCATATGATCTCTCTGATATGAAGAATTTGAGAGGCAGGGCGGGGGGTCATGGGGAGATGGGGGAGGGAAATGAAACAAGATGGGATAAGGAAGGAGACAAACCATAAGAGACTCCTAAACTCACAAAACAAACTGAGGGTTCCTGGAGGGTAGTGGGGGTAAGGATAGCGTGGCTGGGTTATGGACATTGGGGAGGGTATATGCTATGGTAAGTGCTGTGAAATGTGTAAGCCTGATGATACATGGACATGTATCCTGGGACAAATAATATAAATATAAATATATATAAAATATAAATATAATTAATATTATATAAATATATATTTATATAATATAAAATATTATATAAATATATATAAATATAAATATAATATATATATATATATAATTTTTAAAAAACCAAAAAGGAAAAAAAAGAACCTCTTTACCATCTAGTTAAAAAAAGGTGGGCTGGCTGCTTGAGGAATGATAGGGATGCTTTAGGCAAAGATATGAAGCCAACCAAAGACTTTTCCTCCCTTCTCCTTGAGGCTCTTCTTTCCTTGCCTCTCCTCCTATGCCTTGTGTTCTCATGGTGGCCAAAGCAGTCTACTCTGGTCATGCTTGAGCCCCTAACCTGACATTTGAAAACCCTCATTCCTAGAGGGTCATCTCAGGAGGCCTGTGTGTTGTCCTTCACACACCCTTAACAATCTGGAACATTTTGGCTTTCTTTAAATCTACAAAAATTTGGGGTTGGACCAAGCCATTTCTAAATTGTCTTCTAGCTTAGCTATAAACTGTTACATCATGATCTGAGCAGCATAGGCCTAAAGAGCTGTCACCCTATTTTTTCTTTTTTTTACATATCCTTTTGTGTTTCATTAAAAAACTAGATCATAAATTGCTTGAGGAAAAATGCCTCTTGTGTGTCCTTACTCACATAAGTCCCCACCGTGTTCTGGGTTGGGCTGATCCCCTGGCAAGCATACAAAACAGTACATGCTTTACTGCGAGGTACTCTGGGGACAAATCCTAGAACATCACTTCCTTTGATCAGAAACAGGGATGATAAATGATATCAGAGTTTTGAGAGCCTCAATTGAAAATATCATGAAAGAATAAGCAAATATAATAGGACAAGTAATAATAAAGGCAAATTTAGCCGTCGTAAAAAGCAAAACTGCTTAATTCAACAATGTTTACAAAGCCCTACTATAAACTGGGAGAAGTCAAATTCCATTGCGACAAATGTGACAGCACAACATTACCTGAAGTTCTGCTGATTGTCAGCAAAGGTTCATTCACCTCAAGCGAGAATCTCTATGAGGTTTGAACCATTTTCCAATAGGGTTAAAACAATTGGACAGTCCTTTGAGATTGTTTTAATGGTGTATGGCTACAGCAGACACAACCCAGAAGTATAATACTTAAAGAAAGGTTGTAATCTGTCCATGAGGGATGAATGCCAACTCACTAATCTATCCATCAGGGATACTGCACAGTAGCCACTTCCCACTATGTAAAATATTAATACAACCAACAGTGTTTTAAAACGAGATTGCATAAAGCAAGCTTAGGACAGTGTGTGTATCATATGCTACCACTGTGTTCAAAGGAAGAAAAGGAACATGCACTTGAACTTGCTTCTATGTATTCTTGAAATATATTTTGAAAGAGAAAAATATAAACTAGTATATAAATATAACCTGAGGATATTGACCAGTTATCGTGCTTTGAGTAAAGAGAACAGGACATGGCAGGTCCATGGGACATTTCTTATTTGTTAGTCTACAGAGCCAGATACCAGAGAGGGGCGCTGATAATTTACATCCCCACTGAGATTTCAGAAGTTTTAGTTTGGCAAGAGCTCCTCCATCTGTTGCCAATCTGGTATCAAAGAACGGTAGTGCTGAGCAGTAGCTGGTATTGAATATCGTGGGCAGTACCGATGTTTGTCTGGTAGTCCCTCAGGGTGTTGCAATCATACATCTCCAGTCCCTCTGGGGTCCGGAGACAGAAGACACTCACAGGGAAGCCACATCTCAGAGATACCAGGGTTCTCAGATCAGACACTTTTTTACCAAGAAGGGAAATGTTCTCCATCATTGGCATTGTCTCTTGGGTCACAGCATTAAACACATAGAGAGTTGGCTTGTCTTCTTCCTAAGGGAAAAGAAAAGGAGGAAACTCAGGAATAAACAAGGAAAAAACATTTTGGAGGGTGGCTCTGAGTGCCTCTAACTCCCATGACATGGGGGCTAAGGATGAAAGCGAAGGCCAGTTAAGTTCCCTGACTCCTGGCCCGACTCCTGTTCTTCCATCCTGAGACTATTAGGGAGTCCTGCTGCTTTGAATAAAACGAAGGAGACTTCATTTTATTTTGGGTTTTGCAACCCTTCTTCTAGTCTACAGACCCAGAAACTCCAAGAGGAGTGTTGATAATTATATCCAACTGCACTTATGGAGGTGTTAGTTGAGAAACAACTCTACCATCATGTTGGGCTTTGATTTGGAAGTATTGTGGTTTCTAAATCTTCAGTTAATTTTTAAAATCCTCTCTGAGAGGCTATCTCTGGGGAGTAGAACTGAGTTCAAGGTTGGGGGGGGGGATGTTTTCCTTATCATTTTATGCTTTTCATTTTCTGTATGGTTTGACTTAAAAAAATGTGTATTTACTTTTACTGTTTAAAAAGGGAAGCTCTAGGGGCGCCTGGGTTGCTCAGTCGGTTAAGCGTCTGCCTTTGGCTTGGGTCATGATCCCAGGGTCCTGGGACGGAGCCCCACATCGGGCTCTCTGCTCAGCGGGGAGTCTGTTTGTTCCTCTCCCTCTGCCCTGTTCGCGCTCTCTCTCTCTCTCTCTCTCTCTCTCGGTCTGTCTCTCAAATAAATAAAGTCTTTTTTAAAAAAATAAAATAAAAAAATAAAAACGGAAGCTCTAAATATAAGTGACAAAAAGTTTCCTTATTTTTTCTTTTGCAATACGAATAGGAAAGCAAGTGAAACTGATATATCTCAGGTTGAGTTAAGATGGAAAGTTTAGGAAAAATATTAACCCTCCTGTTAACACCGAATCAAGCCATACCAAAACTGGAAACACGGCAAACTGGGAAAATGGGTAGGAGGCAGAGAGGAGAAGACTATTAACATTTTGGGTTTTTGAACCAAAAAAATGAAACTGGCTTTACTTCCACTTTATTGGATTCAGGACAATCGTGTTTATCTTCAGTGGCCTCTTGTCGGCTTGGCAAGATACGCGCGCTCGGTGCTGCCCCTGTCATGTGGGAGTCTTGGAGAGCCGCCTTAAGCAAGACTGACAAGTGGGCATCAGGCCTCCGGGGTTGGTCAGGTGGGGGCGGGGGCAGTGGGAGCTCCAGCCAGTCCTTCAATCATTTCTCTCTCGTTCAGCCCTGTTTAGTCCCCCCACTTTCTCCTATCAAAATTTGCCTCCAGATTCCCCCAGGAGCCCCTCCCTGCTTCATACTTGTAATACATTACGTTCATTCCCCTCGTCCAGTCACACATCACGATAACAGAATCAACTGCAGATCTCTTTCAAAGAGCCTGTAAAGAGTAGTGAATGTTACTGCTGAAAGTTTAGGCTGCAGTGCTCTGATCTGGGGCCCATTTCAGTGACTCACATCGCCAAAAGCAGGTTCTGGCCCTCTGCTTCCGGAGTCTAAAGTGCTTAGGACAGTTTTTCTCAATAGCTTCTCATAAACTCACTCAATAAAAATTGGAAGGACGTAGGATTCACCTTTTCCCTTTCAACATGCTTATGCTTTCCTATGGCTCCATTAAAGTCCAACCTAATCTATGTGATATTTATAGGGAGGAAGAAATTCCTGTGAAAACTAAATAAAAGGATAGTGGGGTAGACAGACAAATTCTATTTTAGGCAATAGCTTTTCCTTATTTCTTTGATGGTTACTCTGATTTCTTGTTAGCCCTTGGTACGGATACTAATTTATACTTAAAATTAAATGTGTAATGTGCAAACAAAGTAGCAAAGGCCCAAATCACTCTTCATAACCAACTAGCAACTACATGATGTTAGAAAAGTTAAGTTCAAAAGGAGCTTCTCAGAATATGAATAAACATAAGCATCTATAACCTAGGTATACATAAAGCTCTTAAACAAGGGAGAATTGCGAAATATATGGGAACGTTTAGATAAAGCCAGTAGTGCAAGTAAGAAAATATATTAGTTATTAATGAAGTTATGTTCTTAAATTGCAAGAAAATTAGCACCTACAGAGTTTATTCTTTTTTTTTTTTTTTTAGCCCCCAGGAACATCCCAGGCCAATTTAATTAATGATAATATCTGGAACATAGTTCTTTTTCTACTATTTTAACTCTATTTATCCACCATTTTATAAACTTTACTTTTGTGAGAAAACTCCTTTTAAGTTCTAATGAGGCACACCAGTTGGAGACACTTCTTTGTGTTGATTATTTGGAGAGGGAGCAGATGGATGGGGATTAACAGCAACTTGTCAACTCACCTTACGCACGTAAGAAAAGGCATCTCTCTCGCACGTAAGAAAAGGCATCTCTCTATCTATATTATCCCCCTCCTCAGATATTCTAAATAAAGAACACTGGTAGTTATACTCAAGGAAGCCAGATGTTATTAAATAAATAATACCATCACAAATGAAAATATGTAATCGCATATTTTGTAAAGATATGTAATCACATATTGATTACAAATTTAGATATGTACAAATTTAGATCACGTATTGATTTCAAAATCATATTTTGAAAATATGTAATCACATATTGAAAATATGTAAAGTTAGGTTTTTCCCTTTACAAATAAACCAAGATACCATGGTAGGAGGTACAAGTCTTACTTTTTTTTTTTTTTGCTTGTGACTGAATTGTATTGTTTGAGCAGTTTATTTCCGAGGGTTTTTTTAAAAATTATTAACCTATAATGTGTTATTTGCTTCATGGGTACAAGTCTGTGATTTATCAGTCTTACATAACACACAGCACTCACCATAACATATACCCTCCCCAGTATCCATCATTCAGGCACCCCATCACCCACCACCCTCCCCTCCAGCAACTCTGAGTTTATTTCCTGAGATTAAGAGTCTCTTATGGGGGCGCCTGGGTGGCTCAGTGGGTTAAAGCCTCTGCCTGCGGCTCAGGTCATGATCTCAGGGTCCTGGGATCCAGCCCTGCATCGGGCTCTCTGCTCGGCAGGGAGCCTGCTTCCTCCTCTCACTGCCTGGCTCTCTGCCTACTTGTGATCTCTCTCTCTCTCTATCGAATAAATAAAAATCTTAAAAAAAAAAAAAAAAAGAGTCTCTTATGGTTTGTCTCCCTTTCTGGTTTCTTCTTGTTTCATTTTTTCCTCTCTTCCCCTACGATCCTTGGTCTTGTTTCTTAAATTCCAAATAATTATTTGGAATAATTATTGTTTTTCTCTGATTGACTTATTTCACTTAGCATAATACCCTCTAGTTCCATCCATGTCATTGCAAATGGCAGGATTTCATTTCCTGATAGCTGCATAATATTCAATTGTATATATGTACCATATGTTTATCCATTTATCTATTTATGGACATCTAGGCTCTTTCCATAGTTTGGCTCTTGTGGACATTGCTGCTGGAAACATTGGGGAGCTGGTACCCCTTTGGATCACTACATTTATATCTTTGGGGTAAATACCCAGTAGGGTAATTGCTAGGTCATAGGGTAGCTCTATGTTCAACTTTTTGAGGAACCTCCATACTGTTTTCCAGAGTGGCTGCACCGGATTGCATTCCCACCAACTGTGTAGGAGAGTTCCCCTTTCTCTGCATCTTTCCTAACATCTGTCGTTTCCTGACTTGTTAATTTTAGCCATCCTGACTGGTGGGAGGTGGTATCTCACTGTCGTTTTGATTTGTATGTCCCTGAAGCCGAAAGATGTTGAGCACTTTGTCATGTGTCTGTTGTCTATTTGGATATCTTCTATGTGGAATGTCTGCTCAGGTCTTCTGCCCATTTCTTGATTGGATTATTTGTTCTTTGGGTGTTGAGTTTGAGAAGTTCTTTATAGATTTTGAATACTAGCCCTTTATCTGATATGTCATTTGTGAATATCTTCTCCCATTCTATCAGTTATCTTTTGGTTTTGTTGACTGTTTCCTTTGATGTGCAAACATCTTTTATCTTGAAGTCCCAATAGTTCATTTTTGCCCCTGCTTCCCTTGCCTTTTGGCGATGTTTCTAGGAAGAAGTTGCTGTGGCTGAGGTTGCTGCCTAGGTTCTCCTCAAGGATTTTTTTTTTCTCTCCTCAAGGATTTTGATGGAGTTCTGTCTCACATTGAGGTCTTTGATCCATTTTGAGTCTATTTTTGTGTGTGGTGTAAGTAAATGGTCCAGTTTCATTCTTCTGCATGTGGCTGTCCAGTTTTCCCAAGAGCATTTGTTGAAGAGACTTTTTTCCATTGGACATTCTTTCCTGCTTTGTCAAAGATTAGTTGACCACAGAGTTAAGGGTCCATTTCTGGGCTCTCTATTCTGTTCCATTGATCTTTGTGTCTGTTTTTGTGCCAGTACCATACTGTCTTGATGATCACAGCTTTTTATAGAGCTTGAGGTCTGGAATTATGATGCTCCCAGCTTTGGTTTTCTTTTTAAACATTCCTCTGGCTTTTTGGGGTCTTTTCTGGTTCCATACAAATTTTATGATTATTAGTTCCATTTCTTTGAAAAAAGTTAATGATATTTTCATAGGGATTACATTAAATGTGTAGATTGCTCTAGGTAACAGACAGTTAAACAATATTTGTTCTTCTAATCCATGAGTATGGAATGTTTTTCATTTCTCTGTGTCTTTCTCCATTTCTCTCATGAGTGTTCTATAGTTTTCTGAGTCTGGATCCTTTACCTCTTTGGTTAGGTTTATTCCTAGGTTTCTTATGTTTTTGAGTGCAATTGTAAATGGGATCGACTCCTTAATTTCTCTTTCTTCTGTCTCATTGTTGGTGTATAGAAATGCAACTGATTTCTGTGCATTGATTTTATATCCTGCCACTTTGCTGAATTCCTGTATGAGTTCTAGGAGTTTTAGGGTGGAGTCTTTTGGGTTTTCCATGTAAAGTATCCTATCATCTGCAAAGAGTGAGAGTTTGACTTCTTCTTTGCTGATTTGGATACCTTTTATTTCTTTTTGTTGTCTGATTGCTGAGGCTAGGACTTCTAGTACTATGTTGAACAACAGTGGTGATAGTGGACATCCTTGCTGTGTTCCTGACCTTAGGAGGAAACTTTCAGTTTTTCACCATTGAGAATGTTATTTGCTGTGGGTTTTTCATAGATGGCTTTGATGATGTTGAGGTACATAACTTCTATCCCCACACTGTGAATGGTTTTAATCAACAAAGATACTGTACTTTGTCAAATGCTTTTTCTGCATCTATTGAGAGGATCATATGGTTCTTGTCCTTTCTTTTATTAATGTAGTATATCACATTGATTGATTTGCAGGTATTGATCCAACCTTGCAGCCCAGGAATAAATCCCACTTGGTCGTGGTGAATAATCCTTTTGATATACTGTTGGATCCTATTAGCTAGTATTTTAGTGAGAATTTTTGCATCCATATTCATCAGGGATATTGGTCTGTAATTCTCCTTTTTGATGGGGTCTTTGTCTGGTTTTGGGAGCAAGGTAATGCTGGCCTCACAAAATGAGTTTGGAAGTTTCCCTTCCATTTTTATTTTTTGGAATAGTTTCAGAAGAATAGGTATTAATTCTTTTTAAATGTTTGGTAGAATTCCCCCAGGAAGCCATCTGGTCTGAGCTCTTGTTTGTTAGGAGATTTTTGATTACTGCTTCAATTTCCTTGCTAGTTATAGGTTTGTTCAGGTTTTCTGTTTCTTCCTGGTTCAGTTTTGGTAGTTTATTTGTCTCTAGGAATGCATCCATTTCTTCCAGATTGTCTAGTTTGTTGGCATATCGTTGTTCATAATATGTTCTTATAATTGTTATATTTCTTTGATGTTGGTTGTGATCTCTCCTCTTTCATTCATGATTTTATTAATTTGGATCCTTTCTCTTTTCTTTTTGATAAGTCTGGCTAGGGGTTTATCAATCATGTTAGTTCTTTCAAGGAACTAGCTTATAGTTTTGTTGATCTGTTCTACTGTTCTTTTGGTTTCTATTTCATTGATCTCTGCTTGAATCTTTATTATTTTTCTTCTCCTGCTGGGTTTAGGCTTTCTTTGCTGTTCTTTCTCCAGCTCCTTTAGGCATAGGGCTCTTGGGACTGCCTTTGCTGCATCCCAAAGATTTTGAACAGTTGTGTTTTCATTTTCATTTGTTTCCATGAATTTTTTAAATTCTTCTTTAATTTCCTGGTTGACCCATTCTTTCTTTAGTGAGATGCTCTTTCCAACTTTTCTCTTGTGATTGAGTTCCAGTTTCAGAGCATTATGGTCCAAAAATATGCAGGGAATGATCCCAATCTTTTGGTACCAGTTGAGACCTGATTTGTGACCCAGGATGTGATCTATCCTGGAGAATGTTTCATGTACACTAGAGAAGAATGTGTATTCTGTTGCTTTGGAATGGAATGTTCAGAATATATTTGTGAAGTCCATCTGGTCCAGTGTGTTCTTATTTCCTTGTTGATCTTTTGCTTAGATGATCTGTCCATTACAATGAGGAGGGTGTTAAAGTCCTCTACTATTATTGTATTACTGTTAATGTGTTTCTTTGATTTTGTTACTAATTGGCTTATATAACTGGATGCTCCCATGTTAGGGGGATAGATATTTAAAATTGTTAGATCTTCTTGTTGGACAGACCCTTTAAATCTGATATAGTGTCCTTCCCCATCTCTTATTACAGCCTTTGGTTTAAAGTCTAATTTGTCTGATGTAAGGATTACCACCCCATCTTTCTTTTGATGTTCATTAGCATGATAAATGGTTTTCCACTCCCTCACCTTAAATCCAGAGGTGTCTTCAGATCAAAAATGAATCTCTTGCAGACAGCCTATCAGTGGGTCTTGCTTTTTTATCCAATCTGATACCCTGTGTCTTTTGATTGGGGCATTTAGCCCATTTACATTCAGGGTAACTGTTGAAAGATATGAATTTAGTGCCATTATATTGCCTGTAAAGTGACTGTTACTCTATATTGTCTCTGTTCCTTCCGGTCTATGTTGCTTTTGGGGTCTCTCTTTGCTTAGAGGATTCCTTTCAATATTTCTTGTAGGGCTGGTTTGGTGACCACAAATTCTTTTAGTTTCTGTTTGTCCTGGAAGCTTTTTATCACTGCTTCTGTTTTCAATGACAGCCTAGCTGGATAAAGTATTCTTGGCTGCATATTTTTCTCATTTAGTACCCTTCATGCCTTACTTTTCAATAAAAACAAATACATAGGTCTATTTCATGGTAAGAATTCCACTTTTGTCTTAAAAAACCATGTGCAAACTCACTGTAAATACATACATGTGCATTAACAATAAAATAAGAGGAGCATCTGGGTGGTCAGAGTATTAAGCATCTGCCTTTGGCTCACATCATAACCCCAGGGTCCTGGGGTTGAGCCCCTATCTGGCTCCCTGCTCAGCAGGCTCCCTGCTCAGTCTGCTTCTCCCTCTACCCTTCCCACCTGCTTGATCTCTCTCTCTGTCTCAATCTCTCTCTAAAAGAAATAAATAAAATCTTTAAAAAAAATTAATAAAAAACAATAAAATAAGAAAAGTAAAAGGAAAGAGATGGAATGAAAATAGAAGTTAATGCAAAATTTTGAACACTCCTGTATAGTTTTACTGCAGATACTTGTCAAGTTGTTTTTTTTTTTTTTTTTTGCTGTTCTGGAGTTACAGCACTAAATAAGCAGAAACTGGCCCCAATTATTCCAGAGTAGATGAAAAGAGGAAATGATATTTGTTTTTGTTAAGCTGAATGAATTCAAATTGAGATGTCTTCATAAACATCTTGACCTCATAAAGTTCTTTTGTACAAAAGTCATCTTGGAGAGGTTATACTTGGATTCTAGGACACTGAATTCAGATACCTTTCTTGACATTCTATTTTTTATGGCTTATCTTTAAAAAGATAGCCATTTTTAATTTTTTAAAAGATTTTTTTAATTTATTTGACAGAGAGAGCACACAAGCAGGGAAGGGGAGTGGGCAGTGGAAGGAGAGAGAGAAGCAGGCTTTCCAATGATCAGGGACCCTGATGCAGGGCTTGATGCCAGGACCCTGAGATCATGAGCGGAGCCAAAAACAGATGCTGAACTGATGAAGTCACCCAGGAGCCCCAAGATAGCCATTTTTTTGAAACATGTTTTCATTTGTAAATTATGCATTGTTTTTAAGTAAAAAAAAAATTCTTTTTATTTAACTAATTTCTACACCCCACATGAGGCTTGAACTCATGACCCCAGGATCAAGAGTTGCATGCTCTCCTGATTGAGCCAGCCAAGCATCCCTCATTTGTACATTATACATTTTTCTTTGTTTTTCTTTCTTTCTTTTTTTTTTTTGAGAGAGAGAGCACACGTGAGTGGTGAAAGGAGGTGCAGTGGGAAAGGGAGAGAGAGAATCCCAAGCAGACTCCATATCTAGCGCAGAGCCCAATACAGGGCTCAGTCTCACGACCCTGAGATCATGACCTGAGCAGGAATTAAGAGTCAGACACTTAACTGACTGAGCCACCCAGGGGCCCCCCACCTCACACTTAGAAGGCATGACCTATCGGAGGGTGGCTTGTTAGCCCCCTTTTCAACAGGGACTAGACGTGTGACCAGAGTGCTCCCGATCAGACCTACTCAGCAGCCCTACTTTGGGCCTTACTTGGGACCCAGTAAGGCAGAGAAGCAGCAGACACAGGGCATCGTCCCTGGCAGTGGCAGACCTGTAGCATTGCTGGTCTGGCAGCCGGGCTGGAGGCAGGGTCCAGTGCTGGCTTCAAGGGCTCAGAGGTGGCTGCAGTGGTTCTGGGGCATGATGAAGACATTATCTCTGGCTGCATACTCTCTGAACCCCCTTATCTAGTCTTCTTGTCAAGACTGTCAACTACCCAGTAGCATTTCAATGTGTTTATTTTCAGCTTAAATTGTCCAGGCTTTGTTTCTGCTACTGCTTGCAATTAAGAACGCTGATGCAGGAAAGGAAAAAGGGCAAGGATGCAGGAGCACCTTGCCTTGAGGGTACAGAGGGAGGAGAGATCCCCCAGTAAGGGAGGGAATCCAAACCCTGAAATGCATCTCGATACCTTGCTATGACGTTTCTGATATCAATCATATACCTTCTTGTTAATTTTCAAACTTTACCTCTCAGGGCTTTTGTCAACTTATTCATGCATCACATTTTTATGGAGAGCCCAGTATATGCCAGGTACTGTTTTAGGCACTGGGTGCCAACAGTGAACAAAAGTCAAGCAATAGTTTCCACAACAACACTTGTTAGAATGGAGGCAAATGGGATAGTACTTCTGCATGCCCAGCAGAAACCAAGGCCCTTCCACTGCATCATGCTGTGGCTTATAGGAACACAGTGGCCTGCAGCAGCAGCAGCAGCAGCAGCAATAAATGGACAGGATTGACTCCTGTGTTAATAGAACTTGGATGTATATCTTATAGAAGCTATTTCTTATGGTTTCTATAGAACTTTTTCCCCTGAGAAGGAAAAATTAATGCAATATTCTTTCCCCACTATTCTCATATTGTGTCCCTCCAATTCATTTTTTCCAAATGTGTCTACATTACTATTAAAGGAGAAGGTATAATACACAGGGAAATTGGAAGATATATTGACTATTTAAAAAATATATTTAGGAGCAGGTCACCTCTTAATTTATCTAAAGTCTTTCCCTCGTTTCACACAAGCAAAATCTTGTAATTCACACAAAACATAAGTACAATCAAGAAACCAAATATTTTGGATTTATTTTGCATCACATAATGTGTACTTGTATTTTTAAAAAGATTTTATCTATTTATTTGAGAGAGAGAGTGCATGCATGTGCACAAGCAGGGGTGGTGGCAAGGACAGGGGAAGAGAGAGAAGCAGACTCCATGCTGAGCAGGGAGCCTGATGCGGGGTTCGAACCCAGGACCCTGGGATCGTGAACTGAGCTGAAAGCAGACGCTTAACCAACTGAACCACCCAGGCTCCCCTCTACTTGTATTTTTTTTTTTTTTTTTAAGGAAATTGCTTACTCGGCAAATTTTTAAACTTTGCAAAAGCATTTGGTTTACATCTTGATATGTCTAAGTTGTACCAAAATAGATGAAGAGACTAGCTTTCCAAGATTCTCAGAAGGTAGCACTAATTGCATGAAGTAGCATAAATAGGAAAGGTACTACTTAAATTTGAATATACCTAATTATGCAATAAAGCAACAACATGACTTAGAATGCAGTCTTTTGTTACCCAAAATAGCGTAGACAGCTTAGAACTGGTCTGACTGCATTCTCTGAGGCATGGGATATTTTCACAAAATATTTTTGTTGTTGTAAGGCCATTTTGGGCTATTATTATCCATTCACAGTAAATAGTGTGGACTTTTGAAATAGGCCTCTTTTATCATCTAATCTAAACAGGAATTAAATCAGGATGAAAACCAATATTTATGGTCTTTGCAGGTAATTCTCTTCCTTCAGATTCAAGATACTTTTTTTCTTCCCCAAACCAGTCATATGAAATTTTCTAAATGTGATTCTACTGGAGAAGGTGGAGATTAAGATCAGTAAGATTTCCATGGAACTTGAGAGTTTTCATTTAAACCCTGTGTGTTGGCCATTTCTGTGATTCATAATTATATTCTGCCTCTCTTGAGTAAACCCATTTTACCTCTACTCAGTTTTTTTCCGCTAAAAGTTTAAACTCCAGGGAAAGTCAGAGTTCAGTGCAAAGACATCTTGCACCACTGTGATAGACGATGCTTTATTGGTAGAATTTATGGAATATTTTTATAAGTAAAACTATGAAATATGTTGCCTCTGGGGAAAGAAACTGGGGGCCAGACGTGGGAAGAAGACTTTTTACTGTATATACTTTTTATATCTTTTGTATCTATGTGAATATACTACCTAGTCAAAAATAAATAAAACTTAGAATTTTTAAATTAAGGAAAATAAAGCCAGTGCTGAATTAAATAATAGTATCCTATTCATACTCTTAACACACATTATCTACATCCCTGAATAGCTGTGGCTCAATCCCATTCCTCCAGCAGCACAAATATTAGTAATAAACTTATGCCACTATCCCCAAGTAAGCAAGCAACAAAATCTCGAACATCATTATTGGCACTGGAAAATTCCAGGATATTTTAAAAGGTTTATCCTATGCGGTACCAAAAACATAGTATATAAATATATTTAAAGACAAAAGGAAAGACATTTAAGAAATGAGATTAAAAAAAAAGAAATGAGATGGAATTTAGTCTGCCTAAAAGAGTATTATACTATAATTTTCTTAGTGTCAGAAAGAGAAAAGAATAAATCAGAGTTGTCTTTATTTATCTTTTTTATAATTAAACATTCTTTCTTTAAGAATATAACATAATACATGAATAAATATTCATAAAACATTACAAACACATATACAAATACATTATTTTTATTTACCTAAATGGGATCACGCAATGCTAATTTTTCTGTGTCCTGTTTTTACTAGTGAGTAATAAATATTTTAGATATTTTTGAAACATAGACTTCCCACTTAGTCATTCAATGAAATATATTAAAAAACAAAAAAAGTTAGCTTTGGCTATCATAAAAAAAAATTTAATGTTAAATATGAGAAAATTAGTGCCCCCTTTAGCAGAGAATGTGTACTTGGTTGCTTGGTTCCTTGAGGCTCATGTTTTCATATAGGATAAAGAACTAGTATTGAATAACATTCTTCCCTAGAGATCAGCTCTTAAACTCTTTAGGCCACCTGTCTCTTTAAGAAATTGTCAGAAATTAAAAAAAATTTTTTTTCAGAAATTAAGGATCCTCTACCCAGAAAATCTCTAGGCACATAATTTTGCATATTTTGTAATTTTAGGGTTTTGTAAAGTTCTTAAAGCCCATCCATGACCCCCCCCCATTAATCACCACTAATTAAGGACACCATAAATGGAAAAGGCTATCTCCAGGTGTAGGTATGTGCACCTAACTCATGAATGGCTACTCTGGCTGGATTTGGATATAGAAATTGCCCTTTCAGTCTTTTTTTTTTTTTTTTAAGATTTTATTTATTTATGTGAGAGAGAGAGAAAGTGAGAGAGAGCATGAGAGGGGAGAAGGTCAGAGGGAGAAGCAGACTCCTGGTGGAGATGGGAGCCTGATGCAGGACTTGATCCTGGGTCTCCAGGATCATGACCTGAGCCGAAGGCAGTTGCCCAACCAACTGAGTCACCCAGGCGCCCTGCCCTTTCATTCTTATTGTTACTGAGAATTTCTTCCACTTCCTCACTCCCCTGCCCTTAATACATTGTGGATCCAAGGAGATGATCGAATTTCTTTCAACATTAATATTTCAGATCCGCCCCTTACCCTCATTCCAATATTGGTTCGTGTGATGATCTGGGATGGCCCTTTGGGGCAGCAACAAGGTGGATAGAGGAGGGAAGGGAGATAAGGAGTTAACAAGGGAAACTTCCTCTAGTCTCTTACTTCCCTCTACAGCAGAAATTGTACATAAGACCAGTTAGAGAAATGGAAGAGAGGAGAAGTCAAGAAGAGAAAACTTCTTCCTAAGTTATGAAATGACTTTTGTTGAATTATCCACAACTTTATTCAAAATGAGGTAGCTATCTGGGACAATTGTTATTCCGATCATCATACCTTAACAAAGCATTTGAGAGTCGAACCAAAAGATATTCCAACATCAGCAAGACTCCAGCTGTCCTTTAAGGCTGCTCCAGCATATATCAGCTCCAGATACCACCTGCCTTGTTCATCTTCAGAGAGAGGAATGTGGAAATAATCCTTAAAAATCAATAGCATATTATGAAAACAGTATATCTCGATGTTATTGGATCCCCACTAATATAATCTCTCTTCTTTTACATTTTTTTTCACTGAGAATTATAAATGTATTTTGGACAGATGAAGAAGTTTGAGGCAGGGGTTCTTAACTTGGAGCCTATAGACCTCTCCAGAAGTTTATGAATAGTTTAGATGGGAAAAAACTATGTTTTGTTTTTATTAACTCTAAATGAAACTGAGATTTTCTTTCAATTATGTATGTAAGCAACAAACTAAAAAAGCAGTAGTTGGCTATGCCTATGACTTTGTCACCAAAAGAAGTCACAGATTATTTTTATATCATTATAGTTGTTGCAAAAATCTCAAAATATTATACTGATCACTACTTTAAAATTACAAGTTATTAGATACATTGCTAAAATTTGATAATGTATAAAGAAGCCCACATGTTACTTTATCACAAATTTGTTTTTTAATGTTTGAAAATTGTTTTTCAATATAGCTGGTTTCCTTTTCTTTGTATGTATTTTATTGTATGTGTTTAAAGACATTCAGAGGAGTCCATTGGCTTCACCAGACAACCAAAGGGATTCATGACATAGAAGGATTAAGAGCCTATGTGTTAGAAGATCTAGGTTTCAGTATTCACAGTAATCTATTAACTATCATGTAACTGTGATTCAATAAATGCACCTTAGTAGATGGAATGATCATCTCCAAGTTAAATACCATCTGATGGTCAAGACCTAAATATTTGTCTTAATTTCATGTATTATTTCCTTATGAGAAAGCTACTGAATCCAAATTATTTCTTATTCTGGTTCTGTAATTGTAGGTAAGCTGGTCAACCTCTCTGGGCTTCAGTCTCCCTGGATGCAAAATGAGGCTGTAGTTCAGGGTTGTTTAAAGTTCTCTCCAACTCCAAAATCCTTTGTTTATCTTTACAGTTGTTCGCTCACCAAATGTACCATCCGGCAACCGGCATGCTCTACTTAGCTAGTTTAGAGTTAATGCCCTTTTTTGTCCTTTTATGAAGAACAAAAGGACAGTGCACAACCCACACACTTCATAAAGAGAAGTCAAATTTTTTTTCCTGAGAATTTACTGACTCATTTTGCTTCCTGTCTAACATCTCCATGGTTACTATTGTCTTACCAAACTATTGTGTAAGCAAATAATGATATTTTCAAATAGTTTTAGTTCCCTGTTTGCTGAAAATGTACCTAATAGTATCTCTACCCCATGTGCAGCTTAAGGCCACAGCGCAGTTAAAATTAGTAGACACTTTCGTGGCTTAGGGACAAAGTACATACCTTTATCATCAGCTTGACAGCTTCCACAGTTTCATCTGTTGAAACATCAAATGGTTCAAAAGATCCCTCAAAGGCTATGAAAATTCTCATTCTCTCAAGAAACAAAACAAAACAAAGCAAGCAAACAAACAAATAAACCCCAACCCTACAACTTTTTCCGAAGAATTGGGTAGCTGGAAAAATTCCAATTCAAAATTATGGACAAAGATGATGCCCAGAGGCAGCTGTTACCATCTAGCTTGAAAGTCAAGCTGAGAGAATGTGAAGAGACAAGTCCTGTTATCTGAGTACTGGGCAACACAGACAGCAGCTGTATTGGAGGAAATGTTTCCCCCGCTGATGGCAGTCAAAAGCCACCTTGTTCCTATAGCACAGCAGCCAGCAAACTTGACAATGGTTGGGCAAGTGTGAACAAGCACCAAACATGTATTGAAGAAAGGCCACACATAAATTATACTTTTGTGATGTGACAACCATCCAGGGACTCTTGAATCTGTATTCACTCAGTGCAGCTGACTGAAGGACCCTTCAAAATAGAGATGTGATTGGAATGTATTGGCACACAGTGAGGCAAAACAGATTTGATTTTAGTGAATGTGGTAATCCTGAAAGTTCTCTGTAAATAACTCTGAGCTGAAGCATTCTGGTTTCCATAACAACTTTGTGTACCTGCTCCTTGGCGGTATTTCTAATCCTGCCACGGGGTACAGAACAATGCCCACTTGCACCAGGGAGATGAATGCATAGGCAAATGTCTGTGGTTTTCCCTTATCGTCTTTGTATAAAGAACCTGCCCAATAACAACATGTAGTTGGTATGTCTTTTAGTCCTTGCCTTTATGTTATTTATAACAATTTAACATTGTTATCTTCTTGAACTTCCCTTAGCATTGGTTGAAAATATTTCAAACTCCACTCAATAAATGAGCAAAGATATTTAGCACCATTACTCAAGTTTATAGAGTAAGCATTGGATTGCAACTTAACTCTAAGACTCTCCCAGTATGATATATTTGGTTTAGTGCTGTTACGTCTGATTATTCGCTTGCATATGTAAATCTTGTCTTCTTCCTCAAATTCTTCTGATCTGTGACAGAATCCTCATTTTGCATTTCTTTTTATTCCTAACACTTAGCACAATGTGAATCACATGATAGGTGCTCGGTACATGTTAACCTCCGGGTTGATTCTGTTCTGATTTCCAACTTGTGTTCCAACCAAAAGAAATGTGAAAAAATGGAAAAGATAAAAAGGGCAGAGGATTTCATGGCAGAGCTAACTCTCTTTGCATCATATTTTTCAGATGTTGCAACATCATGATATCTCCTTATGTTGTCGATGTTTTGATATAAAGTTTATTAACATAGGGTATGGTTGATGCTGTTTTGGTGTCTCCCCACAAGCCGCTGTGATTGTTGAGTTGCAAAAGCTCATAGCTACAGCTCCTTCTCCAAAGAATTTCCCTCAGATGATGGGAGCTGCCTTGACAAAAAAGCTGGGCATCCCACTCAGTAACTGACGGCCAGGGGACTACAAAAGGCCCGCCTTCTCACCTGAAGGAGTGAAAACTCTGCAAAGGATTCTCGTAGATCAGGCCATGGCTGCACTTTACCTGAGACTACATGCTTTCTCACTTTTTCTTCTTCCCAACTCTGTTGAACTCTCTCCCTGACTAGTTTATCTTGTGCACAGTAAATCATATGCATCTCAATCCCAGTCTCAGGGTCTGCTTCCAGAGAAACCAACCTACGGCAGAGGATCTTAAAGAAGCCCATATGCTTTAAGAAAGCATAACCAACTGCTTTGTAGCTTCCTGAAATACATGTTTATTTATACATGTGTATTTTTGTACACCGTAGTAGGCTTGCACAAAAGGTGCAAAATAGAATGTGTCATATGCTACCATTTGAGGAAAAAGGAGGGAAATCACAGCTATAGATATGATGTAAATGCCCAGCTCAAAATCATGTCATTAAGGACTTATTCCTTACCTCTGTCCCCAGCAGTGATGTTTGTAATGCGACCCTTTTCTCGTCATCACAGTTATTTGGACCAGAATGGAACCATCAGAATCCTTTCTTTTTGGACTGAAGGAAAAAAAGACTTTGCAGTTTATTTAATCTGTAACATGCACTTAGCCACTGTGAGTGAATCATCTTCTTCTTCCAAAGTGACTGAGTGGCAGAGAAAGCTAAGAAGGAACAATGAAACAGACATATGAAGAGGAGCACGGGACATAGACAGAGGGCACTCCCTTGGTTTCTGTTGCCCATGAATTGTGAGACACCTCTCTTTATAATACATTCCCCCCATTTTGCTTAAACATGCTTTAGTTGGTTTCTGTTAATTAAAATCTAAAGAGTTCTAATTCATATTAATCCTTTGAGATTCAGCTTCCTTTGGAACAAGATAAGGATATTCATTATCATCACAATTGTTGTTTAATGTCATTGCCAATCTCGAAGGTATACCATTAGGTGACAAAAGGTGCAAAATAGAATGTGTCATATGCTACCATTTGAGGAAAAAGGAGGGAAATCACAGCTATAGATATGATATACGACACAGAGTTTCCATAGACCTCAAAATCCCTGGAAATATACGCAAGAAACTAGAATCATTGGTGCCTGTAGAGAGGAGACTTGAGCAGCCAGGGGTCAAGGACAAGAAAAATACTTTTCACTATTTTCTTTTTTTTTTTAATAGACTTTATTTTTAAAAGAACTTTTAGATTTACAGCAAAATTAAGCAGAAAGTACATAGAGTTCTATACTCTTATACCTCTTGCCCCCACACATTACATCTTCCTCCATCAAAATCCCAAACTGAATGGTACATTCGTTACAACTGATGAATCCACGCTGACACATTATCATTGCCCAAAGTCCATACATGATATTAGGATACATTCTTGGTGTTGTATGTTTTATGGGTTTTGACAAACTCGTAATGACATGTATCCACTGGTATAGTATCATATGGAATAGTTTCATTGCCCTAAAATCCTCTGTGCTCTGCCTATTTATCCCCTTTTCTCCCCTAATGTCAGGCAACCACTGATCTTTTTACTGTCTCCATGGGTTCATCTTTTCCAGACTGTCATATGGTTGGAATCATACAGTATGCATCCTTTCCAGATATTTCTTTCACTCAGTAATATGTATTTAAGGTTCTTCCATGTCTTTTCATGACTTGATAGCTCATTTCTTTTTAGCGTGGAATAATATTCTATTGTTGGATGTACCACAGTTTATTTATCCATTCACTTACTGAAGGATGTCTTGGTTGCTTCCAAGTTTTGGCAATTAGAATAAAGCTGCTATAACCATCCATGTGTAGGTTTTTGTGTGGATGTAAGTTTTCAGTTCATTTGGGTAAATACCCTGGAGTATGATTGCGGGATGGTAAGAGTATATTTAGTTTTGTAAGAAACTGCCAAACTATCTATTGGAGTGGCCAACCATTTTGCATTCCTACCAGTAATGAATGAGAGTTCCCATTTCTCCACATCCTCACAAGCATTTGTTGTGTTTGTATAATTTTTTTATTCTTTTCAGATTTTGAACGATATGAAAGCATTAACTACTCAAAAAATGAAATGAAATGAAATACAGTAAAATAAAAAAAAAAAAAGCCCAACTCAGTCCTTTTTTAAGAGGTCCTCTTGATCTCCGCAGGAAAGTTGACCTTTCCCTCTATTCCCTCACGGCATCATATGTTTTAAAACTATTGGACCTTTAATACTGCATTCCATTTATTATGTCAGTGTCACCCTCTCCCTTCAGACTGTGAGCTGCCTCATGGGGAGGCAGTGTCTTAATCACCTTTGTATCCCCAGTAGTGAGTGTCTTGCAGTTTGAATAAACAAGCAAGGTTATTGTAGATTGATAACATTAGAAGTTACCTGGTTATAATGAAATGATAAGTAGACTTGAAACTCTCTTAGCAATCTGGGGACAACTTGAACTGATGGAGAATAGACTTGAAATTTTTCTTAGTTCCAATCTAGGAATAACTCGTTTTAGCATCTAGAAGCTCTTTTTGAGTTTTTTTTTTTTCCCCTAGGAGTTTTTAATTAATTTAGTTAGCCTACTGGGTGCCCCCTACATGCAATGGAATATGCTAGGTCTTTGGAAGATTTGGTGATGAATGTGATCTTAAGGGATTTGTCATGAATATGGAAAATGGTATCTGTCCAATACACCTGGACCAGGAACTGTATTATAGGATGAAGTCTGATAAGAGATGTACAAACAAAATCGATGGTATGGAAGTGAAGAGATAATTGATCTGACATAAAGATATATTGTTCATTCATTTTAGTCATTCAGTACATATACACTGAGTCTTTACTATATATCAGGCACTGTTCTCTGCAGGATCATTGCAGTGAATAAGACATGGATCTTCCAGTTTAATGTGAATGTGTGTGTGTGTTTGGAGTGAAGGAAAGGTTAAGGGTAGGTAAGGAACAGTGGGAGGGAAAAGCCAATAATTAATAAGCAATAAATAGCTAAGCTTTGTTTAAGAGAATGGTCAGATAGTAGGGATAAGTATGGAAAAAGTAAAGACAAATCTAGTGAAATAGGAAAGGAAGTGCTTGTTAGGAATAATGGTATAAAAGACTTAAGTTCAATACAGGGAAAACAAGAAAATAGGAAGGTGACACATACCAAGGGAAAAGAACAAGAAAAAAAATGTTAAAAGATCTGTACTGAGGTACAGAAAGGAAATGACTATGTCACAATCAGTGATTAATATTTTAGTCCTCTGATCTCTCATATATTTTATAAACAGAAATCTATGATTCTTGATTCTTATTTCTGCATTTAGAGTCATGGCATTCTCCCTATTACAGTTTAACCCCTTAGCCTTTAGGTTCCTTTTAAAAACTCTGAAATAATTACATGTTTACATTGATTTTAAAATATTTTTTGATTTATGATATATTGATACATGTCATACGTTTTATATGAAATACATACAAAACAGGAAGAAATAGAACTTCATGTCACATGGTAAATAGTATTGTATAGAAACACTGAATGATTGATGATCCTTTACAATACTCCTAATTACCTTAGGAGTATATGCTTTGGTACAAAAAATGCTCAATGCTAATGTGTTGAGAGAGAATTGATGGCATTTGCTTCTTTATTGAAGGCTAGTTGACATACAATATTGTATTAGTTTTAGGTGTACAACATAGTGATTTGACAATTCTATACATTACTCAATGCTTACTGCCATGTGTAGTCACTGTAAACATTTTCACAATATCATTGAGTATATCCCTTATGCTATCCTTATACTTTTCATCTCTGTGACTTATTTTATAATTGGATGTTTGTATCTTATAATCCCCTTTACCATTTTGTCCATCATCCTACCCACCTCTCCTCTGGCAACCACCAGTTTATTCTCTGTATTTGAGTTTGTTGGTTTGTTTGTTCATTTGTTTTGTTTTGTTTGTTTTTGGATTCCACATATAAGTGAAATCATGTGGTATTTGTTTTTCTTTGTCTGATTTCACTTACCATAATACCCTCTAGGTCCATCCATGTTGTAACAGATGGTAAGATTTCATTCTTTTCTATGGATGAATAATATTTCACTGTATGTAAGCGTGTGTATGTGTGTGTGTATATATATATATATTTATATACTGCATCATGTATATATATACCACATTTTCTTTATCTATTCATCTATTGATGGACACTTGGGTTGTTTCTATACTTGGCTATTGTAAATAATGCTGCAGTAAACATAGGAGTGCATATATCTCTTTGAATTTGTGTTTTCCTTTTTTTTTTTAAGATTTTATTTATTTATTTGACAGAGAGACACAGTGAGAGGGAACACAAGCGGGGGCAGTGGGAGAGGGAGAAGCAGGCTTCCTGCCGAGCTGGGAGCCTGATGTGGGTCTCTATCCCAGGACCATATGATCATGACGTGAGCAGAAGGCAGCCGCTTAATGACTGAGCCACCTAGGTGCCCTGTGTTTTCATTTTCTTTGGGTAAATACCCAGGAATGTAATTGCTGGATCATATGGTAATTCTTTTTTAATTTTTTGATTGTTTTGTGAAACAAAACACATATTGTTTTCCATAGTGGTTGCACCAATTTACCTTCCCACCAACAGTGCATAAGGATCCCTTTTCTCCCCATCCTTGCTAACACTTGTTATTGCTTGTCTTTTTGATACAACTCATTCTGACGAGGTGGTGTCTCATTGTAGCATCTATTTTTAATCTATAATTCTGCTTTTATTTTTGCAACTTTAAAATTTGTCATTGAGTTCTGTTGTTTTCATCTAAGAAAGCATAAATATGCACTTGAATCACCTGATGAGCCTTTTAATATGTAGATTTAACAGAATAGTTCTAAAATGGGGCCTGAGGTTTCAGTTCTAACAAACTCCCTGGACCATACTCTAAATAGCAAGGAACTAAAACCTCTTTGGAGATTTTGGAAGGAGTAATTGTAAAGAGAAGGAGAGTTTGTGTCAACTGCTTCCCAATTTAATATAAAGAAAATCAAAAGAAAATTATACTTTAAACTTCCATGAAAAATAGTCCTACAAAATAATGATTTCAATCTTGCAATCTCTAATTTTCTTTTCTTTTTTTTTTTAAGATTTTATTTATTTGACAGAGAGAGAGAGAGAGAGAGAGATCACAAGTAGGCAGAGAGAGAGGGGGAAGCAGGCTCCCCGCTGAGCAGAGAGCCCAATGTGGGGCTCAATCCCAGGACCCTGAGATCATGACATGAGCCAAAGACAGAGGCTCAGACCCACTGAACCACCCAGGTGCCCCTTGCAATCCCTAATTTTCTTGAAAATGATAAAATATTTAAACAAAACAACCTATTGAGATATGATAGCTATCTTTAAGCATTTTTCATTTGTAGAATAATAAAAGTAAAGTTAGCCACCTTCAGTTTAAAATTCATGAATTTTTAAAAGTTAGATTTATTAAAAAATAATTTTTTAACAAATGAGAAGATGCAAGTTTATTTGGACCACAAAACTTGCTTCACATTTCTCAACCTTCTGAAAGTTTAAGAACCAGTAGTTTTTTTTTTTTAGATTTTTTTTTAAAGATTTTATTTATTTATTTGAGAGAGAGAGAGATTGAGAAAAAGGGAGTTGGAAGAGGGGCAGAAGGAGAAGCAGACTCCCTGCATAGCGGGGAGGCTGATGTGGGACTTGATTCCAGGGCCCTAGGATTATGACCTGAGCCCAAGGCAGATGCTTAACTGACTGAGCCACATAGTCACCCTAGTAGTCTCTATTTTGAATATGAATTAGGTATAATGATTTACTGTATTGTTTCCCACTTCTAAATAGTTCTTGGTAATCAGAAAAGCCTTTCATATATCTGTAGTATCAGGTTGGACCTTTTTGCAACAGGTCAATTTTTTGAGAATCAAAACAAGTTTGAAAAAAGGAAGTAAAAATTCTTAATTCTCAATATGCTTACTGTCCTCATATTATTCCTGATTCATTCAAAGTACAATTTTTGTTAGTTTTTTTTAAAGATTTTATTATTTATTTATTTATTTATTTATTTATTTATTTATTTATGTAATTTATTGTCCTTCTAATTTTAACTGGAAAAGAAATCATGCAGGTTTGGACAATCCTAAAACACCTAGATATATTGATTAAATATATCTTCTTAAGTGGATAGCAGAGTTTGCAAGAAAGTAAGGGGTACCTTCTTGTGTCAACCAAAGAGGCAACTAAAAATCAGATTTTACAGTTTCTTGAACTTGCTATTTAGCAAAGAAACACCATGAAAAGAAACAATAAACTAAAAAATAAGTACTTAACCTGTAAAAGGAACGGATTATTTAGAAGTTTGGTCTGAGGAGCACCAGTAACACCTGGGTACTTGACTGGACCTTTAGAATCTCAGGCTCCACAAGAGACCTACTGAATCAGAATCTGCCTTTCAACAAACTCCCAGGTATTCCTATGTATAATAATGTTTGAGAAGCAGTCATTTACATGACATCATAGTTGAAAGATACTAGGAAGAGTTCTCCTGACTGCCATTTTTTCACTCATTCATTTTAGTACCTAAAATTTCATTTTTGGGGCACCTGGGTGGCTTAGTCAGTTAAATGTCTGCCTTTGACTCAGGTCGTGATCTGGGGTTCTGGGTTCAAGCCCTGTATTGGGCTCCCTGCTCAGTGGGGAGTCTGCTTCTCCCTCTTCCTCTGCCCCTCTGCTCTTGCTCTCGCTTGCACGCTCCCTTGCTTTCTCTCTCTCTCAAATGAATAAATTTTAAAAATCCTTAAAATTTCATATTCATTTAAGGCATTGTGGTTTTGGAAGCTAACCTATAAAATATATACTTTTAACAAGACTAATGCTCTTATATTCATTTATTTAGAAATTTTCTAAATGACAGCTGGAAACAGCGTTGGAGATCTAACACAGGTGAATTTCAGGTGTTGGAGAATGAGGGATAGGCTCGGATAAGGGGTGTTGTTGAGACAGGACAGCCATACAGAGATAGAATGTGATAAAACTGAGGAACAAGAGGTTTTACTTGCCCGAGTTCACCCAGGAGAGTTATTTGGGTCCAACCTGGAGCCCTCTCTCTCATGTTGTGTTGGGAACTTATTGTTTATCATTTCAGTTCAGAACTCAGGCTCTGATATGGATGGAACTTGCATTCAAATCCCAGTTCCAGAGCCTAAGACGTCTATTTCATTTCTCGCTAGCTGCATGAATTTGGTTGAACTATTTAATTCTGTTGAACCATTGTTTCCTGATCTGTAAGAATAAACACATTAGTAGGAAGTAAGGTTGCCATGAGGATTAATCAAATAATGTGTAAAAATCTTAGTACAGGGTTGCTACTGCTATTGTTATTATTAGTTAGGGGAGCAGGAGACAAGGAAAATTTTGAGATCATCGATCACCTAGGGATCAAGAGCTAGATATAGGAAATAACAATATTCAAATATTTAATATTCATTAAAGGGAATGATTAGAAAGCCTTGAGAATAAGCTATATCAGCTTTCTTTTGGTTACTAATTGCTTTGTATATCTTCCCCTTCCCTTTACTATTAACTTTTAGTGTCTTTTAAATTTTAGTTATTATGTCTTGTTAAAAAGAATATAGCTGATAATCTGCCTTTTAACTGATAAGTTTATCCCATTTACCTCTTTTAGAGGATGATTGACATATTTCTTGTGCCTCTACATCGTATTTGCCATGTCTAATACCTACAATATGCCCCTTTCCCACCTCAACTTTCCTACCAGTCTATGGAGTAATTATGTTTGCTTTATTACCTTTTCTACATCTACTAGTTTGAAAATTACACTCAATTTCTTGGCTCTCCATATGTTCTTTCATCTCACCGCTTCTTTCTCGGTTCAATTTTTGACTTTTTGAAGACGTCCTTTAAAAGTTTTTTCTATAAAAGTCTCTTTGCCCTCACATTTAAATGATAGGTTGAGGTGCCTAGGTGGCTCAGTTGGTTAAGTACCAGCCTTCACCTCAGGTCCTGATCCCACAGTCCTTGGATTAAGCCCCACGTTGGGCTCCCAGCTCAGTAGGGAGTCTGTTTGTCCCTCTGCACATCACTCCTGTCCCCATTGGTGCCCTCCCCACCCCATAGTCTTTTTCATGCTCTTTTGCACGCTCTCTCTCAAATAAGTGAAAAATAAAATCTTAAAAAAGATAAATGCTAGCTTAACTCAGCATACAATTTCTAGGTTGACAACTGTAATTATTTTACTTCGGTATTTGAAAATATTATTTCATTGACTTCTAGTTTCTTTTGTTGCTACTAAGAAAGTCAGCTGCCATTCCTTTGTATAGTTTTTTAAGTTTCAGAACTTTTGTTTTTCTTTGATCTTCTCTAAATTTCACTATAATACCTAGATATGAATTTATTTTGTTTCTTTAGGGTATATTTCCTGGGCTGGAATTGCTGTGTCATAGAAAATGTTCTTTTTCAGCCTTTCCAGATAATGCCAAATTGTTTCCCAAAATGACTGCCTTAATTCACACTCCTGAGTTCTTACATCTTTATATAGCATATGTTACATAAATTTTTGCTTGCTTATTTTGTAATAACTTTGTTAGCAAATAGAGGAAGATTGCTTCTCAGTGTCCCGAATAAGAAAGGAACAATTCAAATTGTATGTCGTTCATCTTATTTTTTGTTTTAAGGTTTTATATTTATTTGTCAGAGAGAGCACAAGTGTACAAGCAGGGGGAGTGGCAGACAGAGGGAGAAGCAAGCTCCCCACTGAGCAAGGAGCCAGATGCGGGATGCAATGCAGGACCCTGGGATCATAACCTGATCCAAAAGCAGGTGCTTAACCAACTAAGCCACCCAGGCGTCCCTGTCATTCATCTTAGATAAAGAAAGGGAGGCAACTCATCCTAAGGGAAACAATGACCAGATAATTTTTAAGGCATTTAACCTGAAACAGACTTTTTTTTCTTTTTTGGTCTGATCTTTTTCAATTCCTTTGTAAACAAATAAGCTTTGTTGAAAAAAACCTTTATGACTGATCCTTGTCCTTTTGTGTTCTGAACTTTTCACTTACTATCTTACAAGATGAACTTATTCATTAGTTTAGAACGTGGTAAAGAATTGGGAGTCTTTTCTAATCTTTGGACCCAAACTCCCTAAAACAGTTTTTAGTTCTTTTTGGTACTTTTTCAAATGTGCCTACTCCTACATATATGAATGCCTATGGATTTTTTATGGATTCTATCCCTTCTTTTATCACAGTAATACTCTTATTTTCTTTTCAAAATGAAAATAGGTTTTTATCTGATTCTAAAATTACAATTTTTTTTTCTGAGTCTAAGTATAATAATGTTTAGAGTAATTTTAAAGTCTCTGGTTGATCTCAGCACTTAAAACACTACCTGCATTCTTGTCACTACTTAGGGAGAATGACTTCTAAGCCATTTTAGACAATGAGTTATTTGGTATTCTGTCCTTTTAGTTGTTGTTGCTGTCTTACAGTGTAGGAAATGCTACAATTTCATATGCCATCTGTTTATACTTTTAGGAGGCTATAAAATAAAAACTGTCAGACACAAAGTCCTAAAAGCTCATTTTCTTTTATTTGTTTTTATAAGGAGATAATTAGCGACTATTAGTATCATGTGCCATGTTAACCCTTCATATTCTTGAAAACTACTATTAAGATATCTATCAATCTTACTAACATACGTTTTTAAAGTATCAGTCTTTAATACTTTAAATACTTTAATACTTTAAAAAAGTATGTTAGACAGTCTATTTTCTTCCAGTTTGTCTTCATTCATCCCAGTGGGGAGAATAATTGCTTCTGCAGGGTATACCACAATTCTGTGTAAATGTAGTACAAATAGCACATTACTTTGTTCATAACTGAGAGGACTATACCTATTGTGACCTGAAGAGAAGAACAAAGTCAGAATAAAATGGTATCCCCAGAGCAATCAAGGTTACAAGTTACATCAGTGGCGCTCTACAGGTGTTTTTGTGATGGAACCCCTCCCCCACTTACGTTATTTAAAACATAAGGGCAAAGAACGTGAAGCCTGTAATGGACTTTTAAAGGCACCTTGTTTTGAACCAGAAGCAGGACCAGAATCTAGGTTTCCTGGCATTCTAATTCAGGACTTTTTGCAATCTTCACACTAAGCCACACTGTCTCTTTTAAGTGGCTAGTTGGCAACTGGTTAATCAGTGCTGTTGTTCCAGTCCAGGCAATTTAAGTTTCAAAGTAGTTTGGTTTAAGATTGGAATACCCGGTACGCAGAAGGTTAATCAGAAGGGCAGTAGAGGGCGGGTTTTTTTTTTTTTTTTTTTGGCTCGCCAAAAGGAGGCTCGGGTTTTAAAAGGCTGACCTAGGGCTTAATCACACGGTTTGACTTTTGCTGAGTCCCGGGGATGGCGCGTGTCAGGCTCAGAGTGCTGACGTCAGCACGGCTTCGAGCCGGGCGTCCTGGTACTCGCTTTCAGCCCTCGGGCTGCTGGCATCTCTAACGCGACCCGGACTCTGTTTAAGGCGTTGGTGGGTCACGGTCCCATCTATCTGGACGTCAGCCTGGACACCCTGCAGAGGGGATGAGGTTTCGTTTTCGCCCCTACAGCCGGTCGGGTGAGTGTGGTGCAGGGGAGAGATTTGTCGGTGCCAGAGCCAGCCCCGCCCAGGGGCAGCCCGCCAGCTGGGTCTCGAGCTGCCTAGTCCCAAAGCCAGAGCAGACCAAGCCGGCCGGCCCTGTTCGCTCCGTACGGTCCCCTCCAAACCCCGCCGGCTCCACTCCTGGGAGCAAATGCTGGGCGGTAGGCTTCCATTGCCGGTCCCCTCAGCCAGCCTGTCTGTTCCCCTGACAAAAAGCAGATCCTTCAGCTGCGCTGCAGAAGCCCGCCCTACCCATTTCTTCCCTCCACGGGAAGACGGATCACGCGGCCAAGAACGCCACTCCACGAACTGAGCTTTTTTCCCTGCCAGCTGGAGCAAGCAGAGAAACGCGGGGTGAGAGTGGGAAGGGGCCTAAGCGAACAGCTCTGTGGCCCAATGGCGTTTCTTTGTCTTCCGGTGCCGGCCAATGAGGCGTCTGGGGGCGGGACTTCCGTCTAGCCTCCGTGTTGTTGTCCCCACTCCGATTCCGGCTGTGGGGGTCGGTGCGGATATTCAGTCATGAAGTCAGGGTAGGGACTTCTCCCGCAGCGACGCGGTGGGCGAGCCCATTGGTATTGCGGGGTCGCGCTTCCAGGTAAGAGCCTCTCTGGCGTCTCGGTAGCCGGGCAGGGGATTGTCCCCCCTCGGGGCTAGGCCGGGAGAACACACCCCCTCGCCGGCCCTCTGTTGGCAGCCCGGCTTGCTAAGGTCTTTGCTGCTCCTCCCCAGGCTGGGTGCGGAGGAAATAAGGCTTTTCGCAAAAGATTAAAAAACAAAAAACCCTCTGTCCTCGGAGGGCCGATTCCCGTTCTCCCCTACCTCCACCCTTTGAGTTTGTGTGTATCTAAAGTTGTATTATCTGTTTTGCTTCTCACATTCCCATCCTGCGATGGCAGGACCCTGGGAAAATGTTTGGAAGGCTTCTCTTGGTCGAGTACCTGCAGCAAAGTCCCCGGGCAAAATCATTTGACTTAAGTTGCGGGGTACTGTGTAGCCATTTAAAAAAGGATGGCAGTCACCTCCTTTCTTTTTTAATCTTCTCCCCTTACCCACTGGAAGCTCAGGTTGAAGGTGGAACGTGACTCTACTAGGGACAGATTCCATGTCCCTCTCCTCTCAATGCCAGCAGCTCTGCCAGGACACTTAGGGAGTTGACCCACACTGATGAAAGAACTCTGTCCCAGTGAGGGAGTGGGCAGGCACTGAAGCCAAGCGATCCTAGAAGCACTCAGGCAACTTTAGTGTTTTCTGCTAGTTTTTGGTGAATTCCTCTATTTTTTGTCTTAATCTGGCAGTTGTACATTTCCAAAATTACTGTTCCATCCTCCATTTCAGCACCGTGGGCAGCTGCTCAGGTCCGTTTCTGTTGCCCCAAACTTGCCTGAATGTTAAATGTTCCTCAGTGATGCAGCAGGAACAGTGAAAATGAACGCATTCCTTTCAACAATGATCTGTTGTTTTCCAAGGAGAACATCTGCAGTTTTTGATACAATATAAATAAGTAAGATGGGTGTGCCTCCAAAGGGTTGTAGTAGAGAAACAGATCAATTCACGATTTAAGGGTGGGCTTTCAAGGGTTTTATCTTTAAATTTAAGGACCATTTTTAATGAGTTGGGGAGATGAGTTCCATTGAAGAGAAACAAAACTGCACTTGTAGCAGTGAAAAAGAATTTTAAATAGAAGGTAAAAAGTGTAGTGCAGTGCAGTGCTGTAGTTTGGAGCCCATGAGGATTTAATGGATTTTGGAATCAATTTATAACGTTAGAAAAAAAAAAATCAGAGGACATCTTATGGAGTAAGACTAAATATTTTATGAAGGTTTTGTTTCAGTTTTTAAAAAATCTGTAGGAAGAGGAAGATGTGAATGTATACCACATTATTGTGGATTATGGCAAAACAGTGGATCCCAGATTTTGTTGGGTCCGGCCTTCAGCTCTGCCGCTTACTAATTCTGTGTGTGACATTACCTGTAAGGGAAGAATTGTGGGAATTATTTGAAGTAAAATGTCTTTTACATAGTTAAGCCTCTAAGTTTGGGGGGGGGGGGTTTGTTGTTGTTTTGTTTTTGAAATGATTAGGTAGAAGCCCGCTTATTTCCGTATCAGGAATAACAACTGTTTTATTAATATATATTTTTACCTCGTCCTTATTTGAAGCCAGCCAGCACACTGTCTCTATGTGTAATAGTAAATCATGTGGAATTTTGACTTGTAAGGTTTAATACTGACGGGTTTGGAGTAAGTTCTCATTTCCTTGTTTAAAGCTTATTTCTCTCAAGCATTTTGGGAGGGCCCTCAACTGTTACTAGCATTCAGCATCCTTCTTTTGATATATTTATCAGAGGTTTTTCAGGCACTAATTTTAACAAAGTTAAGGCAGGATAAGGGTATGATTAGTTTACATCTTTGAGTTAAAGCGTTTTATATTTTATAGTTCTTAACATTAGGATGTATAAAATGAAGTGGTGTAGTCAGAGATCCTGGTATACTTACTTCATGTTGCTGTGACCTAAGAATGGTTGGTGTTGAAATAAAAAGTGTCATTTTGGACATTTTAAAACCTGGGAGTTAACAATGTTTAGCAGAAGATGAATGAGTTTGAGTCAAAAGAGTATTTTGTATCATTTGATATATTACTACCATATGACATTGCATATGGTAGTTTCATATGACCTGAAAAAAGGAAGAAAGTTAGTAAGCATTGTTTTCTCAAAAGAGGAAACAGAATAGACAAGTGAATTTCTTTTAATAAAGCATGGTTTAAAAATTGTTTAAAAATTCGTGTATTCTGTAAATATTTGAGACTATATGAAAAACACATTGTTAAGCTTTACAAAGCTTTTACCTAAAAGTTGATTTGGAAACAATGAAGACATAATTATTATTGTCAGTTTACAGATTATAACATAAATAACAACAGTAGTAATAGCTAACAGTGAGGTTTTTTTTACTATGGGCCAAATATAATTATAAGCACTTTACAGTATGTCATATAATGGTAAGTAGTACAGTTATCTCTTTCTTATATACAAACACATAAGAGTTTACACAGAATTTTAGTGGAGTAACTGGAATTTGAACCTGGGCATCCTGACTATGAAGCTTGTCCATCTTGTGCCATGTTTTATTTAAAAACAAACAAACCCAGAATACTGGGGTGCCTGGGTTGGCTCAGTTGGTTAAGCATCTGACTCTGGGGACACCTGGGTGGCTGTCTCTTAGGCGTTTGCTTTCTGCTCAGGTCATGGTCTCAGGGTCCTGGGTTTGAGTCCTGTGTCAGGATCGTTTCTTTTTTTTTTTTTTTTTTAAAGATTTATTTATTCATTTAACAGAGAGAGAACACAAGCAGGCAGAGAGGCAGGCAGAGTCAGGGAGAGAGGAGCAGGCTCCCTGCCGAGCAAGGAGCCCACAAGGAGCCCGATGCGGGACTCGATGCCAGGACGCTGGGATCATGACCTAAGCCGAAGGCAGCTGCTCAACCAACTGAGCCACCCAGGCGTCCCAGGATCCTTTCTTGGCAGGGAGTTTGCTTCTCCGTCTGCCTGCTGCTCCCCCTGCTCGTTCTCTCTCTCTGACAAATGAATAAAATCTTAAAAAAAAAATCTCTTGATTTCAGCTCAGGTCATGATATCAGGGCTGTGAGACCGAGCTCCAGGTTGGATTAAGATTCCTCCTCCTCCTGTTCCTCCCTCCCCCTCTCCCTTCCTAAATAAAATATAAAATTAAAAAATACAGAATGCTATAGGGTTATTTTGGATTATTGCTTGTTTAGATGATCTTGGCTAAGTTCCATTGGCCCTCTGTTTCCTCACTTCCTTCTTCAAAAATACAGTATTAAGCCATTACGTTTTTGTGGGGATTAAGATAATTTGTAAAGGACTAGACAGAATGTGTTCACTAAATGATACATGCCTCAGCCTTTTTTCTTTTATATTGAGGATGTGATCATTTGAAAGGTTATTAGCAGCTGGAGGAGGATGGGAGAAGAAAGATAGTTCCTCATATGGATTCTACCCAAGCAGAGAGATTAGAGATAGGAAAGCAGAGAATATTTCCCAAGGTTGTATGTTTAAGGAATGGGCTGGTAAAGGTAGATTGATAGAGAGCACAGAGATCTCAAATGTCATGATAAGGATTTTATATATGATTCTAAGTTGAGAAGCCCTCTTTATGAGTATGAATCTGGAATAGAAGTGCAGTGAAGGAGTTTAAGCCTGGAGGTAAGAATACTATGGAGTTTAATTACAGTAGTTGAGGCAAGAAGTGATGATGGTGGGGTTGTAAGGAAGGGTATAGATTTGGAAAATGTTGATATCAACATTGCAAACTGACTGGAGTATGGGCCTAAGACAAATTTTGGGGAGGATAGTGATGTTATTTTTGAAAATAAGGAGATTATGATGAAGAATAGGTTCTGGTGGAAGGGAATTTATTTATTTATTTATTTTTGATTTTTAAAATTTATTTGACAGAAAGATCATGACTGGGCAGAGAGGCAGGCAGAGGGAGATGGGGGAAGCAGGCTCCCTGCTGTGCAGAGAGCCTGGTGCCAGGCTTGATCCCAGGATCCTGAGATCACAACCTGAGCTGAAGGCAGAGGCTTAACCCGCTGAGCCACCCAGATGTCTCGGTGCAAGGGAATTTAGGAGGAGAATTTATGATAGGGATTTTAGTCTCAATGCTGAGGAGTTTTTCATGTTTGGAAATGTACAGTGGGAGCTGGGAGTTTTATGTTTTCCATAAAAAGGGAAAAGCCCATTGTAAGGAGGTGGTCTAAGGCACTCGCCCTCCTGTGGGTCAGTTTCATAGGAGTGATGTAACTCCTGAAGTTCCTCAGAAATGCAGATTTCTCACCTGATGGTGATGTACGCACTCTTTTTTCCCTGTGACACATATTGTGTCCTGAGATGATAGTGGAGAGGAAAAACTTTGGAAACCTAGCAATGTTCACACTTAGTATTTCAAAAGAGAAGCAATCTTTGCTTCTCATGGACCTTATCTTCTAGTGGGACAAACAAGGTCTATTTTAATAATGGAAAGTAATTAGGTCTTTCTTATACTATATATTTATAAAATCATAATTTTTTGAAATACTTTTATGTATTTTAGAGCTTGAGAGGGGAGAGGAGTGGAGGAGAGGGACAAGCCAAATCTGTGCTGAGCTCCATGCTGAGCACAGTGCCCGACACGGCTCAACGTAGGGTTTGATCTCATGACCCCAAGATTATGACCTGAGCCAAAATCAAGACTGGGGATGCTTAACCAACTGAGCTACTCAGGCACCTCAAAGCATAATTTTAAACAGATAAGAGTACTATATCAGATCGTAACTAACTGTAGAGCACTTTCAAAGAAGGGACTGTTACTCTTACTCATGTGTGTCTCCCCATTTCCCCTTCTCAATGGAATGGCTTAAATATATTTAATACACAACAAATGTAGGTATTCATTAAATGTTTATGGTAGGGAGACAGAACTGTGTAAAGGCAGGGACCAGATTTTAAAGGAAGCAGCTAAATGTAGCGAGTATTAAGGACCCAAGTATTCACTAGAGTGATGATTGGGAAAGAGAAGTGTGCTGTGAATTGCGTTGCCTTGCTTGCCTAGGAGGTTAAAATGGAAATAAGTTTATATTGAAGTTGTAAGCATCAACATTAAGGGAATCTGGGTGTACCAAACTTACCCACTAATTGGCTGGGTAACTTTACATAACAATACCTCTCAGTTCATTTCCTCATTTATAAAACGACATTGGGATTCTCTAGTTAAAAAATCTGCTTTTAAGACTTACAAATATTTATTGCCATAATGTTTCATTTTACTAATGAAGATAAAATAGAGCTGATCCTGTGTTTCCATTGTATAGTAATCAGACTAGATTTATACTTAATGAACTAGATATTTTTAAAAATGTGTCTATAAAATTAATGTTATCTAGTTATGTTACTTACTAATATGACTGCGTTATAATTTTTAAAAATAAAGCAAAATATAGCCTAAAATATAGTTTCCCTTTTTGCCATTAGGTAGGAAGAACAAGTCATAAAATTCTAGACTCTAGTAATGGATCTTAATAGTTATTCATACTTTCATACTTGAATTTTATAACAGCCTTTGATTTTTTTTGCCAGGTGTTAACTATATAAATCAGAAAAGGTATAATCCCTAACTTCAAGGAGCTTAAAGATAATGGGAATGATGAGCAATTAGTTTTGTTACATTGTGGTGGCATAGAGAAGGCACTTACATAATGAGGGTCTGTGAGAAGAGAAAATTTGTATGGTTAGAGAAGAAAGACTGAGGAGCAATGAATGGCAAGGGACAAAGCTCTGGAGTCTGTTTATGAAAAACTTTCTCTGCTAAACTGCAATTTAGTTTTGAACTTTATTCTGAAAGTTGTGTAATCTGTTAATGAATTTTATGTAGGAAGTAACCTGATTAGGCATTTGCATATCTATCTTTACATTCCTCTTTTTTCTTATCTTTTTTTTTATTATTAACCTATAATGTATTATTTGTTTCAGGGGTACAGGTCTGTGATTCATCAGTCTTACACAATTCACAGCGCTCACCATAGCACATACCCTTCCCAATATGATACACAAGGAAGATGCGTTATTTCAATGGTAGTCTTACTTGAGGAAATCAGTCTTTTAACTCTTTTTAGTCTTCAATAAAGTGTGAGGACCAGTATTAATTTTGTGGTTTTAGGGTATCAGTAACTACGTAATATGTGGATATTAGAACATTTAAATGTTCATAGCCACATTAATATAAATTGAAAAAACAACTGAAATTTTGGGATATTCTGCTTATTGAAGTAAGAGAACTTCTGGTCAGCTATAAGAATTTGATTTAGAATCCTCTCTTAAAGGGCTAGAAATGTGTTGGAGTTTGATTGAATGTGACTGTAGTTAAACTTTAAAGAGGGAATGGACTTCCAGGGAGAAATACCACTTGGTGATGGGTGAATATTTCTAAATCAAGTCATGAGAGAGAGTAATTTTTACTTTCTTAGATAGAAAACACTTCATAAGGAAGTCTGGGTGGCTCAGTCTGTTAAGCATCTGCTTTCAGTTCAGGTCATGATCCCAGGGTCCTGGAATTGAATCTCAAATCAGGCTTCTTGCTCAGCAGAGATGCTCTTTCTCCCTCTGCTACTCCTGCTTGTGCTCTCTCTCTTTCTCTGACAAATAAATAAATAAAATCTTTAAAGAAAACCTCATAAAATGTTGAAAGATACTTTATTGGCCTAGTTACTGTGCTTGTAATTTACATGTCTGACTTTCAAAGAAGAATTGTGCTTGTAATTTACACATTTGTTGAACACTTATAAACATTAATGCCTTAAAATTTATTGAGGTGAAATTCATATAACCTGGAATTAACCATTTTAAAGTGAATAACTGAGTGGCATTTCATACATTCAGTGTTGTGAATGTACCACTTCTGTCTAGTTCCAGAACATTTTTATCACTCCAAAATGAAACACTATACCCGTTTTGTATATAACCAAACACCATATACCCAAAATAAGCAGTAATTATTTGGATTTACTGGGTAACTCCTATTCGTTATAGAAATTTCATAGAAATGAAATCATACCATGTGTGACCTTTGTGTCTGGCGTACTGTTTTCAAGGTTCTGCCCTGATGTTGCATCAACCTTGTCATATGTGTCAGTACTTTTTTACAGTCTAGTCATTGTTATTGTATGTATATACTATACTTTATCCATTCATCTTTTGGGCACTAGAGTTCTTTCTACCCTTTGGCTATTGTGAATATTGTTGCTGTGAACATTCATATATAAGGATTCGTATTACCAGTTTTCATTTCTTTTGTATATATACCAGGAGTGGAATTGATGGGGCATCCTACGGTTAGTTTTTTGAAGACGCACCAAACTGTTTTCCATAGTGGCTGAACTATTTACAAATCTACTGGCAATGTATGAACGTTCCAATTTTTCTACATTGTCACCATATTTGTTCTTTTCCATTTAAGGGCGCCTGGGTGGCTCAGTTGGTTGAGCGACTGCCTTCGGCTCGGGTCATGATCCCGGGGTCCCGGGATCGAGTCCCATATCGGACTCCCAGCTCTGCGGGAAGTCTGCTTCTCCCTCTGACCTTCTCCCCTCTCATTCTCAATCTCTCTTTCTCTAATAAATAAATAAAATCTTTAAAAAAAAAATTGATGTCATTGCCATCCTTGTGGGATGAAGTAGTACCTCATTGTGGTTTTGATTTGCATTTCCCTAGTGACTAATGAGGTTGAGCATCTTTTGTGCTTGTTGGCTCTTTGGATATATCCTCTTTGGAGAAATGTCTATATAAGTTCTTTGACCATTTTTTAATTGGGTTGTTTGTCTTTTTATTATTGAATTGTAAATGCTTTCCAGATACTAGATTCTTAAAAGATACACTATTTAAAAGTATTTTCTCCTGTTCTATGGGTTGCCTTTTCACTTCTTGATAATGTCCTTTGTTACATAAAAGTTTTTAATTTTGATGAAGCCCAATTTATTTATTGCTTTTGATGCCCTAGCTAAGATTCTGTTGCTGAACCTGGGGTCATGAAAACTTGCTTATCAGAGTTCTGTCATTTTAGCTCTTAATTTAGGTCATTGAACCATTTTGAGTTAATTTTTATATATATTTTTGTTTGGGGTACAACTTCATTGTTTTGTATGTGAATGTCCAGTACCACTTGAAGGGACTATTATTTTCCCATTGAGTGGTCATAGCACCTTTGTCAAAAATCAAGTGGCATAGATGTATGAGTTTATTTCTGGATCTTAATTCCTGTTCCTTTGGTCTGTATGTCTATCCTTAGTCTCATTCCACACTGTTCTAGTTATTGTAGCTTTATGGTAAGATTTTTAAGTCAGAAAATGTGAGTCCTTTAGCTTTGTTCTCTTTTTACCAAAATTGTTTTGACTATTTGGGACTTCTTGTAATATTGTATGAATCTGAGGATTGACTTCCATTTCTGCAGATAAGGCTATTGGAATTTTGACAGGGAATGTATTGAATCTGTGAGTTGCTTTCAGCAGTATTGCCATCTAACAATATTCAGTCTTCCTAATACATGGCATATTTTTCCATTGATTTAAGTTGATTTTGTTCAGCAGTGTTTTATAGTTTTCAGTGTATAAGTCTTTCACCTCCTTGATTAAATTTACTCCTGGGTATCTTATTTTTTGGGGGTACCTTTCTAAATGGAATGGGTTCTTAATTTCATTTTTGGATGGCTCATTGCTGCTATGTAGAAATACAACTGATTTTTTTGTGTAATGTTCATTGCTTGTAATAGTCATTTACTTTTTTACCTATATGAACTGGATCATATAGCTAAGAAAATGGAAAGTGGAACATTAAAGAATTTTTGTTTTTCTGATGTGAGATTATGCTACATATGAATTGTTTGGGGGGGGGGGTCTCCTTCCAGCATAGTGTTGAATGATTTTCTAATTCTACTAGTGAATTCCTGGTATCTTGTTACACATACTTGGCCATTATAATAGAAGATAGAACATTTTATTTTCTTTAAGCTTTTGGAGGGGACTTAATTCTGATGTTACAGAGAAAGCCTTAGGAATAAACCAGACTTATCACTGAATTTGGTTTAGAGATCCAGCAGTAATAAAAATAAGATTGGAATGGAAGCTGATGTCAGTGTATAAATTATCATTAATATACATCAGTTTACCTTTCTCAGCTTTTCTTGAAAGTTTTCAAATATTTAGCCTTAAAATTTTATTGTGAATAGAGATATGCATAGTTTCAACCTCACAAGTAATTAAAGCAATACAAATTTATACAATACTCAGATTGTCTTGGAAAGGCTGGGATTTTGTGACACAGACCTTCAGTATTTGAATATTAGCTCTACCATAAGAGGCATCATTGGGCAAGTTACTTAAAAATAAGAGCAAATACTTATAAGGTGTGTGCTATATGTTAGGCACTGTTATAAGGACTTTATGTTACTGATCTAAGTCTGTTTCTTTTGGAAAGGTAGAATCAACCTCTATCTGTTGATAGAATTGTGAGAATTAAAAAAATGGCTAAAAACTTAGCCAAAAATATAATCATTCAATAAACAGTAGCTCTTTGTATCCTATAACTTTACCTAACATCAACTAAGATGAAGAAAGGATAATCAGTGCAATGAAATGCACACTTATTTAGAAGTGTGAATAGAACATTATTTGTAGAAGGCAGTTAGGCAATATATACGAAGTCTTAAATGTTTCTTTGGTGCTGTGATTCCAATCTAGGAATTTTTCCTAAGAAAATAATCAGAAATGTGTGAAGATATTTATATTTATCATAGAATTATTTATAATTGCAATACTTGGATTCATCTTAATATTAACAGTTGGGGAATGGTTAGGCGAAGTCATGATTGAGCTATATAGTGGAATAATAACAGTTAACATGTTGTAAGAAGTTTTATTACAAAGGGGAAATGTTTGATACAACTTTCAGCTGAAAATAAGTCATAATATAACATGATAGAAATGATGTAAAATGTGTGGAAAAAATCTTGTCACTCATGGTTGGATCAGAGAAGCAGAACCATTGTGAATAAAGTGAATGGTATAAAATAAGGGATTAGATTTTAAGAAATTTTGGCAACTGGTTATGAAGTATATCATAAGGTTGTTGCCTTTGTGCCTTGTATGTTGGGTGGGCTGGGTTAATTGGGTGGCAGTAAGGAGGAAGAGCTGATAGTGTAGTTGGGAGATCAAGGATATATTAAAACCAACTGTGAGAACTAACTGCAGCACACGAGGACAAACACTAATGTTAACATTATGGTAATCAATCCTCTTGTCTTCTCTTCTGCCCCCTCTCTTCAACATAGGGCTTGAACTCATGACCCAAGATCAAGACCTGAGCTGAGATCAAGAGTCTGATACTTAGTTAACTGAGACACCCAGGCACCCCTCAATATTTTCTTTTTTTTTCTTCCCCCTCAATATTTTCTTTACGTGTTCCAGTGAGCATTATTTTTAGCATTAGGAAAAAAACCCCAAACGTTTTATTAAATATTAATGTAATGAATAATATATAAAGAATAGAGGCTAATTACAAGGGTATTAAGTCAGTAAACAATGGAACCAGGGTTATAACCTTGATTCCTGTGTTACAACTCTCCTTATAAGTCTTTGCCATCATCCATTGAAAGTTAAATTCAATTTGTCAGGGTTTCTGAGAGAAACCACAGTGATTCTTTTTAAAAAAGATTTATTTATTTTTAGGAAGAGAGAATGAGCTGAGCAGGAGTGGGAGGGGCAGAGGAAGAGTGAGAGAGAATCCCAAACAGACTGAACACCAAGCCTGACACGGGGTTCGACTCTCACAACCCTGAGATCACGACCTGAGCTGAAACCAAGAGTCGGTCACTCAACCAGCTATGCCACCCAGGCGCCCCCACAGTGATTTTTTATAGCTGGTAAATTTTCAGTCCTCTGTACTACTAGTATTTAGACAAGCCTCAAATAATTTACTTTGAACTTTGGAAGACATTAAAATAAAGTAATATATATATATTTTTATTTTCAAGTAATCACAAGGTTCCAGAAAAGTTGTAAGAATAATATAGAGATCTTTTTTTTCCTTAATCATTTGAGAGTAAGTTGTTGACCTGATACTCTATACCCACCAAATACTTTAGTGTAAGATTCCCACAAACAAGGATATTTACCTTGAAGAAATGGCTGGTTTTAGGGCAGAGGCAGAAAAAGTATGAGACTGGAAAATCTTGTCAGAAAACAAGGGGTCACGAATGATGGAGACTTATCAAAAAGACATAAGTCAGTTTGAGCCAGGTTGGGGACAGTTAGGCATCAAAATGATTACTGTAACGTTTATAACCCATTGAACAAAATAGTAATCCATGATTCCACAGTGATATAAATGAATAAATTGAAAGTTTGAGAAATGGAATAATTATGTGATAGACAGAACAGTGACCCCAAAGATGTCCACATCCTAATATCTGGAACCTGCGAATATATTTTCTTATGTGATAAAAGGAACTTTGCAGATATGGTTAAGGATTTTGGGGTAGGAAGATTATTCTGGATTATCCAGGTACGGTATTTAAAAGGAAGCAGAAGAGGAGTTTAGAATAATGTGGTGTAAAAGGTATCCTCTGCCATTGCTGGCTTTGGAGGTGGAGAAAGGGGCCCAGCAGTCAGGGAATGTGGGCAGCCTCCAAAAACTGATAAACGTAACAATCAATTGTTGTGTAATTGAAAACACTTTCATTTTAAAACATACATGGAAAATAGTCTAGAGTGAAATATGAAATTTGTGTGGCTTTTCAAAATAAATGATACTTCAAAGATACTGTCAGTGCTCTTTCAGATTCTGTGCCTTAATAACGCGCTAATGGCCATATATTTATTTTCCTTTTTCTCCTGTTAAGTGAGGGAAACACTGCCTTATTTAAATATCATCATGAACAGAAAGTTAACCATGTCAGTTACCAGTTTATTTTCTTTCTGCTCCAAACTTTTCCATCAGTACCTGCTCCACAATAAAGGACTGGACTCAGCGGTTCTTGTTTACAAAGAGCAGGGTATTAAGCTTTATCAGGCCCTGAAGGGAACAAGTTACTGGAGGGGACAGAGTGCTAGAGGGAACTTAACTAGAGAAAGGGATTTTTTTTCTTCCTTGTTCCTGTTACCTGTGTTTTCCTTTTCTTGCTCTTGTTGCATGGTCCATCAGCAGTACACATGGTTGAGAAATCTGGTGATTGCCTTAGCCATGTGCCCAAAATACAGAGGCTCTCCATGATCTTGCAGCCCCAGTTCAGACCTGGTAGCTACTTTGCCACTGCCCTTCTGAAGTGGATGTCCTGCATCTCAGGCCTCATGTCTTCAGTGCCTATGCACCCAGCAGTCTTGGCTTGTTACCTCAGGGAATTATTTCCTGCAGTTCTCTTTGACATAGATACTGTACATGCCAGGCCTTGTGCCTACCTCAGTGTCCTGAGTACCTCTGCATACCGACCCATGAGCCTCAGCTTGCCTGCACTCCAAAGCATTGTTTCCTATTTGCCTGGCAACACTGGACCAACTCTGGTGTGGATAACCTGATGAAATTCTCTCTGTGTGCTGCAGCCCTACCTTCTCCAATGAGAAACCACAGCCTTGGGGAGGGGACCAAGGGGGAAAAAGGGAAAAAATATTTCCTATCATAATAATTACATTTATTTTAAAAAATTAAAAACTTCTTTGTTGACTTATGGACATATTATAAACAGTACATATTTAAAATGTGGAATCCTTCTCTCCTGCTTCTTGTCACCCCTCGTTAACATCTTTATAGTTACTCTGTCAATGTTTACTAATTACTTCTGTCAAACTGTTTAATTTACTTTATAGTTTGTCTCATAATTGAACACCTGCTGATAGAAAATTGATCCCTGGAGGGTTCCAGGAGCTAGACCTAAAAATCTGAAGTTTTGGTATTGGTTTGGTCATGTTTTCGGTTGTGAGCACAGTGCTGAGTTTCTTGGCAGTGGAAGTGGGGTCCTAGTAATCCATGGCATCACAGTTAAGCTGTTGCCTGTGGCTCATAGTGATTTATTGTTAACTGATGTACATTCCTTGGAGCCAAATGGCTGCTACTTTTGAACTTTATGGCAATAATATCTAAAAGGACTAGCGTGGAATGGAACATTTTGAATGCTTTACAGAGAGGAAACAACAAAGAATTTCTTAACTCTTGGCTTAAGATATGTCATTTCTTCCACTTTTTTGATTGTATATTTCACTTCACAAGAAATCATCTCATTTTTGAATTGTGAATAGACTTGTGAACTGTAAGACCTTATTGCTTGCTTGTTAACTTTTTTTGGTATAAAAGTAATGCTCACTTAGAAAACTTGAACAAGTGGAATGGATTTGGTTAGTGGAATCTTAGTGGAATTCCACCAAGTGGAAACTTGGTTAAGATTTCTGTGTATTTTAAGCTTTTGTTTGGTATACATTATATAAATGAAATAGACTTAGAAAAGTTTTAATCTTTTTACTTTAAAACATGCAGATAAATATAAAGAAAATAAAAACCATATAGAGTTCCACCACTCAGAGTTTATATGTATTAACAAATTGCTTTCTTTTTATAGTCATTTTTTTTATAATAATTTTTTTAAATGTACACATAAAATACTTTTAGGGTAAAGGTCTAAAATTTTTTTTAACCACGATTAGGGGTGCCCACATTCAGAGGCTCTGTAGAAGATAATACCAAGAGAGGTCATGTGTAATGCATTCTATGAATATGCAACATATAATACATGCCATGTACTGTTTAGATACTTGTGATACATTTGTAAATTAAAATTCCTGTTTTGGAGCAGTTTACAGTCTTGCAGCAAAGATGGACACTAAACCATAAACATAACATTTAAGGAAACTAATATGATAGAAAGTAATGAATATTATAAGAAGTAAAACAAACAAAACATAGAGGAGATTAAGAAGTAAGGCATGGTGGGTACAGAGGCAGGTTGCAGGCATTTGCCGAGGGAGAGTGTGGAAAAGAAAAGAAGGCCAGTGATAGAGCTCTGGGGTGATATTTTATTTATTTTATTTTATTTCTGTTAAATTGGTTCCACATCCAGAAAAGAAGGCCAGTGATAGAGCTCTGGGGTGATATTTTATTTATTTTATTTTATTTCTGTTAAATTGGTTCCACATCCAGCATGGAGCCCAAAGTGGGGCTTGAACTCCTGGCCCTGAGATCAAGACCTGAGCCGATATCAAGAGTTGGACACTCAACTGACTGAGCCACCTAGGTGTCCCTGGGGTGATATTTTAAGGAAACAGTTATCAGGAGGAATGGCATAACTTGATCTGGTGTCCCATGCTCCTCCACAGTTAAGATAGTAGGTCAGATTTCATGCTCACCATCTAAACTTGTATGGGTCATTGGGCATGCTCAGCTTTTTGTTCAGAAATTCTGCGTAAATTAGGGTTAGGGGCTGAGATAATGAGTATGAAATTGTTTCATTTATTCAGTCTCTAGTACATAGAAATTGAGTTCCCTAAAATAGGGAAACTGGAATGATAGCACAAATTAATATTTTCCTATACGTTTTTATTTGTTTTTCATTTTACTTGAGAAGATTTTTCTGAGAACTAGATGAGAAAACAGTCCTGTCATACTCAGCAGAGTACCTGGCTTAAAATTAAGTTCTCTACTGATCTATCTGTAGTGATGGTGGTGACCTTTGTGTGAAACATCGAGAAAAAACATTCTGGTTCAGGAGATTGATCCTTTGAAGTATACCAAGCATATTTTTGATAACCTAGAAAACAACTTCCTGCCATGGTTCCTTAAATGGTTCCCAACCTATGACAGTGGTGACAACGGTGGTATTTGAGAGAATTATGAAGTGTATTTTTGTTAGCATTTCTGTTTCTCTTTTTTTCTTCCTCTAATTTGCTCCCTTTACTCCATACCTCTTTGACTCGAAGTTTATGAATAATGACTTGGTATGCCAGTTGCCAATATATGATTGAGAACAGTGTTTTCCAAATTTGGCTTGATATAAGGATTCACTGGGGGACATTGTTTAAAAATGTTATCACAGGCCCCAGATGATTAGGGCCGTATTGGACTGAAGCATGTTTTCCAGACTTCCTTGATGATAAGCAGCTGGAGTACATGTTGTTAATGATGATAATAATATTGTATTGTATTCAATAATAATATTGAAATTAATAATAATCATGACCTAAGCCAAAGACAGAAGCTTTAACCCACTGAGCCACCCAGGCGCCCCTATTATGGTTGATATTTTGGGGGAAATAGTATTGTTTCTGTGGGGGAAAAAAGGTAATGTGACAACATACTAAACATTTGGAATAGTTTGTATGAGGCCCTGAGGTTGGAGAGAATTGATGTTTTGCTATTTACTAACCTTTTGAAATTAAGAATTTGTTAATTTTGTTTCATTTGTTGGAAAAATCAAATAGTAAAATATTGTCCTGGAACCTGAAAAAATTTTGCTTTAGTTGATGGTACTGGTTAAAAATCTTAGATGAGGCTTGCTTTGAATTTGGCTGGCTTCACATTAGAGAAATTAGATGGGCAACCTGCGGTTTCCTTGCAAAGAACTATTAGGCATTTTATTTTTTGCTTAAAAAGTTAATTAAGCCTTGTTGTTTTTTCTTTTATAATACTCTTTTTCATGACAGCTTCTCAACCATTTTTAAAAAACCATGCTTTATGGGAATTTTCCAGTTGTTATAACTCTTGGAAGTCAAGATGCTTTTTAGGGAACGCTGAAGTTATTGATATTCTCAATTCATACAGCAAGTGATTATAGTATTTTAGAGGAAACATCATTGTACCATATATATACAATATATGCACATGACCATTAGCATATTTGTTAAACTTTTATGAAATATGATTTGGCTATTACAAATTTTACACTATTAGCTGTTCACTTATTTTTTCTGTTCTTGCTATAGCATATGTTCTTTTCATGCATTTGAAATACAAAATACATTTATGGAGAAAAGCAAATTGAAATTACTATCCATTAAATCTTTTGGCAAATTCGGGAAAGATGACCATTATTTTAGCAGTGGAGTATTTTGGTTCATTTTTGGAGGTGCTGGTCATACTCAGGAAAGTAGCTTGAAAACCCATAGAGTATGAGCTTATTCAGAAGCTCTCCTATGGGGATGATTAGCTGTTTCATGAGTGTTATTTGGCATTGAACTAGTTGAATGTGAGTTATCTTCAGAATAAAAAGTTGTTTGGAAGGTAATTTCTTGTAAGCTGTTACCCTTAACCACTTATTAAATGCATCCCCATCTGTAAAATTTTGTGTGGATGAATTGTATGATATTGTCACAGATTTAAATGTGAGGTTAGGATTTACTGCGATGCTTGGGGAAGTTTTTAATTTTTAAATTTTAAATTTTGCAAATACCAGACCAGCATTAGAGAAGTAACTGGTATCTTTGCTCTGTTCGGCCATACAGATGATAATCATCATCATCATACAGATGATAATAATAATAGCAGATAATAATAACAAATAACAACAACAACAACAACATGTGCCAGCCAGGGTGCTCAAGTTCCATAAAACAAGGCTAAGAGAAAAGTAGCAATCGAGGGTTGATTCTTTGAAAAGATCAACAAAATTAATGAACCTTTAGCTAGATTTAAGGAATGAAAGAAGGCTCAACTAAAATCAGGTATGAAAGCAGAAACATTATTACCAATTTTACAGAAATGAAAAGGATTATGAAAAAATAATGTGAACAATTGTAAAGCAAAAAATTGGATAACGTAGTTGAAACAGAACACACGACCTACCAAGACTGAGTCATAAATAGAAAATCCAAATAGATTTTATGATTAGTAAGGAGATCAAATCAATATTAAAAACCTCCCAAGCAAGAAAAACTCAGGACCAGATGGCTTCACTGGTGAAGTCTACCAAATATTTTTAAAAGAATTATATCAATCCTTCTTAAACTCTTCCAAAAAGTTGAAGAGGAGGAAATACTTCCTAGCTCATTATATAAGACCAGAATCCAAAGTCAGATAAAGGTACTACAAGAAAACTACAGAGTATTTCTTATGGATATTACCAATACCTAAGTTCTCCCCATCTATGAAAAGGGAGCTCTTAGGTTTAGACGAGTTTAACTCGATAACGTGCTTAGAGAAATGCCTGACACTTAGTGATCAGTAATAGTTGTTATTATACCTTTGGAGTTATTTTTCCTTTTTCCCTTTCTTTATCACCAAAGTTGGCTGGGAATTCCAGAACTTTTCCAAGAAAGTCATAGTTCTTACTCAGAGTAGATTAAGTTTCTCAAATAGGTCGGTAGTCAACATTCTGCATATTCTTTTTTTTTTTAAAGATTTTATTTATTTATTTATTAGGAAAGAGAGAGAGTGAGAGAGAACAGGTCAGAGTGAGAAGCAGACTCCCCATGGAGCCGGGAGCCCGATGTGGGACTCGATCCCGGGACTCCGGGATCATGACCCGAGCCGAAGGCAGTCGCCCAACCAACTGCGCCACCCAGGGGCCCAACATTCTGCATATTCTTTCTAACAAGGTTTAGTAGTAACTATACCTTATTTTATAGAGATTTGCATATTTTTTTGTGGTGTGATTTCTGGCCAGAAATTATCTACTGTGGTTGTGCTGGGGATCTCTAAGACTAACTGAAAGTTTGTCATTTACTAGAAGAACTTAACAGGACTCAGCATCTGGTTATACTTATAACAATGATTTATTGCAGTGAAAGGATAGAAAGCAAAATCAGCAAAGGGAAAAGGCACATGGGATAAAGTCCAGAGAAGACTGGATGTAAGCTTTTAAGAGTCCTCTCTCAATGGAGTCATATAGGATATGCTTAATTCCTCAGCACTGAGTTATGACAACACATGTGAAATGTCTACCAGGGAAGCTCAGTGCCCAGGGTTTCTATTGGGGACTGTTGTGTAGGCACCATCTGCCTAACATGTTCAAAATTTCAGTTCTCCATAAAGAAAATGTGTTTGCAACATAACCACATTGCAGAGTTTAGACACAACAAGCTGTTCTTATTAGGGCTGATAGGAGCCCTCCTGAAATCTAAGTTCTCAGATGCCTGTGAAGGGCCAACCCTGCAGGTCTTTCTAAGGATTGCAGCCTCAGGCCTGCTATGTTAATTCTTTTTTGCACAGAGGTATATTTATATATTTTACCCAAGAAATTAATATCAACAAATCTATACTTTAAAAAAAAAGCTTTATAGACTAAAATTCACACACCGTAAGATTTACCCATTTAAAGTGAATAGCAGGGCCCCTGGGTGGCGCAGTTGGTTGAGCGACTGCCTTCGGCTCAGGTCGTGGTCCCGGAGTCCTGGGATCGAGTCCCACATCGGGCTCCCAGCTCCATGGGGAGTCCGCTTCTCACTCTGACCTTCTCTCTCTCACTCTCTCTCTTTCCTAATAAATAAATAAATAAAATCTTTAAAAATAAAAAAATAATAAATAAAGTGAATAGCATAGTGATTTTTAAACAATTTTGTCAGAGTGAGCACAAGCAAGAGGGAGTGGCAAATGGGGAGAGAGGGAAGATGCGGGGCTCAATCCCAGCACCCTGGGGTCTTGACCCGAGCCAAAGGTAGACTGTTAACCGACTGAGCAACCCAGGCATCCCAGCACAGTGATTTTTCATATATTTATAGAGTTGTGCAACCGTCATCACAATCTAAATATTCATCACTCCTCCCAAAACCCCATACCTGTGGGCAGTCATTCCCCATTCCTAGCTGCCTACCACCCTTTCCTTGACTCCTACCTGCGGCCCCCCAGACAACCACTAATCTACTTTGTCTCTGTGGAATAGAGCTATACATTTGACATGTTTTCAGCTTTATTTCTTCTTTGATCTTAATGGCTTTGTAAAAAGGTAGTTCAAAAATTATTCAGAGGTATTTCTCTTTCAGTGTGTGTCAAAGAGTCACAGCTTGAGTCTGCATGGTATCCTTCAAATACAGAGCCTTGTCAACAGTGGTAATCATCAAAATTAGTATTACCTGAGTGGGTGGCATTTAATAATTCATTATAAAGGTTCTTGTCTTTGCAAACTTTGTTCCGATCTTTAAAAAGTATGTTATACTGATGATTGAGGCCTACCAAGAGAGTTTTAATACTTATCACTTGGTTATTGTTTAGTCTTTAATGGTACCTTTTAGCTGCAGGATAAGGACTCATGTAGAAAATTGGATGAGGTTGGAAAGGGTAACTACACTATTGTCATTAGGATGTAGAGAGGGGAGAAAAAAGTATATATTAAGAGGAAAAGGGCAAAGCATATTACTTTATAATACATGGCTATTTTTCTTTACATTCTCTAAAGTGGGCATAGTATGCAAGAATAAATAAATTTACATGAGAAATTGTAAGTTATATTCAAACAAGTATAAAAATTCCTTAAAATTATAAAAATTGTGAAGTGTTTTTAAGTCATTATTTAGATTGAAATCTAATTCCCTTCATAACAGAGTTTGTAAACAAGTTGTACTATATGCTGAGAACTATGGGAGGACATTTGTTTTGTGGTTAAAACACAGAACTTAGTCACCATGAGTTATGTAGTTGTTGACTAACTTTGGGTGTTTACCTAAATGTCCAAATCTGTGTAAATTCCAATGCTTTTGAAATAGGTTCAATTTTAATGTTAACCCATGTTTGTAGTTAAGAGATTTTTGGACATCAGGAATTTCAGGAATTAATATATGAATGACTTGTTTTCAGAGACAAAGCACCAGAGCTCATTGTTACTTACTTGCTTATCTTCCAGGTGATTTTACAGCGAGATGCTGCTCTCCATAGGGATGCTCATGCTGTCCGCCACTCAAGTCTATACCATCTTGACTGTCCAGCTCTTTGCATTTTTAAACCTACTACCTGTAGAAGCAGACATTTTAGCAGTAAGTACAGTAAAATTTATTCATGTCTAAAAATTGTCCTTCAGAGAAAAGCTTTTAAAAAGTTCTAAATGATAAGACATTTACCTATGAACATACAAGCATGTACACATAGTTGTTACTTGAAAGGTTAGGACCTTACCCATCTTCTTATTGCTTAATATCTAATGTAAGATCTCACATACAATAAGAGCCTGATAAATGTTGCTCTCGAGAGTGTGTGCACTCTCAGGAGTGCTCATGCACACATGTATCTACATGCTGTGTGTGTAGAATCTTACTGTTTTTTTCTTGGTAATTAGCATAGCTCTAATGACTTTGATAACGATATTTTTAAAAAAATTATATAAGATGCCTATAGAAAATTTCAAGCTCAGATTAATGTTAATGAGAAGGGAAGCATACCAATCTTTGAGAAAAGTTTTTACAGAAGATTGCTCCTCAAAACCTTAGTAGTTCTTAGTAGTTCTTTCGAAGTTGCCTTACTGTCCTCTACCTTGGGAAGTTTATATTTTCTGTGAAGCCAGAAAAGGTAGAATGTGTGTGTGTGTGTGTGTGTGTGTGTGTGTGTACATTTGTACTCTAGGTACTATGTTAAAGATTTATTATTTTTAATTTCTGGGTACAAGTGATTTGCTTAATGACAGTAGGTCATTCTAGATACAGAAGGGCCAAAATTGTTGCTGACCAAAGCTTCATGTGGTCCTCAGCCATGTTTCTGTGTACTGTGGTATTTGGGGAAGTGTCTAGGATCATTGCAGAATTTGGGAGAGCCAGGCCGGTTTCTGTATCCTAACTTTTGAATGATAACAACTCTAATCCCTATGAAATTTGTCACTCTCTGTTACCCTCTTTAGTGGGGAACTGGCTGATTTAGATTTTTTCTGGAATAATCTAGAATAGTCTAGATGGAGTAAAAGTAGAACCTTTAAGGACTAAGAGTCCATCAACATGCAAATATTCCTCTAAATTGGTCCCCAAAGTCCTTGGAATACTCTTGGGATGACTTCTGAAATGAAATAGAGGATTTATGGACTGATCAGGGAATGAAGTTTTCTGTGTGTCCCTTTTCTCCTTTGATTTCTTCCATATTCTCCCCTCCCCTTCCTCTGTTGTTTGTGACATCTGCCACTTATTTTCCTTCTTTTCTTTTTACCTGAAGTGAATTGTTATTTTAAGGTTCAGCTCTGTGATGGGTTAAATAAGTTTCATTGGCCTGCTCTGGGAACTTAACCAGCTGTGTGATCCTAATCGAATTACTTAGCCACTCTAAGTACTTCAGTTTCTTTATTTATAAACTGACATGTTGTAGTGATAATTAAGATAAACTGCTTAGAACAGTATCTAACACATAGTAAATGTTTTATCTTTTTTATCTTCATTGTAATTATCATTCTCCTCATCTTTCACCCATTACCTCGAGCAGTGTATGAGACTGCCTGAGGTGGTTTTTTTTTTTTTTTCTTTTGAATGTTAGACACAAAGTAAAATATTAGATATGGAAGTACAGTCAGTCTTTGCCAGCAGTGTTCCCCGTGTTTCAGGCAAGTAAATGTGTGGAATGTATGTTGATATCATCTAGGGAAGGAACCATCTGCATGGGAGCTGCTTAAATGGAGGTCTTTATGCTGACACTAAAGGATAGAAGGCTGACAATGCAGAAATAGCTGGAGGAGAGTAGATTGTGAAGGCATGTAACTAGTAAAAAGGGGAACTAAATATCAAGGCAGAGGAACTTGATGTGGTAACAAGCATTAAAAGGAAGTGAGTCAAGAGCCAGAAAACATTAGCTTTTCCTTTTAATTAAATAAGAACATTCCGAAATCTGAGTGTATAGTATCACACATTTAAATAAGTTGGGCATTATGTTGATCCATTGTGGACTGGTATTAGGATACTGCTTTTGAAAAGCTAAAATTCAGATGCTTTTATTTTTGGCAGTTGAATTTTGTGGCCAATCTGTAAAATGAGGATGATAAAACAGTGGCCGACTTTATAGGGTTTTTATAAGGATTAAATAAGTGAACACCTGTCTAGTGTTTAGCATGGTATCATAAATGCTCAATAATTGTTACATTTGATGCTTTCTAAATTAAATTAAACCTTCTGTTAAGGCTGCTGTTGAAGGAGAAAATTGTTTAAGAAAAGACCTTTTCAAAAGAGGTAGATTAGGGACGCCTGGGTGGCTCGGTTGGTTAAGCGACTGCCTTTGGCTCAGGTCATGATCCCGGAGTCTTGGGATCGAGTCCCGCATCGGGCTCCTTGCTCCGCGGGGAGCCTGCTCCTCTCTCTGCCTCTGCCTGCCTCTCTGCCTGCTTGTGTTCTCTGTCTGTTAAATGAATAAATAAAATCTTTAAAAAAAAAAAAAAAAAAAGAGGTAGATCAAAACTTATGTGGCAACCACAAGGAATAACTTTATTTTCTACTTCCAGAATTTTAACAGTAAGCATTCTTTAATTTCATGAACAGCAGTCCACCCTCTAATATTGAAAAGCACTTTTGTGCTAAAGATGTTTATCTTGTTCATGACAGGAATTTTTTTTTTAAGATATTTATTTATTCATGACAAAGAGGGAGAGGGAGAAGCCAGCTCCCTGCTGGGCAGCGATCCTGATGCGGGGCTTGATCCCAGGACCCTGAGATCATGACCTGAGCTGAAGGCAGACACTTAACCACCTGAGCCACCCAGGTGCCCTGAAATATCTTCTTAAACAATGATTTTAAGAGTCATTGCGAGACAATCCGTGTTTTGCTGTTAAGGAAAGATGAAGCAATTTCAAAATGGGTCTCACTCAGTAACAAAACTTATTCCAAGTCCCAGCATTGCAAGTATTGTTGTTCAAGGTAGACATTTTATTTCTGAAATTTTAGCCAAAAAAGTGAAACTCCTCAGTAATAGGAAGTGACCAAAAAAAAAAAAAAAAATTCTTAGTACAGTTGTAGATTTTCCATTTCCCGATTTTAAAAGTACAGTTTTTTAAAAAGTACTGCCTGCACACATTTGTGCTTTTTCTTTGGTCTGTGTTGATGTAGATCAATTTCTTTATTTTAAAGTAGTGTCTTTGGTCTTGGCGCAATTAAGACTTTCTCAAGTTTAACACTTGGGTCAATTAGAGAAAAGTGTTTTAATGAAGAGATTAAATGACCCGTTGTGATAATGGATGTAAAAAGCCCTTTGTGACTCTAAAGCACTTTGTAAACAATAGAGCACTCTATGAGTTACTGTTACAGTAGGAAAGTACCCAGAAGCAATGTTGGCTTCCAAGTATACTATCAGGCTGATTAACCCAGAGGTAACAGAAAGGTTCGTTCAGTGACCAAATTCATATGCTTGAATCCTACATTGTATTGAATTAATTACAAACATACAATGAGAAGTGCCATTAAAGAATGGCTATGTTAAGACACTCAGGGTAAAATTCAAGTGAAATGCCAGAACCATATCACCCAAATCCTGTATTGCCCATTATTAGTTTGTTCAGTCTTTCTCAATGCTGCACCAGCTTTCTCTGGTCACAGTGTGGTTACCAGGACCTGAGTTGAGAGTGAGCAAGGGGAATTGTCAGATGAAAGGTTTTCCGATCCAAAATTTGCTCTACTGAAGAGACTCAAGAGATTTACATCTGAACACAGCTATAGCTTGCTGTTAACCTGCAGGGCTATTTTTCTGCTTGTCTCTGGCAGATGACACTTGAATTTAGAATGGGTATTGCAGTGGGAGTTTGATGACAAAGCTCTCAATCTGGATTTGTGACCTAATCCGTGCTTTGTGAATATTTAAAGTTGGCTTGATCTTTCGTACTATCCTTTTCTAGCTATTAGTAACACTCTTGCTTTGTTCCATCCATTTTACCTATCTGCAAAACAATGTGTTCTGTTTTTCTCTTTTGGCCTACTGTTTGCAAAAAGCTATCTTCACTTCTAATACATGATGTAAGCTTCGCCTCTGTTTCAGAAGTTGTTTACTATGTTTGCTTAGTTTCATCTATCTTCCTTGTTTCTCTTTTTTGTATAGCAGATTTAAATCATACAGCAAACTCATTTCACAATTATCATTAGTATTATCTTCTACAATTACGGAGAACCCTTGCTTTGTTGTGCTCTGTTTTGGTAGGGAACTGATAAATACTGTGGTATAGGAATCTATACCTATAAGGAAGGGGGAAGTCGAGTTTGAATGCTTTCAGTTCTCTATATGGATATATTTCATTGTGTTTCCTTCTTTCATTGTTCAGCTCTAGATAAAAATGTCCAGTTTATATAGAAAAGGCAATTTCTTAAAAATGGTTTGATGCTGCTTCCTTGGGGAAAAGGCATCTTTTGTAGCTAGGGTCAGAAATCCTGTGTATCTCTTCTATTAAATC
>CM052799.1:93418361-93448437 GCA_028533885.1 Nasua narica
CAATTATCACATGATCGCTCTGATATGAAGAATTTGAGAGGCAGGGCAGGGGGTTATGGGGGGGGGTGGGGAAGAGAAGTGAAACAAGATGGGATGGGGAAAGAGACAAACCATAAGAGACTCCTAAACCCACGAAACAAACTAAGGGTTGCTGGGAGGTGGGGGGCGGGTAGAGATATGGACATTGGGGAGGGTATGTGCTATGGCAAATGCTGTGAAATGTGTAAGCCTGATGATTCACAGACCTGTACCCTGGGGTAAATAATACATTATATGTTAATAAAAAAAAAAAGTGAAAAAAAAATCAGACCCTTTAGAGAAAGTCAAATGGAGAACTCCTGCTGGAAAATAATCCGTTTAGAAAATTCCTTGCTAGGATGCCTGGGTGGTTCAGTTGGCTAAACGACTGCCTTCAGCTCAGGTCATGATCCCAGAGCCCTGGGACCGAGTCCCAAATAGGGATCCTAGCTCCGCCGGGAGTTTGCTTCTCCCTCTGACCTTCTCCTCTCTCATGGTCTCACCTCTTCTCTCTCTCTCTCTCTCAAATAAATGAGATCTTAAAAAAAAAAAAAATTGCTAGGGAATTGTGGGAGAAACTCAAAAAGCAGTAACTGGTTTAATGTTATAGAATTGCTGCTGTTTAATAATAATTTTGTGAAATCAGAATCTAAGCAGTTGTATATGTAGTAAATTGTATATATTCTTTGCTATTTTAGTAGATGTACATTTATAAAGTTGATTTAATTGTGTTAAGGTGTGATAGTGGGTCAGAATTGTGGAAATGACAACTTAAATAATCATTTTGTTTTTAATGTATGTGTAAATTGATTGTAACTTATTTTTAATTTTATATTTAGTATAATTTTGAAAATGCATCTCAGACATTTGATGACCTTCCAGCAAGATTTGGTTATAGACTTCCAGCTGAAGGTTTAAAGGTAAGCGAATAGTAATAATCGACAAAAGCACAAGGTATTTATTAGTAAGGTCATTTTTTTTGCTCTTTATTTGTTTAAGGAATGAAAATATTTCTAACCATTATCATAAAATCTACACATATTCATTTGTAAATGGTTCAGACTATTCAAAAGGTATAAAGAAAGCGAAAATCACCTATGATTATGTATCATTCTGAACTAGCCGCCACTGTTAACATTTTGGTATGTATTTCAGACCTGTTTTCCAAGATATATGTGTGTGTGTGTGTGTGTGTTTATAGATGTGTGTATGCATATATTTATATAAGTGTTTAACTTATATAATGAATCTGTATTTTAACAATAAATAGAAACATGCTACTTGGTTTCCCGCCTTTTCACTTAATTCTCTATCTAGAACATTTTTTCATGGTATTAGAGAAGAATCTTTTTATTTGGAATGCCTGGTTGGTTTTGCAATATCATGAAATACTATGGGTTTTTGAACATTTATTTAATTTTTCATGTGGATTTTTAGGTTGTCCAGTTTTTGCTTTTATAAATAGTGCTACAGTGAATGTCTCCTTTTTTGTGTATTTGTCTATTTATTTGCATAAGTTACATTTCCAAATGTAGAATTGCTTTGTATATGGAACACATGTTTGAAATTTTATTGTATATTCCAGGTTGCCCTTTGAATGTTTGGGACAATTTAGAATCCTACGATAGTGTCTGAGACTTTTTTCCCCCACTCTCTCTTCAATACTAGATATTACCAAATTTTAGTTAAGTGATAAAATCTAATGAGCTTCAACATTTTAGTTTTTCACCTGTGTGTGTGTTTGAATGTGTGCATGTAAATGTGAGAGTGAATTGCCTGTTAATGCTCTTTGCCCATTTTTATTTTTTTCCAAGGTTGTTTTTTTTTTTTTTTTTTTTTTTTTTTAAATCTGCGGGAGAGTGTGTGTACACAAGCAGGGGTTGGGGGGTGAAGGGGCAGATGGAGAGGGAGAAGGGAAGCTGAGCAGGGAACCCAAACAGGGGCTTGGTTCCAGAACCCTGGGATCATGCCTGAGCTGAAGGTAGATACTTGACTGACTGAGCCATCCAGGGGCCCATTTCTGTCCATTTTTAAATTACAATGTCTGTTTTTACTGATTTCTAAGAATTCTTTATATACTGAAAGAATTAATCCATTATTTGCCATATCATATGTGTTTCAGTTCATTTTTTCTGGTTCGTCCTTCATCTTTTAACTTTAAGGTTTCAGTAGTTTTGTTTATATAGTTAAAAATTACTATGCTTTCCTTCTACATCTGGGGTTATGGTTAGAAAGTTCTTCCCCATTACAAGATGGAGTTTTTATGTTATATAAGTTAGAATATGAAATTGTGTGTATGTACCACAGAATGTTTTCAGGTTGTTCTTTCTTAAAATTCCATAAAACTATTATTTTCATTTAGGATGGCAGGCACCTATGGGAAGGGCCTATTAGTTTTTAAGTTTTGAAGATTTTAAATTATTAAATTCCCAGCATTGTAGGACTATTTTGCATTATAAAAATACTTAAATAGAAAAGAAGTAGACATCGAGGAAAAAGGAAAAGCCTTCCATTACCCACTTTTCATCTGTACATGTCAATCCCACTTCCCTCTTAAGCGTTAAATATCAGGGTGTTATGTGATCTTATAGACCTTCAGATCTTTTTCTGACTATGTGGTGCTTTTTAGTTCATAAATTTATGAATTGAAAAAGTTCATAAGTGATTACTATTTGTATATATGAAAGGTTTCTTAATTTCTATAATGGAATCAATTCTAGCTAACTTACCCAGAAAGGGATTTTTGAAGGACTATAGATACCTAGAGTATTGAAGTGGGAGAGCAAGGTTCTTGTCCCACGGAGTTGAAGAATGGATCTCACAGGCAAAGGAGAGTGAGTAAAGCAATTAGAAGTTATTGCATGGAGCACTGGGTGTGGTGCATGAACAATCAATCTTGTAACACTGAAAAATTAAAATAAACATATTTGGGGAGAAAAAAAAGTTTATTAAGCAAGGATACAGAAAATGCTCTCAGGAGTGAGTTGTCCTGATAGGGTTGCCACTGGGGGCTTTTAGGGATGATCTTTTATAGAAAGCTAACCAGGGAACTTAAATCCTTTTAACATCTCTATTCATATCACCATTGAGCAAGGACTAGTTAGAATACCTTCATTGGCTTTACTTCGTTTTTGGGATCTGGTAATTTTGTTGGTCACAAGTAGCTATTATAACAGGACCCCACCTCTGACACCTAGGACAGGATGATCTGTTTTGTTTCCTTATCCCTGGTTTCCTTTTATCTCCCACATTTTTGAATTTTGCCGTCCCGATCCCACGGCCTCCTACCTATTTCTCCCTATTTAGCCCTCCTCCCCATCCCTTACTCGGTATCATATCCTGGAGAAGCAGTTTCCAAATTGTCAGGAACAAAACCTAGAGCCTCTTTATAGAAGCGACTTGATGAAGGATTGATGCAGCCACTGACCCCTAAAGCATAGTACCTTTTCTCCCATCAGGAAGCCTCTGTGATCTTACTTACCTGAAAACATTCTTCCTTGACTGCCACCCAAGCTAAAGAAATACTCTTTGCCAGACTGTTTTCTGACAACTAACACCTTGATTGTTGTAACTGTAGGCCCCATAATTACTAGCTACACAGTTTAGTGAAATACTAGCTATGATGGAGGCTGGCTAATATAGTTTATGGTTTTTGTTGTTATTTTTGTTGTTTTAGTCTGCTTTAGAAAGGTGGAATTGATAGTGTGGGAAAAGTGGGTTCAGAAAATTTGGGGCACTATGAATGACAGATACCCACTATGTTGTTGTTCTGTAATTGGCACCCTGCACATCCCCACACTTAACATTATGTCTTGATCTTTGCACAGCTGCACCTATAGATCTAGCATGTTCCAGAGAGGGAGAGAAACCATAAGATTCTTAATCCTAGAAAACAAGCAGGGTTGCTGGAGGGGAGAGGAGTGGAGAGATGGGGTAACTGGAGGATGGACATTAAGGAGGGCATGTGATATAATGAGCATTGGGTATTCTATAAGGCTGATGAATCACAGACCTCTACCTCTGAAACCAATAATACATTATATGTTAACTGAGTTAAAATAATTTAAAAAAAATCCAAAAAGCTGTACTGATTTTATTCCCATTAACAGCACATGAGAATACCTGTTTTTCTACACCTTTTTCAACACCCAACATCACCTATATTCCAAAACCACATCATCAGGAGGATCAGACTTTTCTGGGTTTCTTATTTATATACTTTGAAAAGTGACTTGATAAGTAGAGGAGATTATTGATGTGGATTTTGGAATATAGGTAAAGTTCGCTAGGGTGAGGTCCAGAGCTGAAAACCAAGAGAGAATTCTTGAGATGTCTTTGGTGCAGAATGGTGGTGGTTTTATTAAAGCACAGGGACAGGACCCATGGGCAGAAAGAACTGTACTGCAACGGGGTTGTGAGGGGTGGCTGATTATATACTTGGGAGTTGGGGGAGGTAAGGAAAAGGGAGGTTTTCAAAAGAACTTTCATATGCCAAAGAGGACCTACAAGATATTGGAGGCCTTGCTCTTGTTGAGTTAAGATTGTTTTTCCGTCTACCTGGGCATTAAAGTAAAGACCATTGGGAGCTTCTTGGAGTAACATTATATTCTTTTTTTTTTTTAAGACTTTATTCATTTGAGAGGGGGAGAGAGCTGGAGAGAGCGCACAAGCGAGGGGAGAGGGAGAGGGAGAAGCATACTCCCTGCTGAGCTGGGAGTTCAATCCCAGGACCTGGAGATCATGACCTGCCTGAGCTGAACTCAGATACTTAACCATCTGAGCCCCTCAGGTGCCCCAGAACATTATATTCTGCCTGTCTCAAGTATCTGTTACTGGGCTGCAGGTTATTTCATCCACATTCCCTGTAGGTTATTGATAAGAATGTTTTTCTTGTTATACAAAAAAAATTGTAAACTGAGGGAGACTTAGGTCCTGCAGGACCATAATCTCTAGAAGTTTAGCCATTTGTTTTTCCTTCCCTTAGCTTTAGGGCAACCAGGAGTGGTTGAGGAAAATCACATATATCCCTTCGGGGGTGGGGATGGGGGTTGTAGGGTGTCAGCTTGTACTTTGTCTTCAGCTTGCCTTCGGTTCCCTCATCATCATGATGATTACTAAAAAATTGAAAACCAGATTTATCTCTAAGGAAGCCTTAATCATTAAGCCTCATCAGATTTCCTGAGTATAGCTATCAACGGCAAATCTTATTTTCAGCAAAATACCTTTTGGGCTAGATATATCATGATCACGTATATGATGCTTTTGTAATATAGTACTTAGTGTATGTTCTTCATGTTGATGAGAAGACATAGAGGATGAGGTTATGGGATGCAGATTTGTTCTTGACTGTATCATTCTTAATATTAGGACAAATGTTCTAGATAATTTGTACCTTTTATGATATGTATCCTTATATATGATTTCTCCTGATCATTATTCTTAAACTAGCACCCCGTGTTATCACAGCTAATTTTCCACAAAATAGACTTATTATTTGAAAATTTACTAATAACTTTTTCAGGATTCTTTCAGAAGAAATGATTTTGCTTAATACAAAGGCTTGAGATTAGAAGAGAAATTTTTTTTCCTAGTGAAGGAAAATGCAAATATTGCAAGGAAATATGGTTGTTTGGATGCCTTATTTGTGATGCCTTCTTTGCTTTCTTTGTGGGGAAGATGCTTGGTAACAGCTACTGTATTTTACCCTCCCAAAACACTTGATAGTTTTGTGATATGAAGACATCTTGGTTAGGCTGAATATAATTAGCTTCCTCACTCCTACAAACTGTTAACTGTCATAATATCACCTTCAATATTTCGACTAAAACAAAGAATAGAGTTTCTTTTTCAAAGGATAAATAGGAAATGGAACCATCAAAATAAGAAGTAACACCATACCTTTTTATACATAAAATAGGAATTCTACAATCAGAAGTCATTTTTCAAATGCACAAAGGTATAAAAAGAATGCATCTTCAGTGAATTTTGAGCTTTTAAAATCTTTTCCTGTTAATTTCAAAGGTAATGATTGCTCATTCATTAATTAACTTTATCAGGGAATGCAGCATTTCATTAGATGTGGAAAATAATGAATTATTTCATTATGACAACTTATTACTTGGAGAAGAAGTGTGGAGGTAGGGAGAGAGAGTAGGGGGGAGGAGGGGCTGAAGGAAAGCATGGAAAGTCTACACGTAACCCTCCCATCTTATGTAGAATTCCCCAAATCCAACCTTGGCTCTTTTTCTTCCACAGTTTGGGTAGTCTCTTCCATCATCCTTGGACCACCCACATTGTCCTAGTTAGTTTCCAACGACGTGGTGAGTCAAAGAAGGCTAAGGTATCTAATCTCCTACTCAGCACACTCCCTGCTCTTTCCCGTTTCATTACTGGGCATCTTTGTTGTTTGTTCACTGAGTAGTTTTCATTAGATTTTCTCGCTGGCTTTCTCAATTTGATATGGTAATTTTTAATTTTTCTTCCCATGAGAAAATACTTCTATGCTTATAAGCAGAAAAGTATTTATACTTTTATATGCTCACCATAAAAATTAAGATGATAAAGGACATGTATAAAGAAGAATATGAAAATCATACATAATTCTACAACGAAGAGATTATAATGGTAGACTTAGGTATAACTGAGTTTTTTATAGACCTATTTATGTTGTCATTTTATGTGTTCATGCTATTTTGCAACTTAAAATTTAGCAAAATCATGGCATATTCATTATCATTGATAATCCTTGTTATGTAAATATATATGCATTCATGTCATCACGCAGTTTTAAAAATAATGTTTGAATTATATCATAGTGTAACCAATCCTCTGTGTCATTGGTTGTGATTGTGTTTAGGTTGTTTTGACTTATTAAAAATTATGAAATATTTCAAACACAGAGTAAGAGAATAAAAGAACATCCTATATACCTACCACCTGGATGTTCGTATTTTGCCATTTTTTTAAAAAAAAGAAATAAAATGTTACCAGTACCTTTGAAACAATTTTTTCCCTTCCAAATTCCATTCTTTTATCTTTCTCCTCATAGATAATCATTATCCTGAAATTTAGATCTTTCTCATTTATGTTACAAAACATATTTTATCTTTTATATGAATCTATAAACATTGTTGTACCTGCTTTTAAATTTTGTTCTGGTTTTTAAACTTGCTTTTTTTCACCCAACACTGTATTTGAATTTTATCTGCATTGTTATATTGTCTGCATTCATTTTGACTGTTGCATAATACTTCATTTTATGAATATATCACAGCTTATGTTTTCATTTTATTAATATGTAAGATGTCAGTTTTTTGCCATTATATCTTAAAATTCTCTCCTTGTGTATATTACAATTAGATGTCATTTCACACTCAACAGATTAGTGAATATAAAGAGTCTAACAATGTCAATAGCCAGCAGGGATATGAAAAATAGGTAGTCTTATATACTGCTGGTATGAGTGACCACTCTGGAGAGTTTGATAATAATACCTTTCTTTCGTGAGTGATAATTTGCCATAATGAGAATTCATTTTTTTCCACTTTCCATATATTTCTCACTTAATAAATGAATCGGTGATCATTGTATTTTAAATTATCAGGGAAAACTAATTACTAGTATTAACACCCTTATTACTTTGTACTGTTCTGTTTTTATCTGTTTACCTGAGTGATCCAATCCCTTTTTGCCAGTCACCATTCTCTTTGAATACTCAATACCAAAATAATTTCTGTAGCTAGGATATGACCATTTTCATTAGTAATTTTAAGTTCTGGACCCCTTAATCAGATTGATAACCAGTTTGTATTCAACTTTAGTTACCCAGATTATGTCAACAGTGACTGAGTTATTATGACAAATTGCAAATGGCAAATGATGTTAATAATGAATGATTGAAGATCTGTTGCTTTTTCAAAAAAATCAAAAAACCAGTATGTTTTTGGCTTCATTAGCAAAGAATTCCTTTTTAGTCAGGATTCGCTTTTGTTTGTGAAACTGAAGAATTTCTCAGCTGCCTCTTACGTTTTCACAGGTTTATTTTCTGTATTTGTTTCTGAACTCTTTGGCTATCAGAGATTTTTGTTAGGGGTTTTGTAATTGATTAATATGTTTAAAGCTCTTATGTTCTTAGAGGATCTGTCAAGTACTACAGAATATAAAATATGAATAAATATTCCTTACTGACTTGTGTTGATTTGTCGATTTAGAAGGTGATCTTAGAGGATATGTATTTCCAATGTAAGCTCAATCCACTTAGTTTCCCTAAAAGCAAAAGGAATTCTATCTTGTTGGATGTAGTAGATTCTACAAGTATACCGTAGTCTTCTGAGCTTTTGATTTTTTACTTGTTGGTTCAGTGTTTAGAGTGACAGTGTTTGACTGAATTTTTTTCTTAAGCAAAACAATGATGTGGTTATGATGGCCGTGTGGTGTATAACATATTACTAAAAGGCATTGTCCACCAGAAGGCACATTTTGTTTTTTAAAATGTCAAGATATGATCTATGAAGTGAAGCATTATCTGTGTGTGCTGAATGGGAAACACATAACAGATGTCCTTTCTTCGTAGAACTTGAATATCAGAAAGTCAAAATCCTGACAAACAACTACTTTTGTGTTAAAACTCAAGGCAATAATCTTTAAATTTTTAGCAAATATGTTGTTTTTAGGAATTAGATTTGTTAATGAAAAATCAAAGGATTGTCAACCAGATCTGTTAAAATATCTCTTTAACTCTTTCAACATCAGTTTGAGTGAAAAGGGAATTATTGATCTCATTTCCTAGCTTTATCCTGGATGCCATGATTTATTGTCCTTCCCGCCTTTTTAATGATAAGATCATTAGTAAGCTATTATGTCTGCAGATTAGTTTGAAGTAGTAAACTTAGGAAGAAGGTATTTGTTAATTTACGTATAATGTGAAATTCTATTTGCAATCAAGTTTATCTTATTTTGATTATATAAAGAAAGGTATAGTAAATATTTAACAAGTTAAATTATATTTAGGTGGGACAGCCAGTATTCTAAATCCAAGAGGCGATCAGATGGGCATTCGGAATATATTTCCACTTTACCCAATGTGATCTAGGAAACAAAAGAGAAAACAACAAATCCAAAAAAAATCTCCATAAGATAAAAACATGTTTTCTTGTTGTTTGCAAAAATAATACTAGTTACGGTGGACTGGAGCCTGTGCAAAGAGGCTATCCCATTCAAGAGCATTCCTGAAACATATGTTTCTAGATGACTTGTATTAGATAATCCATATATATTCAACAGGTAATACTCTTTTGGATAAGAATTTAACATTAATAGTAGAAACAGGAATATTTAAGATACAACCTGAAGTTATACTAAAAACCATCTAGTTCATTGACCAGCCTCATGTCCTCATTTTTTAAGTTTACTGTATTTTTAAGTAATCTCTACACCCATTGAAGGGCTCAAACTCTTGACCCTGAAATCAAAGGTCACATGCTCTTCTGACTAAGCCAGCCACCATGTTTTTTTAATAACAGCATTATTGAGATATAATTCACACACCATGCAGTTCACTCATTTAAGGTGTATATTTCAATGGCTTTTAGTATATTCAGAGTTATGCAGTTATCATCACAGTCAATTTTAGGATATTCTCCTTACCCCCAAAAGAAACCCCATACCCATTTGCAGTCATTATCCATTTCTCCCCAACCCCTCCAGTTCCAACCCTAGGCAATTATTTATTTTTTCTCTATAGAGTTGCCTATTCTAGACATTTCATTTATAAATGGGATCATATAATATGTAGCCTTTTGTTTCTAGCTTCTTAGCACTTCTTCAGAGTTCATCTATTTTATAACATATATCAGTACTTTGTTCCTTTTTATGACAGCTAATCTATTGAATGGGTATACCAGATTTTGTTTATCTCTGTATCAGTTGATGGACATTTGGGCATTTTTACTTTTTGGATATTATGGATAATTCTGTGCACATGTTTTTATGTTTTATGTTTTTATGTCTGTGTTTTCATTTCTCTCTTAAGGATTCACCCATTTGTTTTTAAAGCAAGCACAAGTTGGGGGAGGGACAGAAAGAGGGAGAGAAGTAGACACTCTGCTGAGTGTGGAGCCCATTGTGGGGCTTGATCCTATAACCCTGAGACCATGACCTGAGCCAAAATCAAGAGTTGGATGCTGAACCAGCAGAGCTACCCAAGTGCCCCCTTTTTTTCTTGAATATATACTGAAGGGTAGAATTGTTGGGTCATATGATAAGGAACCCCTAGATTGCTCCAAAGTGGGTGCACCATTTTCAACTTCCACCAGCAATGTGTGGAGTTTACGCTTCTCCATTTCTTTGTCAGAACTTGTTCTTAATCTTTTTTTTTAATAGACATTCTAGCGGGCGTGAAGTGCTATCTGATTGTAGTTGTGATTTGCATTTCCCTAATCATTACTGATGTTGAGCATCTTTTCATGTGCTTATTGGCCAGTCAAGTGTCTTCTTTGAAGATATGTCTTTCAAATCTGTTGCCTATTTTATTTATTTATCTATCTATCTGTTATTTTAGGTGGTTAACATATAGTGCATATTGGTTTCTGGAGTAGAATTCAGTGATTCATCACATAGAACAGCCAGTGTTCATCATAACGAGTGGCCTCCTTAATACCCTTCACCCCTCTAGTCCATCTCCCACTCACCTCCCTCCATTAACTGTTTATATTCTACTGGTAAGAGTCTCTTATGGCTTGTTTCCCTCTCTCTCCTTTTCTTCTTTTCCCCCTTCCCATATGTTCATATTTTTTTTCTTAAATTTTACATATGAGAGAGATCATATAGTATTTGTCTTCCTCTGACTGACTTATTTCACTTAGTGTAATACCCTCTAGCTCCATCCATGCTATTGCAAATGGCAAAATCTCATTCTTTTTGATGGCTGAGTAATATTCCATTGTAAATATATACCACATCTTCTTGATCCATTCATTAGTTGACGGACATTTGGGTTCTCTCCACGCTTTGGCTATTGTTGATAATGCTGCTATAAAGATCGGGTTGCATATATCCCTTCTAATCTGTATTTTTGTATCCTTTGGGTAAATACCTAGTAGCACAATTGCTGGATCATAGTATAGTTCTAAATTAACGTTTTGAGTATACCGTTCTCCAAAGTGGCTGTGCCAGTTTGCATTCCCATCAACAGTGTAAGAGGTTCTCCTTTCTCTGCATCCTTACCAACATCTATTTCCTGACCTGTTAATTTTAGCCATCCTGACAGTTGTGAGGTGGCCTCTCACTGTGGTTTTGATTTGTATTTCCCTGATGATGAATGATGTTGAGAATTTTTCCCTATGTCTTGTCGGCTCTCTGGATTTTTTTTTTTTTCTTTTTGAAAGTGTCTAATCGTATCTCCTGCCCATTTCTTAACTGGGTTATTTGTTTTGAGGTTTTGAGTTTGGTAAGTTCTCTGTAGATTTTGGATACTAAACCTTTATCAGATATGTTGTTTACAAATATCTTCTCCCATTCCTTAGGCTGCCTTTTAGTTTTGTTGATTTTCTTTGCTGTGAAGAAGCTTTTTATCCTAATGAAATCCCAATAGTTCATTTTTGCTTTTATTTCCCTTGCTTCAGGAAATATATCTAGTAAGAAGTTGCTATGGCTGATATCAAAGGGAATACTGCCTGTGTTCTCCTCTAGGAATTTGATGATTTTCTGTCTCAAAGTAAGATCTTTCATCCGTTTGGATTCATATTTTTATGTATGGTTTAAGAAAGTGGTCCAGTTTCATTGTTTTGCATGTTGCTGTCCAGTTTTCCCCAACACCATTTGTTGAAGAGACTGTCTTTTTTTCATTGGATGATCTATCTTTCTTTGTCAAAGTTGACCATATAGTTGTGCATCCATTTGTGGGTGTTCTATTCTGTTCCATTGATCTATGTGTCTGTTTTTGTGCCAGTATCACACAGTCTTCACTACAGCTTTTTAATATAGCTTGTATTCTGGAATCGTGATGCCTCCAGTTTTGTTTTTTTTCACAATTGTTTTGACTTGATTCAGAGTCTTTTGTGGTTCCATACAAATTTTAGGACTGTTCTAGCTCTGTACAAAATGCTTGTGGTATTTTGATGAAGATTGCACAAAATGTGTGGATTACTTTGGGTAGTATAGGCATTTTGATAATATTTGTTCTTCTAGTCCATGAGCATGGAATGCTTTTCCATTTCTTTGTGTCCTCTTCAGTTTCTTTCGCAAGTGTTCTATAGTTTACAGAGTGTAAATCTTTTACTTCTTTCATTACGTTTAGTCCTAGGTATCTTACTATTCTTGATACAATTGCAAATGGGGTCAATTCCTTGATTTCTTTTTCTGCAGCTTCATTATTGTTGCATAGAAATGCAACTGATTTCTGCACATTGATTTTATATTCTGTGACGTTGCTGAATTCATGTATGAGTTTTAGCAATTTTTTGGTAGAGTCTTTTGGGTTTTCTCCATAGAGTATCATGTTGTCTGCAAATAGTGAAAGTTTGACTTCTGCCTTGCCAATTTGGATGTCTTCTATTTCTTTTTGTTGTCTGGTTGCTGACGTTAAGACTTTCAGTACTATGTTAAATAGTAATGATGAGAGGTGGTGCATCCTTGTTTTGTTCCTTGTAGATTTTCTGCTTAGATGATCTGTCCATTGCTGTAAGTGGGGTGTTAAAGTCCTCTACTATTACGGGATTATCATCAATGAGTTTCCTTATGTTTATTGTGTTTTCTTTTCTTTTTTTCTTTTTTAAAGATTTTATTTATTTATTTGACAGGAAGATATCACAAGTAGGCAGAAAGGCAGGCAGAGGGAGAGGGGGAAGCAGGCTCCCCGCCAAGCAGAGAGCCTGATGTGGGGCTCAATCCCAGGACCCAGAGATCATGACCTGAGCCGAAGGCAGACGCTTAACCCACTGATCCACCCTGGTGCCCCCCCCCTTTTTTAAATTAACATATAATGTATTATTTGCCTCAGGGGTACAAGCCTGAATCATCAGTCTTATACAATTCACAGCACTCACCATAACATATACCCTCCCTAATGTCCATAACCCAGCCACCCTATCCCTCTCCACCCCAGCAACCCTCAGTTTATTTCATGAGCTTAGGAGTCTCTTATGGTTTGTCTCCCTCCTGATCCCATCTTGTTTTATTATTTTTCCTCTCTACCCCCCACAACCACCCACCCTGCCTCTCAAATTCTTTATATCAGAGAGATCATATGATGTCTTTCTCTGATTGACTTATTTCGCTTAGCATAATACCTTCTAGTTCCATCCATGTCATTGCAAATGGCAAGATTTCATGTTTTTTTGAGGACTGCATAGTATTCCATTTGTGTGTGTGTGTGTGTGTGTGTGTGTGTGTGTGTGTGTGTGTGTGTACGCATCACATCTTCTTTACACACACACCCCACATCTTCTTTATCCATTCATCTGTTGATGGACATCTAGGTTCTTTTCATAGTTCGGCTATTGTGGACGTTGCAGCTATAAAAAGGAAATGGTCCAGTTTCATTCTTCTGCATGTGGCTGTCCAATTTTCCCAAAACCATTTGTTGAAGAGACTGTCTTTTTTCCATTGGACATTCTTTTCTGCTTTGTCGAAGATTAGTTGACCGTAGAGTTGAGGGTCGATTTCTGGGTTCTCTATTCTGTTCCATTGATCTTTGTGTCTGTTTTTGTGCCAATACCATACTGTCTTGATGATTATAGCTTTGTAATAGAGCTTGAAGCCTGGAATTGTGATGTCATCAACTTTGGAGGTTTTTTTTCAACATTCCTTGGGCTATTCAGGGTCTTTTCTGGTTCCATATAAATTCTAGAATTATTTGATCCATTTCTTTGGAAAAAAATTGATGGTATTTTGGTAGGGATTGCTTTAAATGTGTATATTGTTTTAGGTAGCATAGATATTTTCACAATATTTGTTCTTTCAATCCATGAGCATGGAATGTTTTTCCATTTCTTTGTATCTTCCTCAATTTCTTTCATGAGTATCTTAATAGTTTTCTGAGTACAGATTCTTTGCCTCTTTGGTTAGATTTATTCCTAGGTATCTTATGGTTTTGGGTCCAATTGTAAATGGGATCGACTCCTTAATTTCTCTTTCTTCTGTCTTGCTGTTAGTGTATAGAAATGCAACTAATTTCTGTGCATTGATTTTATATCCTGACACTTTACTGAATTCCTGTATGAGTTCTAGCAGTTTTGGAGTGGAGTCTTCTGGGTTTTCCACATAAAGTGTATCATCTGCAAAGAGTGAAAGTTTGATGACTTCTTTGCTGATTCAGATGCCTTTTATTTCTTTTTGTTGTCTGATTGCTGAGGTTAAGACTTCCATTACTATGTTAAATAGCAGTGGTGAGAGGACATCCTTGTTCTGTTCCATGTTGATTTTCTGCTTAGATGCTCTGTCCATTGCTGTAAGTGGGGTGTTAAAGTCCTCTACTATTATGGTGTTATCATCAGTGAGTTTCCTTATGTTATCAATTGATTATTTATTTTGGTGCTATCAAGGTTGGGATAGACACTTAAAATTGTTATATCTTCCTTTTTAAATTTTTCATATATTTATTTATATCACAGCGAGGAGAGAGATCACAAGTAAGCAGAGAGGCAGGCAGAGAGAGCGCAGGGGTAAGGGGATGCAGGCTCCCTGCTGAGCAGAGAGCCCGATGCAGGGCTCGATCCCAGGACCCTGAGATCATGACCTAAGCCAAAGGCAGATGCCTAACTGACTGGACATTCAGTTGCCCCAATTGTTAGAACTTCTTGATGGATAGACCCCTTAATTATGATATAATGCCCTTCTTTATCTCTTGTTATAGTCTTTGTTTTAAAGTCTGGTTTGTCTAGTATAAATGTGCCTACTCTGGCTTTCTTTTGACAGCCATTAGCATGATAGTTTTTCATCCCCTCATATAGATGGATCTTGTTTTTTTTATCCATTCTGATACCCTTTGTCTTGTGATGGGAGCATTTAGTCCATTTACATTCAGAGTGATTTTTTTTAAATTTTTTTTTAAGATTTTTTATTTATTTATTTGACAGACAGGAGAGAGATCACAAGTAGGCAGAGAGGCAGGCAGAGAGAGGGGGGAAAGCAGGCTCCCCACTGAGCAGAGAGCCCGATGTGGGGCTCGATCCCAGGACGCTGAGATCATGACCTGAGCCGAAGGCAGAGGCTTTAACCTACTGAGCCACCTAGGCGCCCCATTCAGAGTGATTGAGAGAATGAATTTAGGGCCATTGTGTACCTGTAGAGTTAGTGTTTCTGGTGATTTTTCTCTGGTCCTTTCTAGTCTTTGTCCCTTTTGGTCTTTTTTTTTTTCTCCACTCGAAGAATTCCCCTTAAACTTTCTTGCAGGGCTGGTTTAGTGGTCACAAACTCCTTTAGTTTTTGTTTGTCCAGGAAACTCTTTATCTCTCCTTCTGTTCTGAATGACAGCCTTGCTGGATAAAGAATTCTTGGCTGGAAAAAAAAAAAGGGCTTCTGGGTGGCTCAGTTTGTTAAGCGACTGCCTTCGGCTCAGGTCGTGATCCTGGAGTCCCAGGATCGAATCCTGCATCAGGCTCCCTTCTCAGCAGGGAGTCTACTTCTGCTTCTAACCCTCCCCCTTCTCATGATCTCTCACTCTCTCTTTTCTCCCTCTCTCAAATTAAAAAAAAAAATCTTAAAAGAAAAAAGAATTATTGGCTGCATGTTTCTCTCATTCAGCATGTTGAATATTTTCTTCCACTCCTTTCTGGCCTGCCAATTCTCTGTGGATAGATCAGCTACAAACCTGATTTGTCTTCCTTTATAAGTTAAGGACCTTTTTTCCCTTACTGCTTTCAGGGTTCTTTCCTTGCTGGTTATTTTGTGAATTTGACTATGCTATGCCTTGGTAATGGTTGGCTTTTGTTGAATTTAACTGGAGTTCTCTGTGCTTCTTGGATTTTGATGTCCGTGTCCTTCCCCAGATTAGGGAAGTTTTCAGCTATCATTTGTTCAAATAAAATTTTCTGCCCCTCTATCTCTGTCCTTATCTTCAGGGACTCATATGATTCACATGTTATTATGTTTGCTAAGTCACTGAGTTCTTGAAGTCTGCCTTCACAGTCTATTACTTTTCTTTCCCTCTTCTTTTTAGCTTCATTATTTTCCATAGTTTTATCTTCTCTATCACTGATTTGTTCCTCTGTTTTGTCCATCCTGCTTTTTGTGGCCTCCATTTGTGTTTGCATCTTGGTTATAGTATTTTTCTTAAAGATTTTATTTATTAATTTATTTGACAGAGAGAGAGAGAGAGAAAGACAGCCAGAGAGGGAACACAAGCAGGGGGAGTGGGAAAAGCAGGCTACCCACTGAGCAGGGAGCCCGAAATGGGGCTCAGTCCCAGGACCCTGGGATTATGACCCAAGCCGAAGGCAGATGCTGAATACCTGAGCCACCCATGCGCCCTGGTTATAGTATTCTTAATTTTGGCCTGACTAGATTTTAGCCCTTTTATCTTTGTAATAAGGGATTATCTAGTGTCTTCTATGCTTTTTCAAGCACAGCTAATGTTCTTATAAATGTTTTAAATTCTAGTTCCGACATCTTACTCGTATCTGTGTTGATTAAATCCCTGACCATGAGTTCTACCTCATGTTCTTTCTTTTGGGGTGAATTTCTCAGTCTTGTTGTTTTGTCCAAAAAAGAAGAGAAAGAGAAAAAAGAACAACAAAAACAAAGCACAAAACAAAGAAAAAAAAAAAACAAGAAAAACAAACATACAAAACAAGATAACCAAAAATCCCCCCTAGATCCTGGTTGTGTTTTGGTCTGCTTGTTAAAAAAATCTAAATCCCAAAATAAAAAATAAAATGAAAGTAGACAAAAATTAAAAATATATCTGAAAAGTATATATATATAAATTAAAAAAAATTAAAAGGAATTGGAAAATATAAATGAAACAATAATAAAAATAAAAGAAATAAAGAATAAAAGTGAAAAAGAAACTTGATCCTGTTTCCCTAGAGCTGAAACTTTGCAGCACTCAGTGATCAATAAACTTGGTGTAAGCTAGTTGTTCGTGCTGGTCTTCTGGGGAAGAGGCCTGCTGCACTGATTCTCAGTCTGTCTTATTTCAGAGCAAATGCTTCTCCAGTGCTCAGGTGGGCGGGGTTTGGTGTATGCGGCTTGGCCTCCACTAGGTGGGGCTGTCTTGCTCCCTCATGGCTTTCAGCTCTCATGGGCAGGATGAAAATGGCTGTGTCCAGCTCTCTAACCTGGGAGCTGAAAGTTCACCCCCTACTCTTTAATGAACCCTCACGGGAAAGCAATCATCATTTCTCCCAGTTTCCATCTGAACCCTGCATTTACCCTGCTTTGTGGAGCCTTTTTATCTCAGGTGTGTGACTCGGGTGCAGTTTCAAAACTGCAGATTTCAGGGATTCTGGAGGGGCAGACCTGTATTGTTTCTCCAGGGCAAGGTCTAGTGCTTGTTGCCAGTCCCAGAAAGGTAGTTGCATGACCAGTGGCGGTATGCGGTTTATGGCAGAAAGCCCACACCAGGATCTGTTGCTCTCTGCCAGCTTCCTGGCTCCTATGCCTGAGAATAGCGCAGCAAGTTGGTGCCATCTATTCTTCCTGCAACCCAGGGGATCCTCAGACCACCCCGTCACTCCTTGATTCTGCCCCTCTTTGTCACCTGAGAACCTTGAATCCAGGCATGTTCCCAATGGTAGCAAACTTAAAGGTTCAGATTTTTGCACTCTGCCCTTCCTAATACTTTGTGGTAATCTCAGTAAGCAGGCTCCCTCCTTGTTGCAGCATCTATAGCTATGTCTTCTAAGCAAACTTGCGCCCCTCCTACCTTCCAAAAGGTGGTTGCTTTTCTATTTGAGGAATTGCAGCTTTTGTTCTCTCAGACCTCCATTTGACTTCTTGGGCATTCGGAATAATTGGTAACTACCTAGCTGTGTTCCAGGGATGAGATAAGCTCAGGGTCCTCCTATTCCTCTGCCATCTTAACTGCCTTTACTCATTTTAAAATTGGATTCTATGAATTTTTATTATTGAGTTGTAAGGTTTCTCTATGTATTCTGGATAAAAGTCCCTTGTCAGATATATGATTTGTAAATACTTCCTCCCATTCTCGGCCTTGTCTTTTCATTTTTTGGATGATGCCCCGTGAAGTGCCCCTTTACTTTTGATTAAGTCCAGTTTATCTGTGGTTTCTCCTGTTGTTTATGCTTTTGGTATCATATATAAGAAATCAATGCCTAATCCAAAGTCATGAAAACTTACGTGTTCTTCTAGGATTATTTTGACTTAGTTCTCAGATTTAGGTCTTTATTTTGAGTTAATTTTTCTATTTAATGCGAGGTAGAGGTTCAACGTAATTCTTTTGCATGTGGATAATCCAGTTTTCTCACCACCAGTAGTTGAAAAGCTATTCTTTATTCATTACATTGTCATGGCACCCTTGTTTAAAATTAAAAAAAAAAGTCAACCATAAATATGAAAGTTTATTTCTAGAATTTATATTCTGCTCCATTGATCTATCTGTATGCCATTACCATACTGTTTGGATTACTATAGCTATATAGTAAGTCTTAAAAGTAGAAATGTGTGTCCTCCAATTTTGTTTTTCTGTTCAAGATTATTTTGGCTGTTTTGGATACCTTGAATTTCCATTTAAACTTTAGGATCACCTTGTCGATTTTGGCAAAAAACAAAACAAAACAAAATAAAAAAAACGGGTTTTTATATAGATTGCATCAAAATCGTAGATTAATTTAGGGAGTATTGCCCTCTTAACACTATTAAGTCTTCTTATCTATGAAAATAGACTGTCTTTCAATTTATTTAGGTGTTCTTTAATTTCTTTTAACAAAGTGTCATAGCCTTTAGTGTACAAGTCTTACACTTCTTTTATTAAACTTATTCCTGCTTTGATACTATTGTATCAAAAAATTGTACTGTTTTCCCAGTTTGCTTGTCAGATAGCTCATTGCAAGTGTATAGAAATAGTTGATTTTGGGGGCACCTGGGTGGCTCAGTGGGTTAAAGCCTCTGCCTTTGGCTCAGGTCATGATCTCAGGGTCCTGGGATTGAGCCCCGCATCGGGCTCTCTGCTCAGCAGGGAGCCTGCTTCCCTCTCTCTCTGCCTGCTTCTCTGCTTGTGATCTCTCTCCTCTCTGTCAAATAAATAAATAAAATGTTTAAAAAAAAATAGTTGATTTTTGTACATTAATCTTGTATCATGTAATCTTGCTGAACTTGTTTGTTCTAATTTTTTTTAGTGGGTTCCTTAGGGTTTTCTATATACAGTTGACCTTTGAACAATGTGGGTTTAGAGGCATTGACCCCCACATGGTCAAAAAACTATAACTTTGACTCTCCAAAACTTAATTACTAATACTGTTGATCAGAAAAGCCTCAGTGATGATATTAACAGTTGATTAACACATGTTTTGTATGTTATATGTATTACATTTATATACATAAAAATATGTACAGTAAACATAATACAAAATACATAGTAAAGTAAGATAGGAAATAGAAAATGTTATTAGGAAAAATTATAAGGAAGGGAAAAATGTTTATAGTACTATACTGTATCCAAAAAAAAAAAAAAATCCTTGTATAAGTGCAAGGGCCTGTGCAGTTCAAGCCCATGTTGTTCAAGGGTCAGCTGTATAAACTCATGCCCTCTGCAATTCAGAGACAGGTTTATTTCTTTTCAATTTGAATGCTTTTTATATCTTTTCTCTTTCTTCCTTCCTTTCTTTTCCTTTCCTTTTTTTTTTTTCTTCTCTTTCTTTTTTTTTTTTTTTTTTTTGGCTTACTTGCCTGGCAAGCACTGCCGGGACATTTGTTTTTAATTGAAGAACATTTTTTTATTTTGAAATTTTAAAATGTTTCTTTGACATGAAGCAATGAATGTTTAAAATAGTTATGAAAAGGCAAATAGTTTTATCAGAAATTCCTAAATAATCCCATAGGGGGCATTTCTCAATAGAATTGTCAAGAGCAGACATTTTTTTCTTTTTAGATTTATTTATTTAGAGAGTGTGCATGGGAGTGGGGGAGGACCAGAGGGAGAGGGAGTGAGTGTGGGGCTTGATTTCATGAACCATGAGATCATGACTTGAGCCAAAACCAAGAGTCAGTTGCTTGACTGATTGTACTACCCACATGTCCCCTACCTTTTTAAAAAAAATGTATTTATTCATGAGGAGTGAGAGAGAGAGAGAGAGAGAGAGAGTGTGTGTGTGTGTGTGTGTGTGTGTGTGCGTGCAGGGGGAAGGGCAGAGGGAGAGGGAGATAGTCTTCATGATGAGCACAGAGCCAAATGTGAAACTTGATCCCAGGACCCTGAGATTATGATCTGAAATGTAATCAAGAGCCAGCTGCTTAACTAGCTGAGCCACCCAGATGCTCCAAGAGCAGACATTCTTATCTTGTTCATTAAGGGCAAAGAATACAGTCTTTCATCACTACATATGATGTGAGCTGTGCATTTTTATAGATGTCCTTCATTAGCTTGAAAAAGTTTCTTATCCTTCCATTCCTAGTTGGTTGAGTGTGTTTTTGTGTTTTGATTTTTTTTTTTTAAATCATGAAGGGAGTGTTGATTTATTTCCAATGCTTTTTTCTTCTATCTATTAAGATGATGTGGCTTTTGTCCTTCTATTGATGTGGTGTATTAGATTAATTAAATGATTTTTGGTTATAAATCAACCTTGCATTTCTGATGTAAATTCCATTTGATGAGGACTATAATCCTTCTTATATATTGGATTTAATTTGTTAATGTTTTTTGGTGAGGATTTTTACTTCTATATTCATAAGATATTAGCCTATAGTTTTTTTTCCCTGTAAAAAAGAAAAAAACTGTGTGTGTGTGTTTTGTGTGTGTGTCTTTGTGTCTTTGGGTAGTTTTGGTCTGGTGGCAATGATGGCTTCATAAAATGAGTTGGAAAGTGTTCCCTCCTTTTATTGTTTTGTTTTTCGTATTATTATGTGGAAGATTTGTGTTAATTCTTAAGTGTTTCTTAAATATACTATTGCCTGGCCATTTGTGGTGATAATTTATTGATTTTTAAAAAATCAAATACTTGTTACAGATCTATTTAGATTTTTTATTTCTTCTGTGTCAGTTTTATCTGTCTTATTTTATCTTTTTCTAGTAAGTTGTATTATCTGTATTATCTGTCTTTTTCTAGTAAATTGTCCATTTCATTTAGCTTATCCAGTTTGTTGGCCTACAGTTGTTTATAGTACTCCCTTATAATTATTTTTATTTCTGCAAGGCTGCTCATTATATTCCCTCTTTCACTGCTGATTTATTAATGTGAGTATTTTTTTTTTTTTTTTTTTTGGTCTTGGTCAATCCAAATGAAGATTTGTAAATTTTGATTTTTTTTTTCCAAAGAACCAATTTCTGGGTTTGTTGATTTTATTATTTTTCTATTTTCTATTTTATTGATTTGTACTGTAGCTTTTACTATTTCCTTCCTTCTGCTTGCTTTAGGATTAGTTTGCTCTTTTTCAAGTGTCTTAAAGTGGAAGGGTTAGGTTATTGATTTGACTTTTTTTCTTCTTTTTTAACATAGGCATTTATAGGCATAAATTTCTGCTAAGCATTTTTTATTAACATATAATGTATTATTTGCCCCAGGGGTACATGTCTGTGAATCATCAGGCTTACACGTTTCACAGCATTTATCATAGCACATACCCTCCCCAATATCCATAACCCAGCCACCCTATCTCTATCTCCCCACCCCCCGGCAACCCTCAGTTTGTTTCGTGAGTTTAGGAGTCTCTTATTGTTTGTCTCCTTCCTGATCCCATCTTGTTTCATTTCCCCCCCATGACGCCTCCAAAACCCCGGCCCTGCCTCTCAAATTCTTCATATCAGAGAGATCATATGATAATTGTCTTTCTCTGATTGACTTATTTTGTCTGCTAAGCATTGTTTTAACTGTATCCCCTTAGTTATGATATGTTTCTCTCTTCATTTTCAAAATAATTTTGTAATTTTGTGGATTATTTGATTCATTGCTTATTTAGGAACGTGTTGTTTATTCTGTATTTATTTCAGTTTCCTCAAATTTTGATTTCCAATTTTACTCCAGTGTGGTCATAGAACATATTTTGAATGATTTCAGTACTTTATTTTTTTTTCCCAAATATGTTTATTTTATTTTTTCAGTGTTATAAGATTGCTGGTTCATGCACCACACCCAGTGCTCCATGCAATACGTGCCCTTCTCAGTACCCATCACCAGGCTCGCCCAACCCCTCACCCCCTCCCCTCCAAACCCCTCAGTACTTTAAAAGTTATTGAGCATTGTTTTATGGTCTCCCATATGATCTATGCTGGAAAATGTTCCATGTGCAATTGAGAAGAATGTATACTTTGTTGCTGGATGAAATGTTCAATAGATGTCTTTTAGCTTTAGTGGTCTTACAATGTTGTTCAGGTCTTCTGTTTCCTGATTGATCTGACAAGTTCTATGTATTGAGAGTAAGATATTGAAGTCTCTAATATTGTTGAATTATCTGTTTACCTTTTCAGTTTTGTCAGGTTTTTTTTTACTATGTGTAATTTGGGATTCTGTTGTTTGGTGCCTGTATGTTTATAGTAGTTATATTTTTCTGATATATTGACCTTTTTATCATTACAAAATGTTCTTGTTTATTTCTCATAGTGTATTTTTACTTTAAAACTTATTTTGTTTGTATTAGTATAGTCATTCCAGCTTTCATATAGTAGCTGTTTGTGTATCTTTTTCATCCTTCTACATTTAAGCCATTTAGAATCCTATTTATGTGTTTCCTGTATACGGCATACAGTTGGAGCTTCATTTTTAAAATCCATTTTGACAATCTGTCTTTTGAATAAATTATTTAATTCATTCACAAGAATGTTATTCTTGACATTGGATTTACATATGCCATTTTATTTTCTGTTTTCTGTGTTTCATGTCTGTTTTTTTCTTTTATTGCTTTCCTTTGCAGTAAGTTAATATTTTCTAGTGTATCATTTTAATTCATTATTGATTTTTTTCCCCACTATATTATTTTGCATTATTCTCTTGGTGGTTGCTAGGGCTTACCATATACATCTTTAATGATTAGAATCTACTTCAGATGAATACTAGGTCAGTTTCAGTAAGATATAGAAACCTGATTCCATATCATACAGCGCTCTTTTTTCTCTTTTATTTTACTTGTATGTATAGTATGTTATAAGCTCAATGATACATTGTTTTAATTATTACTTCATATAATTTTATATTTATTAATGAGCCTGAGAAAAGAAAGGAGAATAAGTATATATTGTAATGTTTTATGTTAGCATTTATATTTATTATTTCTGGTTTTCTTTATTCTTGTGGATTTGAGTTACCAACTAGTGCCATCTACTTACTTTAATATGGCTCTCCAGTGCATGCTAATTGGAAACTCGACTTTCAGGCAGCAGCTGGGAAATTAGGATATAATATATGCAGTCTAGGTCCTGTCAGGGAGAAACTGGAAGGTGGGTGTTTTCGGTTACTTACTCGGTGATAAGCTAGAGAGAGTAGTCACTGGAAATGCTTGTGTTTCCAAGTTAGAGTCATTGTTTTATATGTTCCAGGATACTCACAAGATACCAAGACCTATCAGATCCCAGAGTTAGGTGATTTGGAAGTTAGTCACTGGGGTGGCAGTTGGAGTGCTAGTTGTGTGGGCAAGCTCCTTTCAGGGAGAACCTGGAGGCTGGTTTTACTGTTCAAGTGAGTTGACGGTGGACAGCAGGGGATGTGCCCACCAGATCTGTCAGGCTTCTGGGAGGATCTTAGTCAGTTCCCACATGCAGGCTGGTGACAAGCCAGAACCTCAAGCATCAGCTAGAAAAGTAATGCAGTCATAGCTTTTCTAGAGAAAGAAAGGGATGGGTATTTTTGCTTGCATCCTCTGTGCTAAGCCCTGGGGGGAGAGAGTGAATAGCTTGTGCTTCCATACCTGTTAAAAACTGTTTTTTTTTTTTTTTAATAGGGTCCTACAGGACTTGTGAATGCCAAGCCCCATTGGCTGTCAGAGCTAGTCCTGTCCCTCATGTGGCAGCCAGAAAAATTGGGATGCTAGATATGTGGACACACTTCTAGAGAGAAGCTGGAGACTTGGTTTTATTGTTGGAGTCAGCCAGAGGGAGAATGGAAGTGCCCACTAGCTCTTTGGGTCTTGGGGATGATTGAAGTCAGCACTTGTATGTGTGCTGATTACAAGTTGGACCCTCATGTACAGTGTATAGTCAAACCTTTTCCAGGGAATGACTGGGAGATGAGTGTTTTTGCTTTTTTCCCCTGTACTGAGTTCTAGATGATAGGCTGGATGTACCTGGTTTTGTTACAGTGTGTGAAACTCATGGACACATGCCCTGTTGGCTTTCAGAGCTAGGCGGTTTGGGGGCTGGTTCCTTGGGTAGCAACCTTAAAAATTGGAGTGTTAGGAATGGGAGCATGGTTCAATATAATGTAATTGTATATTGTGTGTGTGTGTGTGTGTGTGTGTGTATACAGTTGTGTATATATACACATATATACATATGCACACGTATATATGCAAATATATCTAATTGTATGTAAGAAAGCAAAAAATATTAACAGAATATAGGGGGAAAAAAATCTCAGTCATCTCAATTCATGTAGAAAGCACATTTGACAAAATCAACACTCTCTCATGATAAAAACACCCAACAACAACAAAAAAGGAAACTTCCAAACATCACTGAAATTAAAAGACACAAACATCCTGTGGATGTCAATCCTATCATGGATTGATAGACTTAATATCGTTAATATGTCAGTACTTCCCAAAGCAATCTATAAATTTGATATAGTTCCTATCAAAATCCCAATGATGATTTTTGCAGAAATAGAAAAATAAATCCTATGATCTATATGGAATCTCAAGGGATCTCTAATAGTCAAAATAATATTGAAAAAGAACAAAGTCAAAGCTCTCAAACTTCCTGATTTTAAAACTTACTACAAAGCAGGGAGTCTGGGTGGCTCAGTCAGTTAAAGAATCCGACTCTTGATTTCAGTTTAGGTCATGATCTTAAGGTTGTGATACTGAGCCCTGTAGGTCAGCTCCACACACAGCTTAAGATTCAATCTCTCTCTCTCCCTCTCCCTCTGCCTCTCCCCAACCCCTGCATGCTTGCTCTCTTTCAAATACATACATACATACATAAATAAAGCAACCAAAATAGTAAATAAATAAATAAAGTAATCAAAATAGTATGGTGCTGACATAAACACAAAGATCAATAAAATAGCATAGCTCAGAAATAAACACATATAAGTCAAATGACTTTGACAAGGGTACCAAGACCATTCAAAGAAAGGATAGTTCTTTTGACAAATGGTATTGGAAAAACTGGGTACCCATATGCAAAAGAATAAAATTGGACCCTTAATACCATATAAAAAATTAACTCAAAGACCTTACATTTGAGTCAAAGACCGAAATGTAATAGCTAATATATAAAACCCTTATATGAAAACATAAGGGAAAAGCTTCATAACATTTGGATTTGGCAATGATTTCTTGCACATTAAAACCACAGGCAACAAAAGAAAAAAAGATGATTTTTCATCAAAATTAAAAACTTTTTGCATCAAAGGGCAAAAGACCCTAAAGACAACCGATGGAATGAGGGAAAATATTTTTCAATCATTTATCTGATATCCAGAATGTATAAAGAGCTTGTAGAATTCAATAAAAATAAGTTAACCTGATTTAAAAATGCACACAGGACTGGGACAATCATTTCTCCAAAGAAGATAAACAATGGCCAACAAGCTCATGAAAAGATACTCAGCATCACTAATACTTACAGGAAAATGTAAATCAAAACTGTATTGCATATGTTAGGATGACTTTAATCAAAAAGAAAATAATGTGGACAAGGATGTGAAGAAATTGGAACTCTTGTACATAGCTTGTGGGAACTTAAAATGGAAGCACCACTGTGGAAAATAGTATGACAATTCATCAAAAAATTAAATATAGAATTACCATATGGTTTAGCAATCCTACTTCTGGGCAAATACTCAAATGAAAGCAAGAACTCGAACAGATATTTGTACACCCATATTCATAACAGCATTATTCACAATAGCCAGAAAGTAGAAACAACCAAAATATCCATCAATAGATGAGTGGATAAACTAAATGTGATATATGCACAAGAATATCATCCTGCCTTAAAAAGAAATTTTTTTAAAAGATTTTTTATTTATTTATTTGACAGAGAGAGGGAGAGATCACAAGTAGGCAGAGAGGCAGGCAGAGAGAGAGGGAGAAGCAGGCTCCCTGCTGAGCTGAGAATCTGATGCGGGGCTCTATCCCAGGACCCTAAGATTATGACCTGAGCCGAAGGCAGAGGCTTTAACCCACTGAGCCACCCAGGAGCCCCTTAAAAAGAAATTCTAATACATGTTACAACATGGATGAACGTTGAAGATACTTTGCAAGATGAAACCTGCCAGACACAGAAGGACCTTATGATTCCACTTAGATGAAGTGCTTAGTAATCAAGTTCAGCGAGACAGAAAATAGAATGGTAGTTGCCAGTGGGTAGTAAGAAGGACAAATGGAAACATTGTTTAAGGATACAGAGTTTCACTTTGAGAAGATGAGAAAGTTCTGAAGATGGATGGGAGCGATGCTGGCACAATAATATGAATATAAACTCCAGACCAAGATGTTGACATAGGTTCCTGAATTGCCCTCCTCCCATGCACACATAGAATATACAGCTACACGTGGAGCAATTCCCTCTGAGAGAAATCCAGAAACTATCTAGGTGACTTCTATACATCAACTAAGAAAAAACTGACATAGTTAACAGGAAAGGCTGGAACTTAATTTACCACAAACTCTACCCTCAGTACAGTGCCATACAGTCAAGAGGGAACCCCTAATTCCTAGCTTCCCTCTGAGAAGCAAAGAGTTGGAACCACATATCTAGCACTCCAATTTTTTCTTAAAGACTTTATTTGAGATAAAGAGAGAGAGTGAGTGAGAGCATGAGAAGGGGGAGAGGTAGGGAGGAAGAAGCAGACTTCCCACTGAGTGGTGACCCTAATATGGGGCTCAATCCCAGGACCCCAGGATCATGACCTGAGCCGTAACCTAGAGTCGGATGCTTAACCAACTGAGCCACCCAAATGCCCTTCTATTTTTTTAATAATTTTTAAAATAATTCTACTTTATCTCTGTTGTAATAATTATTCCTTTGTTTCTGCTAGCTGTGGGTTTCGTTCTTATTCTTGTTTCTTAACGTATAAAGTTAAGTTGTTGATTTGCAATATTTATTTTTCAATGTAATCAATTATAGCTATAAATTTCTTTCTTGGCACTACTTTTGCTGCATCACCTGTTTGGTATGTTGTGTTTTCATTTACATTTGTCTTGAGACATTTTCTAATTTTCCTTGCTATTTCTTCTTTGACCTCTTTTTAAATGCCCTTAAGTTTGAACTTTACCCCACACTCACTCTTCTCTCTTTTTCTTTTTCAAATATGTATTTATGTATTTATTTATTTATTTATTTATTTGAGAGAGAGAGAGAGTGAGAGTATGAGTGGGCGGTGAGGGGCAGAGGGAGGGGGAGAAGCAGACTCCCCATTGAGCATGGAACCTGACCTGGGACTCGATCCCAAGACCCTGAGATCATTACCTGAGCCGAAAGTAGACATTTAACTTACTGAGCCACCCAGGTGTGCCCCTTCCACGCTGTGTTTCAAATAAAGTAAATTTCTTTTGGAAGAGCTTTGAAGGTCTTTTTTCTCACCAACTGCCTCTCTTACTGGGCAAACTTTCAGAGCCACTGATCTGGAATTGGCTCCATTCAAAATCCATCAGCCTTACTGGTTTTCTTTCTAATCTAAGAAATGACTGTGTACTTACTGTTTCCTGTGCTTGTTTCTTTATTATTAATATCTATGTATCTCTTGAATGATTGCCTAGCACAAGTCACATTTTCATTTCTCGGTGATCTCCTGCTTTATGTGCAGTGTGCTGGTTGGGGACAGTTGTCTCTGATCTGTGTGCCCCTCTCAGCATGGATCGTTTGTCCTGAAGGTGAGCTAGGGTGAAGGTGACCAGGGCCCCAGTGTTCTTGGTTTTGTATACTTTGCCACATTCGCCAGGAATTTAGCCTTTGCATCTTGGAGTGGAGAGGATGACAAATGGTGGTGACCTTCCCTCCCTGCTGAGATACTATATTCCTTAACTGGGAGCTGAGGGGAGAAGAAGCCCTGTGGTCTCTGCCCCTGTAGTCCAGAGTGGAGCTTCCATCTTACAGACCTAATGGTGTTGGGGAAATGGATTGTGGCTCTGATTTTCTTACTTTAGCTCTCCTTTAGCATAAATTTTTCATCAACCTAATAACTACCATTCTTGGTTTAACTAAACAGTTGTTTTGAAGGAACAGTTTCTCCTAGACTTTGGAAATAATCTCTTTGATAATAAGGATATTCTTGTATATCCTCTGTTTTTATAGAGATACTGCTTGAATATTAAGAGGACTTCTAATTTGAGACTTATTTATATGATTTATAGTTGGTAGTCACTCTGTTTTTATAATATTGGGGAAGTATGTGTACTCAAAATGATTGCAGTTTTGTGGGAGTATTTTCTCAGTTCTGTCTGAGCAATTTTACCAGTATGAAGAGGTATAAGAGCTATATTCTGAATTTACAGATTGAAAAGTTGATAAATGTAAAACCAGGAAGGAGACTGTTATACTAGAGGTCCTCACAAGCAACAAGTACTTTTTCATACTCATTTCTGTTGTAGTACGGTGTCTGGCATAGAATGTAAATTTCTTTTTTTTTTTTAGAATGTTAATTTCTTGAAGGGAGAATCTTTCTCTCTGACAGTAACTGAATTATAGTAGGGATTCAGCAAATTTGTTCAGTGAACCAATGTATCAATAAAATAAAGAATCAAAATGGCAATTAATGTTTCAGGTTGACCTGTTAGGAAAAAAATTATGAAGTAGGAAATAACCAAAATGACCATAAATATATTAAGCAGTTTGCAGTCTCAAGGGTTCATTAGTGTTCTTCAGTGAGCATGAAAAACCATATTTAAGAATCTGGTAGCCTGATGTTTTCTGTTTTTAGGGTGATTTATGTCATCTGTTTTCTGCTTGCCCTCAGAAGCTCTGTGGAAAAAAAACTTGAAGATGAAAAGTCCAACTTTAGGATTTATTTTGCTATCTGACAAGTAGGAAGTATATTGGAGATATACCAACATCTTGGGGTCACCTTCACACCTTGATGACTCGCTTGTCTTATATGTCTCATTTAGAAGTATTTATCATAATCAGTACCTCTTGCAGATCAGAGTTGCAAAACTGTCAACAGTTATTTGGCATCAGGGAGAGCCTAACTTGAACCACAACTGCTCATGGTTATTTCTTTTTATTCAGTATCATTTTGGCCTGACCACTATTCCCTAAGATTTCCTCTCCCAAAGTGAACATATATTACGTGTAATTTTTGGCATAATAATACTGTAGATGCTAAGAGAATTTGCTCTGTAATGGAATCTGAAAATGAATCCTTGTATGAAGCAAGGGATCTTTTTTTTTTCTTTAAAGATTTATTTATTTTAGAAAGGATGCATGAGTGGGGGTGGGCAGGAGGAGACAAGCAGACTCCCCACTCAGCAGGGACCCCAACATGGGGCTTAATCCCTGGACTCCTGGGATCATGACCTGAACTGAAATCAAGAGTTGCATGCTCAACTGGCTGAGCCACCTAGGTGCTCCAGCAAGGAATCTTTTCTTTCTTTTTTTTTTTTTAAAGATTTTATTTATTTATTTATTAGGAAAGAGAGAGAGTGAGAGAGAGCATGAGAAGGGAGAAGGTCAGAGTGAGACGCGGACTCCCCATGGAGCTGGGAGCCCGATGTGGGACTCGATCCCGGGACTCCGGGATCATGACCTGAGCTGAAGGCAGTTGCTTAACCAACTGCGCCACCCAGGCGC
>CM052799.1:93448937-93474076 GCA_028533885.1 Nasua narica
TTTTTTTTTTTAAAGATTTTATTTATTTATTTATTAGGAAAGAGAGAGAGTGAGAGAGAGCATGAGAAGGGAGAAGGTCAGAGTGAGACGCGGACTCCCCATGGAGCTGGGAGCCCGATGTGGGACTCGATCCCGGGACTCCGGGATCATGACCTGAGCTGAAGGCAGTTGCTTAACCAACTGCGCCACCCAGGCGCCCAAGGAATCTTTTCTTAAGTAAGTTTATTATAGGTTAGAATAAATGTATTGAAAGAAGGTAAAAATTTTACTCAGTGGTTAGTTATGTGTGTGTGTGTACATGTATGTATGTATGTGTGTACATACATACAGAGAAATATCTTTAGTTTGATGCTACCAATTTCCTTGATACCTTATAATTCACTTTAAGTTGTGAGCTCTTTTTTCTCTCCGAGTATATTTGTTTAGAGCATATATCATAATAATAGAAATAATAAAAATAGAACTACCCTGTGATCCAGTAATTGCAGTACTGGGTATTTGCCCTACAAATACAAAAACACTAATTCAAAGGGATATATGCACCCCTATGTTTATTGTAGCATTATTAACAATAGCTAAATTATGGAAGCAGCCCAAGTGTTCACCCTAGAAGAATGGATGAAAAAGATGTGTATATATACAATGGAATAAAAAAAAGCAGTGAAAAAGAATGAAACTTGCCATTTGCAACAAGGATGGAGCTAGAAAGTATAATGCTAAGCAAAATAAATCAGAGAAAGACAAATACCACATAATTTCACTCAAATGTGGAATTTAAGAAACAAAACAGAGGAAGAGCTCCTAGGTGGCTCAGTTGGTTGAACATCTGACTCTTGGTTTTGGCTCAGGTCATGAATCTCAGGGTCATGGGATTGAGACTGGAGTTGGGCTCTGCATTCAGCATGGATATGCTGGAGATATCTCCCTCTCCCTCCACTCCTCCCCCTGAACACTCTTTCTCTCAAATAAATAATATCTTAAAGACAACAACAAAAACAAAACATGCAAAGATAAAGAAGAAAAAGAGAGACAAGCCAAGAAACAGACTCTTAACTATAGAGAACAAACAGATGGTTACCAGAGGGGAAGGAGGGTGAGTGGGTGAGATAGGTGATGGGAATTAAAGAGTACACTTATCATGATGAGCACTGAATAATGTATAGAATTATTGGATCATTATAGTGTGTGCCTGAAACTAATATAACACTGTATGTTAATTATATTGGAATTAAAATAAAAGTCAAAGGAACAAAATAGCATTGAAGAATGATCTTTAGTTTCACTGATTTCACTGAAATCGTTTTCTTTTTGTGTTTATATTAAATTTGAAAGGCAATGTGTTCTTTAAGAAAGGAAACATTTGAGTCAGTGTGACTCACAGCACCATTGGTTAGCTGAATCTCGGCTGTGTTGTCTTCTTTGAAGCTTAATTAAGTGTTCTCTAAAACAGGATGATAATGCCTGTGATTTGTGATCCATAGTTGTGAGCATAAAGCTGTCTGTGTGTTCTAGGACTTCAGCTCAGTTATGATAGTTAATTTCAACAGCCACAAATGAGTCAAAAAGCCAGTTGTCTATAAGCCACATATCAAACTTCTATATAATATGATGAAAGATGGGATAGTGGGATAATAGAAAGGTATAAGAAGAAGCAAGGTAACCCAGACTGCTAATAATTTTAATAATAAGTGCAGGTGAACTTTTGCCATAAAGATGATGATTGTATTAGCACAATGCCAAGATTATTAGAGTGCTAGGCTGAGAATATGGAAACCTGAAACTTAGTGCTGGTTTAATCCCCGTATTTGTGGAGATGAGTATTGTGCTAAAATGGGAAGAACATGGGCTTCGGGGTCAGCATTACTAGGCTTCAAATTATGGTTCTATCACTGGGCGAGTTATTCAACTTAAGTCTGTCCGCTTGTCTATGGTAATACATATCCAAAGTGTTAGGGTAAAGAAAATAGCTGTTATTTATTATTTCTTTCTCTTATTTTGGGTTTTGTTTGCTTCCCCCCACTTTTTCTAGTTTCTTTAGGTGAATATTGAGGCCATTGATTTGAGACCTTTTCCTCTTTTTTTTTTTCCTTTTCCTCTTTTCTGATATAAATACTTAATGCTATAAATTTCTCTCTAAGTACTATGTTGTGTCTCGAAGACTTTGGTAAGTTGTGTTTTTATTTTCATTCACTTCAAATGTTTAGGGCTCATTTGGCCCATTTCTGAGGGGATAGTTTTCTGAGGACTTTATTTGGTGCTCTGTATTAGAAAGTTTTCCTACTCTGGCTGGTAAGAGTACAACAATACCCAGCCCTGTGTAGGCTCCAGGGATTGTTCTGTTTACTCCTTTCTCTCTCAGTTTCAGTAGCTGCCTCCCACAAAATGCAGATTACTACTCAGCCAAAGACTTGAGTGGATACCTCTGCATGTTATCTAGAGCTCTCTCTTTGTAGCTCCCTTTTCCCCAATATGGTGCCCCAGAAAACCTTAGCTGCGTTGGCCTCCCCATACTCTGAACTCTGTCTCCTCAACTTATTGAGGCCACTAGACTCTGGGTTCTCCTGCCCTGTTCTGAGGCCTGGAATTTCTGAGGTATTTGCAGGGGTCATTGCATTTATTTCTTCTTAGCCGTTTCTGTCTTGTGCTGTTATCCATTCTTTGAAAGCTGACATTTCATACTCTCTGTTTAATTTTCTAGTTATTTAAGCCAAAAGGTTAAAACTAGTCCCTGTTACTCCGTCATGGCTGGGAAGTAGAAGTTCATCTTAGCATCTTAGTAGGTAATTGATATAGGCTAATTATCAAATCTTTTTAAAACAAATCACTCAAAAATTCTTATTGGCATAAATTCTCAAGGTGGGTGATTTTAGAACTGTGAATTAACATTGTGTAAGTTTTTATGCTTTTTTTTGTTTTTGTTTTTAATCTCAGTGCAATTCATAAATATAATAGTCTGGGACTTTTTTGGGGGGACCTTTTTTTAAGGTTTGACATTCGTAGAATATTAATATGAGCCTAATTTTGTTTTTAATGCTTTTTGAGCTTTTCCAGAAATAATGTTTTAAAAATTATATAGTTGGTCTAAATAGTGTTTGCTGACTTAGCACTGTTAAGTATTTAATGTTTTCAGTTATTTATGGGCTTACTGTATTTTTGTGACATATTTTAATCAGATATTAAGATCTAAAATCTAACTCATTAATAAAATATATAACCAAAAGTTATTGGGGAGAATTCTAAGAGTATACAAGGAGGGAGATGTAACTTTTTTTTTGAGATGAAAGATAATTGGTTACTGATTTAAAAAATGCTACAAATATAATATCTAGATTTGTGCGGTTTTTTTAACCTTATAATTTAAGGGTTTAACTTTTTTTTTGAAGGGTTTAACTTCTAATTAGTATATAACCCTCAAATTTCTGTCTTATTCAGTGCTTTCCTCAGTGATGTGCAGAAAGACATGGAAGGTATGACTATCAAATTTGCAAATGGCATGAAGCTTGGAATGGTTAAAATACTAATGTTTTGCCCTTGAGTCCTAAAAAAATAGGTACTGAAAAAAGGAAGAAAATAGCTTAGTAGCAGCATATGTCAAAAAGTTGTTGAAACAACTGCAGTGTTTGCCAGAAACATCAAAAATCAGAATCTATCAATAGAAGTGTACTATTAAGAGCATGTTAAAGAGTGATAGTTCCCTTTGTTACCTCTTGTTGATGTGTTTGATTAAAAATAATTTTTTGAAATGAACTTAGACATAGAAAAGCTGCAAAAAAATAGTACAGAGTTTCCATATATTTTTTACTCAGTTTCTTTTAGTGGTAACATTTTGTATAACCATGGTGCCCTTATCAAATTTGAGTAATTAAAATTTATACAATATATTAAATGAAGCACAGACTTCTTTCAGATTTCATAGGTTTTTTCCACTAATAATCTTCTTGGTATTCCAGGATCCAGTTCTGGCTATCTGTTGTTATATCGGTCAGATTATTTATAGTATGTTTGGGTTTTGGCCCCAAATTAAAACATAATAAAGCTTAAGAACCAAGTAAAATGCCACTTTTTCTGTTTCTGCCTCCTATAGTTTGAATGATTTGCTCTGTTCTATGCAGTTGAGCTACATGCTTTTTATACTTTGTTTTCTCTTATTGGATCTGTTAGTCCTTAGCCAAATAATTAATATTGGAAAGAACTCAGTCTTATTCATCCTCTTACAAAGAACCCTTATGAAATGAGACCATTGTATTCAGAGCATAGTGTTAAAGGAACTTAAAATAACATGTGTAATGGTTAAAGTATATTTTATAGTATTAGAAGAGCATAATTTCCAATTATTTGTGAAAAAAGAATTAAATGTGTCCTGTATGTGAAAATTATGAGTAAATTTTGGCAGAATGATCTGATAAAAAATTAGGGAAAAGAACAGTGGATATTTTTTAAAATCATGGAAAGTTGTCGATATAAATAAATCCAGCTGTCTCAAATTAGGAAAATGTTAGCTAATAAAGTACGATCAGTATAACTCTTTGGTCTATGCTGGAATGTTGAAATTATGACACAGCTTCCTTTGACATCTTTGTTGTTTGAAATATTTATATCAGATTTTGGAGTCAGCCTTAATCACCTTTTTAGACTAACATTTTGGCTTGTTCATTTTTGTAAGTGTTCATTCTTCTTTTTGTTGCCCGTTTTGGTTTTTACCTAGTTGGGTTTTATTTTGTTATCTTATGGAAGTAGTATAAACATCGTGTTTGAGAACATAGGTTCTGGAGTCAGACTTCCTGGGATTGAATGCCTGTTCTGTAACCTTGGGCAAGTTACCTAACCTTTTTGAGACCTTAGTTTTCTCATCTTCAAAGTAAAGATAATAACAGTAGTTACATACTTGGGTTAGTGCATAGATTAACTGAATTAGAATATTGAAAGAGCATAGTGCCTGACACACAGTATTGAGTGCCATGGCTCAACAAATGTTAACTCCTTGCTGTTACTGCAATAAATTAGTTAATTTATAACTTTATAGTCACTAACAATATAACTCACCTCTCTCATTCTGCTTTTAACTTTTATATTCTTACAAAGGCAAAGATGTACTGCTGCCTTTCAACATTTTTGTTGACATTAAAACTGCAAACACTTTTCTTAATTTTACTTTTTTTTTTTTAAGATTTTATTTACCTGACAGCATGTGTGCACACAAGCAGGGGGAGCAACAGAGGGAGAGGGAGAAGCAGACTCCCCGCTGAGCCAGATGCAGGCTTGATCCCTGGGATCTGAGATCATGACCTGAGCCGAAGGCAGCTGCTTAACAGACTGAGCCACCCAGGCACACCTTAATTTTACTATTTATATAGTTTAACATATAGTGCACACTGAAGGGAAAGAAGGTTACGGTGCTTTTCAGCCTGAAACAATCTTTTAAACAAAACCACTTTATCAAATTATCTACCTATTATGTACTTATTAACCAGTGTAATTTATCAACAAAAGTAATTTTTCCACAATGTTTATCCTGAAATACTGTAGTTCTAAATACCTTCTGAAGTATTAAAGCAAAATTATATTCAATATGATTTTATGTATAGGTTATTTTGAATATTCCAGTTAAAAAGTGGTAACCCAAACTACTTTGGGAAGCTTGGCAATATTTACTAAAGCTTGAGACCCCATGATCCAGCTTGATATCCGATGGTTCTATTTTTATGTACATACTTAAGAGATGTGTATGTGTGTTAATGTCCATGGAATGTTTATAACATCACCATTTGTAGTAGCTCCTAACTAGAAATCACCTTCACGCTCATCAGCAGTAGAATAAATTTTGGCATAGTCACACAATGTAATACTTAATAGAAATGGCAGTAAAATATCCTCCAAGTGTAGTCGCTCAACAGTAGGGCTGAATCTCACAAATACAGCATTGAGAGAGAGAAGTCTAAAAGACCACTTGCTATACTATATGGTTTTGTTTATGTCAAATGTAAAATTAGGCAAAATGAAGCTGTTAGAAGTCTATGTAGTGACATTAGGAATGGGGTTTGAGAAGTAGTGACTGACAGGGAGGATGAAGGGAACTTCCAAAGTACTGTTAATGATCTATTTCCTGATACAGGTGTGTTCAGTTTGTGAAAATTCATCAAGCTGGAAAATTATATTTTGTGTACGTTGCTTTATGTGCAGTCACAAAAGCTTTCAAAAGAAATCGACATATTTATATATTGTAAGCCTATTGCATTATACCTTTGGTGATATTGAGGTGCCAGTCTGCATGCACTATTTTTGTCCAGCGTTCTTGTTTAAACATTAGGGAATTATAACAACAGAGAGTATGGATGGGCATCTAGTTTAAGTATCCTCAGCCTTGGTAGTTTTCTTGGGCTTCCTACCTGTTGGCATAAAGTGCCCTATCAGAAAGTAGAGGTGAGGAGGATCTTTGATTACAGAGCAAGCATCTTTCAATAAGAAGAGATTGGCTCTGAGAGGTGACAGCAGGCACGTGGACCTGTCTTAAGGTAGCACCTTCTCGAACATTCTTATTCAGGGATAGGAAGTTGTGCCAAATTAATTAACAAAGCCCATTACACTACCCTGTAGACTTTGTGGGTGATACAAAGTTTTACTTAGTTTGCTTTTAGTTTTAAGTGACTCATATCTCAGGGAAGGATAAGAATTAGTAAGTTGATTTAGCAAGTTATTCTTTTAGCATAGTCTGCAGGAAAGATGATATTTAATAATTTAAGAGCTGGTTTTTTTTTAAGACTTCATGCAATTTTCTGTTAATGCAACTGGATTGTTTTTCGGACATTTAGCTTATGTATATTTGACTTTCGTAAATTTTCTTATGCTTAAAAATAATACACATTTGTCATAACAGCTATAACAATAGTTATTAAAATACAAAACCCCGGGGTGCCTGGGTGGCTCAGTGGGTTAAAGCCTCTGCCTTCGGCTCGGGTCATGATCTCAGGGTCCTGGGATCAAGCCCCACGTCTGGCTCTCTGCTTAGCTGGGAGCCTGCTTCCCCCTCTCCCTCTCCCTGCCTCTCTGCCTACTTGTGATCTCTGTCAAATAAATAAAATCTTTAAATAAATAAATAAATAAAATAAAATACAAAACCCCTTTTCCAGTTTCACTTGTAGATCTTTTTTGTGTATATCTGTACATACCATAAATTCACTGATTCTACAATGCATTTTTTTTTTATTACCCTGTGTTCTAACTTATCTGAAATTGGGATGTGTCTTTCAATTGCTGTCCACTAGGTGGCAATCATAATGGAGTTGACTTCACCGGACATGGGAAATTAGACCATAGCTGTTCATATTATTTTCACTTCAGTTAAGTTATATTCCTTGTTGGTACTGTATGGATTCAGTTTGATTGCTGTTACAATTATCTTGAAAAGAACTTCACTATGTGATTTGTCATTAAAGCAAAAAGTTAGTGTTTGTGGAGAAAGGCACAGAAAAGGCAACAGGATATAAATTTAACATGATTGAAGCAAATATTCATTGTTGGAAGGGTAACCACAGTTCTAGTTCTCTGCAAAGTAAAAATCAAGTGCTTTCTGGAATCAAGAAGGAGAGAGATTTTATGAATAAATGAAGGTATGCCGCATTTTATTCCTGAAATATGTAAAAGCATTTCCCATTACAAGCCAATCAGTACAACCTAAGGCAGGAGAAATTGCCATATCCTGTGCATAGGTGATTGGTGTGACCAATTCACACACCATATAGGAGGGCTATAGTTAAGGCACTGTGTCCTGTGTCATAGCTTTAATTGTTCACTTCTTATAAATTTACTGAATTTGGTGATTTTTTTATATGTTTATTCAGTGTTTTACATATGTTGAGATAGTCATTTGATTTTTCTGTTTTAATCTGTTAATGTAACATTTTTTTCTGTTAATGTAACATTTTATGTTAATATATTTTCTGATGTCAAACCATCCTGTATTTTTGGGAAAGCAACTTGATATTTTCTTTTTAAATTAATAGTTATATTGTGGATATCTTTTTAATTTAGTGTGTATAGATTTACCTCATTCTTTTTAATAGCTCCATTATTTTTCTGTTGTGTGTGTTTTTTAAAGATTTTATTTATTAGGGAGAGAGCGCACGAGGGAGAGAGAGCAAGCATGAGTAGGGGGGCAGAAAGAAGAGGGAGGAAACAGGCTCCCTGCTGAGCAGGGAGCCCAATGTAGGACTTGATCCTAGGACCCTGAGATCATGACCTGAGCTGAAGGTAGATGCTTAATGACTGAGTCAGCTAGGTGCCCTATTGAATGTTTTTTTTAAAATAGCTCCCATACTGATGTGCATGGTTTCCAGCTTTTGCTATTAAAAACAATGTAGCAGGGAACATCTTTCTACATATATCTTAATATACTCAGGTTAGTATTTCTATAGGACAAATATCTAGGAATGTTGTGAGTTTTCATTGTTAGATAATATTAAAGAATGTAAAAGTTAATTTTAAAAAAGTATTTACTTGGTTTAGAAATATCAATCATCACTGGAAAACATACCAACATGCTAACAGTGGTTTGTCTTTGGGGTGACGGGCTTATGTGTGATTAAAAAAAAAAACTTTAGTGGTAGAAATGGAATGAACTTTAAAAAACTAAGTGCTTATGAAATCAAATACTACTTTAGAAGTCCTGGGATCATGAACACTTGGGATGGTAGGAACTATTGTAGCTCCCAGGTAATTCATCTAGCATAATGTAAAATACATGAAGCAATCTAAAAGATGTTTGTGGAAGTAAGTTGAATTGATTTTTTTTTTTTAATTTAACAGAGAAAAAAAACTTCTTGCCAATTCTTTTTCAGGGTTTTTTGATTAACTCAAAACCAGAGAATGCCTGTGAACCCATAGTGCCTCCACCGCTAAAAGACAATTCATCTGGCACTTTCATCGTGTTAATTAGAAGACTTGATTGTAATTTTGATGTAAAGGTAATGTTTGCTTTTTTCCTTTTTTTGATTACTTTTTTTTAGTTTATCTACCTTGAATTCTTCCTTGTTTCAGAAGGGCTTTAAGAAGGTGTGTAGAATTCATCCAGATTTAAAAAAAAAGGTGAGAGTGAAAGGAAAATGGGAAGTTGGTGAAGCCAAGCAAGAAAGGAGCAGATTTATTTAAGATTTTATTCATCTGCTACCAAATTGACTCTAAGCTTTAAGCAGCCAGTACAAAAAGGAGGACAGCTCACAATTCATAGTTTTTACAAGACTGTAAACAAATTGACGAGGATAAAAATGATTGCTATTGGTTCTAAGGATTTTCAGGTGGTTATTGGGAATCTTGAACTGTGGTTTAATATTAGAATATTGTTTGATCTAATCTAGGAATGGAAACATTAACCTTCAGTTTTAAACCTTTACTCTTCCATTGCCAATGCTACACATATATTTATGTTGACATTGGGATTTCTCTTTTGCAATAAGATAACTATGTCACCTGTACAAAGTTTGTCTCCCTTATGTGCGTTAGGTCAGATAGTAAAACAAAGTTTGCCATAGGACTTCCCTCCCTATCAGTGCTGCTCTAAAGGTACGGTTTTTTGATACTTCTAATGCTGTCTTTACAAATCTGCCTTTGGATGGTCATGGCCAAAGAGCCACATCGAGGCCTGTATAAAAGCCTTGATGTTACTTTTACTGAACCACCTCAGACTTGAGTGTCATATAGTTTCTTGCGTGTATCTTAGAGAATAGCATGGGATATTACTTCATGGACTTGACATAGCTTGATCTTAGATGATTTGTTCAGTAGGAACAGACCCCTGCTGTGCCTGAATTTTTGTCTCTGCTTCTTCTATTTATGAAAGAAATGACACTTCCATAATAAACTTGTTAAAGGAATAAAATAATAACTGTAAAAGGGTTTGGAAATGTAGAGCATTTTGTAAATGATAGGTCTTGTTACTGTTGTATATCATTTCCAAATCTTAACTCTTAGTTGCCTTTAAATGGGAAATAAATTAGAACTTGAAGTCAAATGTAGATTTCCTGCTCTTCAGAATTGTCTTTTTTTATAGTAGTTTTAATTTAAGCCATTTTAAGATTTGATCTAAAACTAAACTGTAATAATTGCAGATTGTTTCAACAAAAAGGGAACATTATTGTAGTATTTCATTAGTTTCTTGCTGCTCAGAAATTAAAAGTAAACTAAAATTTGCTGATTCTAAGGTTTATTGCATTATTATGCTATGTAATTTTTGTCTCAGTCTGGTGTTTATTAACTAGAAACAATACATTTTTTTAAATAACTTTTTTTCATTGGGGATGGAAGGTGGTTTACTGCAAATTTTAAGGAAATACTGTCGTTGAATGTTTATTTTTGCTGGTGAAAACACAACTCTGGAATGAATAGGTAGGCTTATTAGTCCTCTTGTCCCTTGAGTGGATCCTCATCATGACTCTGAGTGTTTCTGATAGAATTCTATGATTAACTGTACTCCAGCTCCTCTCTTCCTACTTCCTGCCTTGAATTTGATGCTGCAGCCGTTCACCTCCTTAAAGTCTCTTGACTTGTACAGTGCTGACTACACCTTTGTGCCTTTATTGTGCCTATTTCCTCTGTTCAAGATCTCTGTCCAAGATGACATTTAAGTGCTAGCTGAGGGTGTTATCTTTTCTACAAGGCTCTTTTCTTTCTGCCCTCTCTGATAGGATGAATCATTTCAGCTCAATGTGCCACTCTTCTACTTTGTAAATATCTTCTTTACTCCTTATCACATTATTTTTATTATATTTCACTTGTGAACTGTTTAGAGTTCATGTTTTAATTCTAGTTATTACCTAATTTGTATCATAGTGCATCGTAGAAGAGCAATAAAGGTTTGTTAAATCAAGCTATGTAGTATAGTGGTAAGCCTTCTCCTTATGCGTATAGTGCATTTTTAAAAAAAATATGTACATGGAAACATGTTTAAATTGAGGATTCTCATCTTAGAAAGAAAAATGTTAGAAATTTTCTCATTATACCTCACTATGTAGATACAGTTTTAATGACTAAGGTTGTAGTCTGTGGTACATGTTTTTAAACTCTGCTATCTTTCCTTCACAAATAAACAAGAGTCTATTATAGCCATTTAAGGATAAAGATTCCTTACTCATATTTTTCCTAATGGTTTCTGTCTTGTCTCATTTGTGTTAAAAATATGAGACCATAGTTTATAGGGAAGACACGTTAATTTTAATTAAGGTCTGGAAACACACTGCATACATTTGAGTCCTCCCACCTTTTTTTTTTTTCATTTGAAATACAACTTTATTCTGATTCTCAACTAAAAAGAATGGGAATGACAGTAACAAATTAGATTTTACCACTGGATATTGTGACGTGACTAAAGCAGTCTTTTATCTGAAACTCAGGAAGGAAACAGTTGCATTCCAAAATAGCCAAATATACAGTTCCAAAAAATGGAAGGTACTTTTAAAACTGCCACATTCACTCCGAAGCCCATTAATCTCCTTCAGCATCCCCAAGATTAAGCACAGGTGCTGTTCAGCTATATAATAAAGTGGCAAACATGCTACACCACTAATACTGGACTTCTGGGGGCACCTGGGTGGTGCAGTCAGTTAAGCATCCACCTCTTGTTTCTGACTCAGGTCGTGATCTCAGAGATCAAGCCCCATGTCATACTTCTTGCTCAGCACGAAATCTGTTCCAGATTTTCTTTCTCTCACTCTGCCCCTCCCCCTGCTTGCTCTCTTTCTCCTTCTCCTTCTCAAATAAATAAATCTTAAAAAAAAAAAAAAAACAAACAAACTAGACTTTTGACACAGCACTTTCTCACAGATAATCATCCTCATCCAGGCAAACAGTTGTCTAAGCAACCTCTAGATCATGCTTATACTGTGTTGCCAAAGTTAGGTCCCCTAACAACCTCTGATGGGGCAAGAGCAGGCATGGCAACAAACTCCAGGTTAGGGTCTCCAGTTAGTTTTCTAAAAGACCACAGAAGGGCTTTTCAAAGTTGTAGTTACTTCTTTTGGCAGAAATGTCACCGTACTAAAGGTTCTTCTTTGAGTGGAAGAAAATAGATTCTGTCTTAACTTTCTTGTTCTTTTTTTTTTTTTTTTTAAGATTTTATTTATTTACTTGACAGAGATCACAAGTAGGCAGAGAGGGAGGCAGAGAGAGGAGGAAGCAGGCTCCCCGCTGAGCAGAGAGCCCGATGTGGGGCTCGATCCCAGGACCCTGGGATCATGACCTGAGCTGAAGGCAGAGGCTTTAACCCACTGAGCCACCCCTGTGCCCCTTAAGTTTCTTGTTCTTATCATCTACTTTGTTGCCCGATGGGGATGTTCCCACACACTTGTACCAGATTTCCATGCCAGTTAGGTACATTCTTGTAAGTAACCCTTGATATTACATCAAACATTATAATGCACACTGGGCCTGGATGTAATAGCCATCCCTCAGCCCACCAAGTTTCTTCTGACCAGCCGTATCCCCTACATTGAACTTAATAGGTCCTCTGTTGCTATGGAGCACAAGGGAATGGACCTCAACATCCAAGGTGACTGTACTTCTCAAATTTATCAGTGAGATAATGTTTCACAAATGTGGTTTTTCTAGTACCACCATCATCAACCAATACCAGTATGAATTGGACTTGGGATTTTCCTTGGGCAGCTGCATGTTGTTGCTTCCAGAAATGTCTCTGGTCTATCTGACTGAACTGAATCTCATTTTTATTGTTTGTTAGCCATGTGATCTTAGGCAAGTTATTTTACCTCTGTGTGCCTCAATTTCTTTATCTGTAAAATAGGAATTGTAATGTTCCCTACATCATAGAATTGTTATAAGGATCAAATGAAATAATCAGTGTTCAGTGCTTATCAAACAGTGCCTTGCACACACCAAGTAAGCAGCAGATATTAGCCATTGATGTTTTACACTTCTTGCCATTGGTGTAAAAGAGAGTAAGAATAAAGATGGCAAAAATACTGATTGTATTAGGCCTAGAAGTTTCTCATAATCCACTGTTTGCAAGATGGATAACCAGGAAGGCCAGTGATATAATTCAGCCTGAGTCCTAAGGCCTCAGAACCAAGGGATCTAATGGTCTGGAGTCAAAAGGTCCAAGAATCAAGAGCTCTGATGTCTGAGGGCAGGAGAGGTGGATATCAGGAAGATCATCCATTTGGGCCCTCAACAAATTGGATGATGCCCAACCACGTTGATAAGAGTAGTAGATCTTTTTTAGTCTATCAAATCGAATGCCAGTCTCTTTGAGAAACCCCCTCACAGATACACTACAAAATACTGTTTTACCAACTCTCTGGAATCTCTTAGCCCAGTCTTGTTGACACATACAACTAACTGTTGCATTGACATTTCAGAAACTAAATTATTAACTGATAAGTCACACTATGGTGCAGTAACTCAATGACAGTTGAGTGTGAAATTTCTAATGTGATTTATGAAGGACAGTTTAGTCATGCCAGCATGTAATATATAAAATATAAGTTTCATGAATACACAAGAGTAAGAAGTATGGATCACCTATTAAGGTAATATGAAGTAGATGAATTTATCATAGTTACTGGAAAAACAACTGGAATTTCATCCCAAAGAGCATTTCTTTGGGTAGTCATTGGTTGATAGGCTATTAGCTTTATTAGCTAAAATCTTCAGATCAAAAACCTATGCCTATATTTTCTGGGCTTCCAAATTGATGATTATATATAGTTTTTTATTAAGTATGTTTTAGAACCTAATCACTTAGAATGTATGTTATAGTACTTCTCTGAATTGAAAATAAATAACTCTGTATAAATAGGGGTTCATTCATATGTGTATCTACAATTCTATATGAATACATTGACTTAAGAAACTAGTTAAAAAAATAACTTTCTTATTACTGCTGTAGCCTCCTGGGACCAAGTACTAGAAATGCTTAATTCAGCCCCATACAGAATGCAGCAGTGGACAGTAGTTGCAAGGTTATATTTTTTTTGTCATGCCTCCTATTGAAAATGATACCCAAATTATCTCAATGAGAATTAGCTGTACTTTATAAAGCTTTCCTTGGAGAAAGAAACCCTTTCCATTGTGGAGAGCAGAAGGGAAAAGAAGAAGTAAAATTTCATTAAGATCTTTCAGTAATTGTGATGGTGGTAATCTTGGTGATGTGGTGGGTATTTTGGGGTTTACTCTTTGAAATTCTTTAGATTATTTTTTTTTGAAGATGAGTATTGTACTATAACTGAAGAAACCTAGGCTTCTCTTATTTCTTCCTTAGAAGTCAATGATAAAGTGAAGTGGTGTTCTACAATAAAGAAAATGGCACATTTTTTCCTATACAAACTATCCCAAATGTTTTCTGACTCAGATAGCCGATAAGACAGCAGAAATGCAATTAATAATTTTTGGAAGGTAGGAAATTGTACTGTTTGTAACATTCTAAGTTAAAGAGAGCGCGGTTTTAATTTTTTTGTCTTCTGTTGAGAGAAGTAGATCTACTGTTGTAGATCAGACTGATCTACTGAAGTAGATCTACAGTAGAAGTAGATCTACTATCTGAGCCTTTTAATTTATCTTGCTCTAAAGAAATGCAGCAAAACCCATACTCAGAATTAGTTTTTGGATATGTAGGATGTCCAGAGGGCTAGTGAGAACTGTTGATTATCCACCAGCTGCTTATTCTGAAAACAGTCACTTTTATTCACACTGACAAAAACTGTATCCTCTGAAAAATGCAGCTCTTTAGAGGAAAAGCTAAACAATGTCATTTTGTTTATCTTTGTACAATGCTTCCTTTACTGTGACAACATGTAATTGTTTGGGAATGCTAGTTTTGGGTGACTATTTGAAGTTAAACATTGCTGACTCGGATAAAGGTATTATTAAATTTTTTAATTAGAAAAATGTAATCTCTGGAGGCAGGGAGTTTTCAGAAGACTTGAATTGGCATCCCAATGGGAAATAGGACTTTTTCCCTTAGTTTCTGTTTCAAGAACATTAAAATCACTTTAAATAGAACTTTTCAGAACTACACAAATTTCTATGTTTATAATCAAATAAAGATTAGTTGTCAGAAGTCTGTTCATTGCCATTGCTGTTCAAGATATTTTCATCATATGGTTAATACTAAGTCAACAATTTCTTCAAATAATCCTCTTATTTTAATTGAACTCTAGGGAAACTTAGTAAACAGATATGGTGCAATGTATGTATTTCTGAATTTAATTACCATTTTTTGTTATAATTACTTTTGAATGATGTAGCTGCATCAAGAAGTTGTTATTAAGAAGCTGAAAGCACTTAAATATTATTCCTTGTACCTTTTGTTTTTGTTTTTTCCTGACATGGATGGAATTGTGTTTGGATTATAGGTGATAAGGAATACATTGGTACTCATTTTCTGTTGGAATATGACTTTTATAAAACTTAGCTGGTGTACAAACCCCCTTTACCTGACTTATGCCTTTCTTTCAAATCACATCTGTACTTTGCCTGTCCTCTCACCTTAACCTTCAAGAGTTTTATAAGTCCGCATATGCGTTGAGCAGTCTCCCTTTCTGTCTGATTTTTACCATGTTCTGCATGTGGATTAAACACCCTCTGCTTGGTTATCTGGACAGCCTGACCTTATTTTTGCTCTAAGATGAAGTAATTTCCTGATTTTTCTCCAAGTGGAATAGATCACTTCTTCTTTAATATATTACTTAATCCCATTTAATCACTTTCTTTTATATATTCTCTAATCTTGGGGAGGGGGAGGATAATGTTTTAGATTCTATAGTGTTAGTGTCTGATACATTGTATGGCATCTGGTGGGTGCTCAGTAAGTATTTGCTGAATGAACTAATTTAGAAAACTTTAAGGGTTTTCAATTTAAACTGGATTAAGGAATAAACAATATTATCGGAACCTTCTGTTGCCTCCATGTTCGCTTCACTTAACTGTTCTTGGAAGTATTTCTAAATCTAGATACTCATTTATCCCATAAACATTTTTCTCTAAGTACTAGTGTTTTATGAAAAATTTCAAAAATTACCATAAAATTTTTGGGGGTTATTTGTATGACCTTATAATAAACATACTATTTTTTGATGAAATTTTAGCATCTTATAGTCCTCCCAGTTTTCTTTTCTAGTTTTACCTTTTATTATCCTCTTTTAGGCCTCTAGGCTGGGATTTCCAGGATTTCACTTTTGTTTCAGTAGTACCAAGCAAGTAAATATGACTTTGACTAGAAATTAAACTGAAAATTATCTCAAAGTCACTTAATATCATTATTTAATTTTTCCTACTCTTTTCTATATTCCTACAAAGTAATTTATAGCATATGTTATTAATCTACTTCAGAATCATGTTTAAAAGATTCTGCAAGGGGCGCCTGGGTGGCTCAGTGGGTTAAAGCCTCTGCCTTCGGCTCAGGTCATGATCTCAGGGTCCTGGGATCGAGCCCCACGTCGGGCTCTCTGCTCAGCGGGGAGCCTGCTTCCCCCTCTCTCTCTGCCTGCTTCTCTGTCTACCTGTGATCTCTCTCTCTGTCAAATAAATAAATAAAATATTTAAAAAAAAAAAGATTCTGCAAAATGATTATTTTCGAGGATTCTTGGGGGAATGGAAACATTTCTACCCACATATGGTTCAAACAGCTTTGTGCTGCTAGCTCATTAATTTATTCATTTGTTTCTTCTGCCCTTTAATTGATAAACATATCTGCATTTTAATAATTAGGTTCCTAGGGACACCTGCCTGGCTCAGTTGTTAAAGTATGTGACTCTTGATCTCAGGGTCATGAGTTCAAGCCCCACATTGGGTATGGAGCCTACTTAAAAAAATAGTAATAATTGTGTTCCTTTATACACATTTATGTTTCCTTTTTAATGTTTATGCAATAGTAAAATGATAAAATACTCTTCTTTTACCAGAGAGTAATATTCATTCAAAGAAACCTAAAAAATAGTAAATTTCTTGTACTTTACCCTAATGAAATGTGTGAAACCCCTGACTTTATTTACATATTTCTTCCCCGCATTCTTTTGTTTCAAAATCAAGATGTTTAGATTACTCAGATACACTATAAGCAAAGGAGGTCTAGGAAGGAGGAAAGATAGGATATAAAGGAAGAGGAAAAGATGGATTATATCATTGAACTTCTGTAATGAGAGAGAAATGTTAGTAGAGCCTAGTACCATCTTCTGTGGAGCTTTTCCCAACATGGCCTGTAGTGATCCCAAAATAACGTGGAGGAGAGAATGGCGTTGGAATGGGATTTAATCTTGACAGGATTCCTTGCTGTAGTTATGGATCTTATTTCAACCATTGATTATTCCCTGCTATAACATTTCTAGGAATTTATTTATTTATTTATTTTTATTTATTTTTAAAGATTTTATTTATTTATTTGACAGAGAGAGATCACAAGTAGGCAGAGAGGTAGGCAGAGAGAGAGGGGGAAGCAGGCTCCTGCTGAGCAGAGAGCCAGATGCGGGGCTCGATCCCAGGACCCTGAGATCGTGACCTGAGCCAAAGGCAGAGGCTGTAACCCACTGAGCCACCAGGCGCCCCATTTCTAGGAATTTTTATCATATAAGTAGAATTATCAGTTTTACATTGACATCTGAATCTACTAGTGCTGCTCCATTCTCATCTGCATTGCTTTGATCATTTGAGAAAGAGATTCTATTTCTTAATTTCTTTTTACTTCCTTAGATGAAAAAGGAAGATCATAGGCAGGTTTTGAGAACTATCTTTATTCTCTAAGTTTCCCATTAATTTCTCTCTCTCTCTCTCTTTTTTTCATTTCTTTCCCTTTTAAGGAAAACAACTTTTTCTTCTGTGTTAGACATCTAGGCTGGGAGACAGGGTAGTTTGTGCCAGGCTGACGTTTGAGTTACTGTGGCTTTGTGTTGGCAGTTCCGAAAGAAAAGAAAACCAGTTTTCCAGAGAATTTTTTCACTTGGCATTTGGAAGCAGAGTTAGACTATATTTTCTGCACAAGATCCTTAGAAGTCCCATAGAGGTTGAACTGTAAAATTCAACTTTTTCAATTTTTTCAGGTTCTGCTAGAACTCCCAATTTTTTCAGATTCTGCTAGAACCACCAATACCCAGTGTATAGCCAGCAGGTCAGAAGAGGCTAGGTTCCAGACCCACCCAGGATCTGTTATATATGGTTTTCTTTTTTGTTTTGACTTCTTACCTTTTTGTGTTTTGAAACTAGCACACACAGAAAGTATTTATAATGTATGTATATGCAATCTCATAGTAAATGAATATCGGAATACTCACTACTAAAGTTTGAGACCTGTCACTTATTGATGTTCGTTACTTAATGTTAATTAAATTTCATTAAAGTCTACATTAGATAATTTTTTTTCTTTGAAGTTTTATTCTAACTACAGATCATATTAAACCAGTATTCATATCTGATCATGAGGGAGCTTGCTATTTGAAATATTTTTATAGTAATTTCAAATGTTTTAATAGAGTAATGTTAAATATATCACAAAGTGATTGTTAAAGCTGCTCATTTTCTGTCTTATATTTGAAAAAGCTTGTGATGAAAAAAGTTCTTTGCTAAGGCTAGACCAAACCCAAAAGTACTGTGCATTTCCTTTTCCTTTATAGTAGATTCTCTTTTTATATATTATTGTTTTATTTCTCCCTAACTTGATTCTAGCCTAAAAGTCCCATGGCTGCTTTCTCATGTCAGCTTCTTGGGAGTAGAACTTAGGTTTTATGAAGTTCTGTGTTTTTTAGTACAGTGCCTGGCACACAAAAATGAATGAGCAGTAAAGAAGGGCATATGCTCAGAATTCTACCACTGGGTGGTGCTGAGCATTAAAATGCTCATTGTAATTGTTCTACAAGTGTAGTCCATAGTCCAAGTCTGTCCATACTTGGGAATTCTTGGTTGGCTCATAGTAAGTGCAGAATTGTCTTTCTGTTACACAAAAAGTTCTTTTAACAAGCTTTATTCACAGTGGTAGGTGGGTTGAAATGGAGCTTCTCATTCTCATTAGGATGAAAAATAAGATTTGATTAGAATAGAATATGAATTCTGGCAGTATCAAAAATGTGAATTTTGATCATATTTTTCATTTTAACATAAGTTTAATATGCATATGTAACTAGAGAATAATTTATGGATACCTCTAGTAGACTTAAATTGCAATTCTGAAAATTTATTTAGGCAACTTTTAACTGATGTAGTTAATTCTAACTGGTAAAAGTTCATTACAAAGTTTTTTTTTTTTAAAAAACATCTTCAAACTAGTGACAATATTAGAAATAGCTACACATAAAGGTTTATTTGTGTTTTCTTAACATCTCTAAGAAAAGATTGTTTTTAGTTTTAATTTATTGTACTACTCATGTCCCAGATAAAATATTAAAACTTCATTGTAAACAGCCTCATTTAGAGACCTATAAGCTAAAGACTTTGACATTGTGATGGTGTATTGCAGAATAGTGTTGCTGCAATAGAAAGCACAAATTTCTTTTCTGATTGCAATCTACAGAACATTAAGAACTCATTATATAAATAGGTTTTCAACTTTTTTGACTAAGAAAGTACAGCCAAATCCACAATAAGAAATTTATTTATTATTATTTTTTTAATATTTTATTTATTTGACAGAGAAAGATCGCAAGTAGGCAGAGAGGCAGGCAGAGAGAGAGGGGGAAGCAGGCTCCCTGCTGAGCAGAGAGCCCGATGTGGGGCTCTATCCCAGGACCCTGAGATCATGACCGAGCTGAAGGCAGAGGCATTAACCCACTGAGGCACCCAGGCGCCCAGAAATTTATTTTTATTCTTGCCCCAATATGTATACAACACATAGCCTATAATAAAGTTTGATGAAAAAGTATTTAGCAATACTACTTATAATATTCTGGTATATGAAATTTCTTTTTATTAAAAAAGTTTACCCAGGTCCACAAAATTTTCATACCCACAATTTTTACTACCTTCAATATTTAAAAATTGCTTCCCATGTACCAAAACAAAGATAGACTTTAAAATGCTGCCACTGGACTATAACCTAAAATCGTTCGTTTTTAAATTTCCCAAGGATCCTAGTTTCTGTTTTCTGCTATACTTGAAACAAGTAAGTATGGCTTTGCATACAAACACCTATTTTACCAGCCCTACCAAAAATATTTTCTAATTAAATAAATTCAACTTCTCTCCAAGCCTAAATAAACATATGCCATTTGTCAAAAGGTCCACTGTCTTAAAATATAACCTTACATTAGAGAGGGAACATGCCTTTGTATCACAATAGTAAATGTCATAAAGTTTCAGCATTAAAACCACATACTTTTCTTGACAGTTTTTCTTGGAACTTTTATGTACTCATTATTTTTTTGTAAGAGTTGAATTCTTACCAGGTTTACTTCTTTGTTTCTCTACCAGAAAAAAAAAAAAAAGGTAAGGATGGGGGAAGGCTGGAATGACTACTAGTTTAGCCTACTACTAGTGAGTACAGACAGAGAGGAAGTGCCGTTTAACACTTAACATTAAGGAGAAAAACCAGCTAGGGTCTGATGCAGCCTATTCATGATGATCCCCCAAGTCACTGGAAAAGGTCAAATCATATTTGGTACCTTTTACTGAGAAAGCTGGGAAAATACAAAATATTTTAGGAACATTTTTATCCGTGGTGACTGAAGTAAAATTTTTAGCATGTTTTTCAAGGGGAACTAAGCAACAGATAGATATAAGGAACTTTTATTTTTGTGGCATACGTCTTGCTGGGTAGGGCTGGTCAGACCGTTACCTTAGTTGTGATTTAGTTTGGTTAAACAAGTGTTTATGTGAAAGAGCTTCCTCTAGATTTGAGATACATACAAATAAGCAAGGTAGTACCCTTCCTTAAGGAGCATAAAATATTGTGTCCACAGTACTCTAAATGTCATTTTATCATCTTTATTTTTCAAGATGATAACAGGCTTAGTTTTCTGATAATTAATGTTTTTACTAAGATGTTCTTAATCAAGATAGGGAAGTTCCCTTCTATTTCTAATTTTTAATTCAATGATATCATTTTAATATCAATGATATCAAACAATATCATGGAAAAATGTGGTCATTACATTATCAAGACCTGCCCTTGCTGACACTGAAGTGTTTACCAAAAAATGAGGAGACATAGTTCCAGCTATCGTATATTAAGCATAATGGCCACATTTGGAATTGGTGTTTCATAGATTCTGGCATTATCTCCACATTTCTCTTAGGGAAGCAGTGAAGAAATCCTACTGAAACTACTGCCCATGGGCCTATTGAAATCTAATAGTAGCTGCAAATCAGTGAACTAGGAATTCTCTTCTGGGAAACTTAACATGTGTTGGAGCATGAGATAAGGTTAGCTAGCAAGCTGTGGCCAATAAATTTGTTTCTTATTACCAATACAAGAAGCAAATTTTAGCTCCTTTGCATTTTTCTCTATTTTTTGTCTCTAAACAGATATGTCCTTTAATCCATATGTACCTATCCTGATCATCCTCCCTGTAGTGAAATTGAATGAAGGGTTGTGATGCTTCCAGTTGAATTTGTGCTCACCTGCTCTTTCCATTAAGGTCTGCAGCTTTAAAAGGCTGTATACCAATAGCTACAGTGCAACAATGTATATCCTTTCTAGTGAACTAAAGTCACTAAATTCTTGAACTTTGATATGAAGTAGTCATATGGATCCCATATTTGGAGGATAGCCTCTTTTACCATGCAACTTTGAACTTACCCTAAGTGCCCCACCTCCAAACTCTCTAGCAAGTACTACATAGCTTTGGACCTTGCTAAATGAACTGCTGCTAACTATACATAATTTGATCCTCTGGTAGTCTAAGCTGTTTCAGTAGCCAGACTACTGAACCTCTGGCATGCTCTCATAATAGTACTCAGAGCATATGGGTAAATACAAAGGCCTGACCACCTTTCAGATTCCTGATGTAACATATCAGGATATTCAAACAGATAACCTTTGGAACTGGCCTTTACTTCAGAAAAAGAAAAAACAAATAGAAAAAAGAATGTCTTTAATGAGACTAGTTAAGATTTTTATTCTACCATAAGATAGGTTGCAAATTAAAAATATGAAATAATAGAGATGAAGGGGGAAGCACATAATCTCAGAGGCCTCTAATGGTTATCTTTATGCAAAGAAGGTAATAGCAACTTTTAATTCTTAGATACTTCCTGCAGATGAAGAGAGCAAAGGAAATAAACTGTTAGCATTAAAACAAAGCAGAAAGTCTTACTTTAGCCAAGTAGTGGTGGTGAGGTAGACTTCTCAGATACATGCCCTTGTTAGGTAGGGTCATTAGTGGATGTCCATCTGCACGCTTTCTCTAGTAGTATTGAACCCACTGATAGTGAGTACCTATCAAAGGCCTAATTGAGTGATGAATTTTTATGGAATTTGTCATTTTTACAGTCTTAGCTGAATAGTCTAAAATCCATCCCTGCATCAGGGGAGATCCTTAGAAAGCTGAGGACATAGATCAAATAAAATTGGTCCTCATCAAATTGTTTGACCCAGATGAACTTGGCATGATTCCATCATTTTGTATTAAATACTGTAAGAAGCAGCCCTACTTCATTGTATTTATCTTGATGTAGCTAACATTTTAAAAATTATTTGTCCTACTGGAAGGGTCCGAAAATAGAAATATTTACAACTTATTTTTATCTTGCTTTAGTATGTATGTTCGCACTGGAATCGTTTCACTTGTTTCTTCTTACTAGGATAATCATCACAATGAATTCTAAACAGTTAAATCCGGTAGCAGATACCTTTAGGAAAGCTAAACCCCATCATTCATCCCTCCAGCCAGCCAGCTAGCCATCCAGCCAGCCAGCCAGCAGGTTTTTCTGAGCACTGGTCTTGTGTGTATTTGCCACCGGTATGCCTACTTGGTTTAAAGAGTCTCTTCAGTCTTTTGCCAATTTTGGGGGGGTTGTTTTCTTATTAATAAGTTTTGAAAGTTCTTGATGTATTCTGGAATATAAGTCCTTTATCAGATATGCATAGTTTGCAAACATTTTCTTCTAGCCAATGGCTTGTTTATTCTTAACAATGTCTTTCAAAGAGAAGAAATTCTTAATTTTGATGAAATCCCATTTTATGAATTGTGCTTTTGTTGTTGTAAATAAGAAACATTTGCCTTCCTGAGGTCACAAAGATTTCTCCTTATATTTTTTTCTAGAAATTTTGTTGTGTTATTTTTAAATTTAGGTCTCAGTGGTTCATTTTTGGGTAGTATTTAAATTTAGTGCAAGGGCTACATCAATATTCTTTTGTATGTGTGAATGTGTGTGTGTTACGTTAGTCACCATACAATACATAAATATTCTTTTTTTTTTGCGTAGGGGTATCTAATTGTTCTAGCACTGTTTGTTGAAGATTATCCTTTTTTTTCATTTTTTAAATTGAAGTATAGGTATAGTTGACACATGTTACATTAGATTCAGGTGTACAACCTAGTGATTTGAACTCTGTGTGTTATACTTACACAAGCATAGCTACCATCTGTCACCATACAACACTATCACAGTACCATTGACTGTGTTCTTTATGCTGCATTTTTCACCCTTGTGATTTCTTCATTCTATAACTGGAAACCTGTACTTGCCATTCCTCCTCACTCCTTTTTGCCTCTGACAACCACCAGTTTGTTCTCTGTATTTATGCTGTTTCTGCTTTGCTCTAGTTTTTAGATTTCACATATAAATGAAATCTTTTGGTATTTGTCTTTCTCTGTCTTATTTTACTTAGCATACTTCTTCTAGGCCCATCCATGTTGTTGCAGATGGTAAGATCTCATGCTTTTTTTATGGCTCAGTAATATTACTCTGTGTGTGTGTGTGTGTACACTACATTTTCTTTATTCCTTCATCTATAAGTGGATACTTAACCTGCTTCTATATCTTGGCTATTACAAATAATGTGGCATTCAACATCAGGGTGCATGTATCTTTTTGAATTAGTGTTTTTTTTAGTTTATAACTTATTTTTTTATTAACATATAATGTATTATTTGCCCCAGGGTATATGTCTGTGAATCATCAGGCTTACACATTTCACAGCAGTTACCATAGCACATACCCTCCCCAATGTCCATAACCAAGCCACCCTATCCGTACCCCCTTACCCCCTAGCCACCCTCAGTTTGTTTTGTGAGTTTAGGAGTCTCTTATGGTTTGTCTCCTTCCTGATCCCATCTTGTTTCTTTTTCCTCCCCCACCTCCCCACGACCCCCCGCCCTGCCTCGCAAATTCTTCATATCAGAGAGATAATATAATTGTCTTTCTCTGACTTATTTTGCTTAGCATAATCCCCTCTAGTTCCATCCATTTCGTTGCAAATGGCAAGATTTCATTTCTCTTGATGGCTGCATAGTATTCCATTGTATATATATACCACATCTTCTTTATCCATTCATCTGTTGATGGACATCTAGGTTCTTTCCATAGTTTGGCTATTGTGGACATTGCTGCTATAAACATTCGGATGCACGTGCCCTTTCTCTGCATCCTGGCCAACATCTGTCGTTTCCTGACTTGCTGATTTTAGCCATTCTGACTGGTGTAAGGTGGTATCTCACTGTGGTTTTGATTTGTATTTCTCTGATGCCGAGTGATGAGCACTTTTTCATGTCTCTGTTGGTCATTTGGATATCCTCTTTGCAGAAATGTCTGTTCATATCTTCTGCCCATTTCTTTGTTCTTTGGGTGTTGAGTTTGATAAGTTCTTTATAGATTTTGGATACTAGCCCTTTATCTGATATATCATTTGCGAATATCTTCTCCCATTCTGTCAGTTGTCTTTTGGTTTTGTTGACTGTTTCCTTTGCTGTGCAAAAGCTTTTGATCTTGATGAAGTCCCAATAGTTCATTTTTGCCCTTGCTTCCCTTGCTTTGGCAATTTTTCTAGGAAGAAGGTACTGTGGCTTAGGTCAAAGAGGTTGCTGCCTGTGTTCTCCTCAAGGATTTTGATGGATTCCTGTCTCACATTGTGGTCTTTGATCCATTTTGAGTCTATTTTTGTGTGTGGTGTAAGGAAATGGTCCAGTTTCATTCTTCTGCCTGTGGCTGTCCAGTTTTCCCAACACCATTTGTTGAAGAGACTGTCTTTTTTCCATCGGACATTCTTTCCTGCT
>CM052799.1:93474576-93489636 GCA_028533885.1 Nasua narica
CATCCCTGCCGTGTTCCTGATCTTAGGGGAAAAGCTCTCAGTTTTTCCCCATTGAGAATGATATTTGCTGTGGGTTTTTCATAGATGGCTTTGATGATGTTGAGGAATGTACCCTCTATGCCTACACTGTGAAGAGTTTTGATCAAGAAAGGATGCTGTACTTTGTCGAATGCTTTTTCAGCATTAATTGAGAGTATCATATGGTTCTTGTTCTTTCTTTTATTAATGTATTGTATCATATTGATTAATTTGCGGATGTTGAACCAACCTTGCAGCCGAGGAATAAATCCCACTTGATCGTGGTGAATAATCCTTTTAATGTACTGTTGGATCCTATTGGCTAGTATTTTGGTGAGAATTTTTGCATCCATGTTCATCAAGGGTATTGGTTTGTAATTCTCCTTTTTGGGTGGGATCTTTGTCTGGTTTTGGGATCAAGGTAATGCTAGCCTCATGAGTTTGGAAGTTTCCCTTCCGTTTCTATTTTTTGGAACAATTTCAGGAGAATAGGTATTAATTCTTTTTTAAATATTTGGTAGAATTCCCCTGGGAAGCCTTCTGGCCCTTGGCTCTTGTTTGTTGGGAGATTTTTGATGACTGCTTCAATCTCCTTACTGGTTATGGGCCTGTTCACATTTTCTATTTCTTCTTCGAATTAATTTTTTTGTTTTGTTTGGGTAAATACCCTGTAGCAGAATTACCAGGTTTTACAGTATTTCTATTTTTAACTTTTGAGTTAAAAATTCAACTTCTGTATTGTTTTCCACAGTGGCTGCACTAATCTACATTGCCACCAACAGTTCACTAGGGTTCCTTTTTCTCCACATCTTTGTCAACATATACTTCGGTGTTGAGTTGTATACTTTATATATTTTGGATATTCACCTCTTCTCAGATAAATCATTTGCAAATATCTTCTCCCATTCAGGGTTGCCTTTTCATTTTGTTGATGTTCTTTCACTCTGCAAAAGCTTTTTATTTTGGTATAGTCCCAGTGGTTTATGTTTGCTCTTGTTTTCCTTGTCTGAGGAGACCTATCTAGAAAAATGTCAGTAAGGCCAATGTCAAAGAGATTACTGCCAATGTTTTTTTCTAGTTTTATGGTTTCAGGTCTCACATTTAGATTTTTAATCCATTTTGAGTTTATTTTTGTGTGATATAACAAAATGGTCCAGATTCATTATTTTGCATGTAGCTGCCCAGTTTTCCCAGCATCATTTGTTGAAAAGACTGTCTTTTTTCCCATTATATATTTTTGGCTCCTTTGTTGTAGATTGATTGACCATACAGTTGTGGGTTTCTTTCTGGGCTCTCTATTCTGTTCCATTGATCTATGTGTCTATTTTTGTGCCAGTACCATCCTGTTTTGGTATTTATTGAGTGTTTCTATCATGAAAGGGTATTGATTTTATCAAATGCACAGTGTTGGCTCCATTCCATAAGTTTTGATATGTTTTGTTTTCATCAATTCAAAGTATAACAATTTCCTTGGTGATTTCTTTTTTGACTCATTGGTTATTTAGGATGTGCAGTTTAATTTTGACATATCTGTAAATTTCCCAAATTTACTTCAAATATTAATTTCTAACTTCCATTTCATTGTGGTTGGAGAATTTTGTATGATTTTAGTACTTTTAAAATTATTGAGGATTGTTTTATGCCCTAACTGCTGGTCTACCCTGGAGAATATGCATTTGAGAAGAATGTTTATTGTTGAGTAGAATGTTTTATAGATGTCTGTTAGGTCTAGTTAGTTTATAGTTTTGTTCAAGTCTTCCATTTCTTCGTTGACCTTCTGACTTGTATCCATCAGAGAAAGTGGGGCATTGAAGTTTCCAACTATTGTTGAATTGTGTTTTTCTCCCTTCACTTTTTTTAGTTTCGCTTCATGTGTTGTGGAACTCTGTGATGAGATTCATATAGGTTTATAGTGCCTATAACTTCCTAATGGAAAACATGTCTTCCTTTGTCTTGGTAAGACATGGATCATGTTTTTTAATCCATTCTGCCAATCTCTGATTTTTGATTGGGATGTTCAATATGTTCACATTAAATGTAACTATAAAGTAGGATTACATCTGCTACTTAATTTGTTTTCTATCTCTTATGTATGTCTTTTTTAGTTTTTCTATTGCTGCCTTTTTGTTTCTTAAATGGGTATTTTCTAACATACCTTTTTAATTTCCTTGTTGTTTCTTCTGTATATTTATAGTTATTTTTCATAGTAATGGTCCCGCTATTGCAATTAACATTTTAAGTTAAAACAGTGTAGTTCTGATTAATACTAAGCTAATTTAAATAGTATATGAAAAATTTGGTTCAATATACCTTTATTCCCTACCTCTTCTATCATGCTACTGTACTATTATTGTCATATAAATTATATCTTTATATAAGTCTATTAACACATTTTTTATGCAGCTATCTTTTAAGACAAACAGAAGCAGCAAAGAGTTAGAAATAAAAATATCTTCGAAGACTCACTCTCCTTTCCTTTCCGAGTCTCCTGGACACACTCTCTGTCCATATCTATACTCTCTCTGTCTTCTATAATTCTGTTCTCACTTCCTCTCAGCTTGTGTTTGATTTCTATCCTGTGTGAAGCCAAGGACCCTCTTGGCTGGTCCTGTGAGATTCCACTATGGGTCCTTGGACCCAGCCAGCCTGCATCAAAAGTGTGGAGTGCAGGGGCATCTGGGTGGCTCGGTTGCTGTGCATCTGACTCTTGATTTTGGCTTAAGTCACAATCTCAGGGCAGTGAGATCGAGCTCTGTGTCGGGCTCCATGCTCAGTGGGGAGTGTGCTTGAGATTCTCTCTCTTTTTCTCTCTCTGCCCCTCCCCCCTCACATGCTCATTCTCGCTCTCAAAATAAAATAAAAATCTTAAGTGTGGACTACAGTACTACTCAGACTGTAGGCCAGGAATGTCTGCTGCTTCACACACTGTTCTGGTCAACAGAGGGAAGAGTGCAGAAATTGAGAGAATGCATTTAGAACCTTTCATAGCGATTTCACAGAGTCAACTATGTTCAATCTATTAATAAAAATTTGGTGTCCTAAACAAAACAAAACATCTTTTTTAAAAAAGATTTGTTTATTTTAGAGTGTGAATGAGTGTACATGCATGAGTGGGGGAAGGGGCAGAGGAAGAGAATCTTCAAGCAAAATCTCTGCTGGGGGCCGGGGGGACACCTGATAAGGGGCTGGATCCCAGGACCCATGAGATCATGACCTGAGCCCATACCAAGAGTTGGGCGCTCAACTGAGCCACCCAGACGCCCAATAAAAAAATCTTTATACAGTTTCCATAATACCTATGCAGTTATATTTACTGCTGCTATTTATTTTGTATAGATTCAAGTTATTGGCTTCTCTTCATTTCATTCATTTCAGCCTGAAGGACTCCTTTTGATATTTCTTATAAGGCCACTGACCCAGATTCTCTGTTTTTGTTATCTGGAAATGTCTTAATTTCACCTTTATGTTTGTTTTTGTTTTTGTTTAAAGATTTTATTTAATTTATTTTAGAGAAAGAGAGGGAGTGAGTGCATGGGGTTGGGGGTACAAGCAAACTCTACACTAAGCTGGACTTGGGTCTCAATCTCAGGACTCTGAGATCATGATCTGAGTCAAAATCAACAGTCAGTTGCTCGGGGCACCCTTGGCTCAGGTCATGATCCCAGGGTCTGGGGATGGAGCTTCACATCAAGCTCCTTGCTCAGTGGGGAGCTTGCTTCTCCCTCTCCCTCTGCCTGCTACTCCGCCTGATTGTGTGCACACTCTATCTCTCTCAAATAAATAAATGAAATTAAAAAGGAAAGAAGTCAGTTGCTTAACTGACTGAGCCACCTAGGCGCTTCTCACCTTCATTTTTGAAGGAAGCTTAAGCTAGATACAGAATTCTTTTTTTTTTTTTTTAAGATTTTATTTATTTGACAGATCACAAGTAGGCAGAGAGGCAGGCAGAGAGAGGGGGGGAAGCAGCCTCCCCGCTGAGCAGAGATCCCGATGTGGGGCTCGATTCCAGGACACTGAGATCATGATCTGAACCAAAGGCAGAGCCACTGAGCCCCACCTAGGCGCCCAAAACAATGTCTTTTTTTTTTTTTTAAAGGTTTTACTTATTTATTTGACAGAGAGATCACAAGCAGGCAGAGAGGGAGGCGGAGAGAGAGAGAGGTGGAAACAGGCTTCCCGCCGAGCAGAGAGCCCAATGCGGGCTCGATTCCAGGGCCTTGAAATCATAACCTGAGCCCAAGGCAGAGGCTTCAACCCACTGTGCCACCCAGGCGCCCCGGATACAGAATTCTAAACTCGGTTGTTTCCTCTTGCAGCCTTTTATTAATTCATCTAAGTAGATGATTATGCCAACTTAGAAATTAAGAGCATCTTGTTTGATAATCTTTAGTCATTCTTTCTCTCTTCCCCACCTCCACTGCCCCGTGCCTCCCACCTTCCTTATTTGGCCAGAATTTCAGTATACAATGCTGGATAGATGTGGTGAGAGTCAACATCTTTCTCTTATTGCTGTTATTGAGAAGAAAACATTGAGTGTTTTACCAGAAAATATGTTGATTGTGGGATTTTTTGTAGATAATACTAATAATGTAGAAATATTTAAAAATGTCAATATAAAATGTGAACTCAAGTTCATTATTGGGCAAGAAAGTAGATTGAGAGTCAGAAGAAAATGAAAGATGCTTTAATGTCACTGAAGGTATCATATGATTAAATTTAGTCATTCTCTTCCTAGTAGTCAAGTTGAGATAGGTATATTTTTTTATATTTATACCCAAGCCAGGTAGACTTTCCAGGTAGAAATTCCCTAATATTTATTACATCTTTTTATTTTTTTTACTTCTATTACTACTTTACTTGTTTTAGTAAATAAAACTATAACATCATAGAAATTTCCCCCTAAATCATATTTTCATTCTGAATGAATTATAATCTGACATATTTCAGTATATTCTTTCAGCTTTCTAGTTAAAAATAAATGACCTTTTTACATTTATAATAAAATGATGAAATAATGAACTAAACTTAAGATTGTATTATCACTAAAATTAGAAGGGAATGTATTTAAAATTGGCTACTATTTTGAATCACACATTTTTTGTCCCATCACTCATGCAGATATTCTTAGAAACATGGGGCATCTGTAGGAGATATGTGTATGGTGTTCGTGGAATGTTACCTGTCTGTCTGAAATAATCCTGGTTTTGAGTTTGCCTTTTCACTGTTGTTCAGGTGTTACAAATTATTCTTCATGCAAGGAAAGAACAAATTTGTAATTCAGATTAAGACTTTAGAACTTGAAATATGTTTCAAATAAAAAAATGTTCTTGTTACAAGTGTTTCTGCTGTCAATAATTGGGTTCTTTTCAAGGTTATTTTTCATGAAGGAAAGTCAGCTCTGTTGAATTTTTACAAGTATAAATTCTTGCAAGTATATAGCTGAGACATATACATAGGTCTGCTATGTGTATCTCCTCTCAGAGGAAAAAATGAAGTACACTTAGTTCATGCACAGATGTTAATGGATTATGTTTCATTAGAAGTTTAATTATTTTTAACAACCAGGTGGCTAGATTTACTCCAGATATTTGTTGAATGAATGAGTGAATTAATTTGCTGAAAATCTTTGTTTTAATCTCAGTCTTAATCTGTTGTATTCTATCTACCTAAAAAAAAAAAAATCTATATAAAGAAACCTCGTTACCTCTCCCATTACTCAGAGGCATTCCTTTCTCTTTCCTTGTGAAAACAAGCTCTGTTTCTCAGGCTCTCCCATTTTTGTTTAAGCATATTCTCCAAGTTTCCTAGGTTCAAAAATTAGTTTATGAAGAAGAATAAAAGCTAGTGTTCTTTCATATCATCGCCATCATTCTATCCTGCTTTTTCATAACAGCTCCAGATATTCAGTTTTTCCTTTCCATATCAATCTAAGTAGACCAGATTTGTTCTAAAGTGCTGCCTCAGCCATGTCAGCCCCTTATTCAGTTGCCTTCGGTGAATCCTAACAGAGTAGATCCCATATCTGATTTTTGGAATGGTCTCCAAGGTAGTACTGCACAATCGGGACCTTTGTTTTCTTTCTCCTCACCTCGGGTTCTCCAAGAGCAACAATAAAAATCAATAGCAATGACAATACTCATAACTAGCACTTATTTAATATATGCCAGGTACTGTCTAAGCACTATTTTGAGTGTTTTACATATATTAAATCATTTAATCCTCGGAATAACTCTTTAAGTTGGGGGTATATCATCAGGCTCATCTTACAGAGAAGTTAACTTATTTGCCTAAGTTTATACAACTTGTATGTGACAGAGTCAGAATTTGAATCTAGATAATCTTGTTCCAAGAGTTTATATTTTTAACTTCTCTGATCTTCCTTTCAGTAACATTCTTTAGTAACGTCAACCTGTTTTATTTTGTTTTGTTTTTAACAGGCCTTCAAGGTAGGTCTTGACTTTTGTTCTTTTTCTTTCCTATCATAAGAGAAATTTCCCCCAATTCTTTTCTACAGTTAGCTCAAATTTCTTCTCTTCGTCAAAGTGTAATTCATGTCCCATAAAATCTGTATAGGCATTTCATCCCACTAAGTATTTCCCCTCTAAGTTTCCAAAAACTGACAGTATTTTAGCACTTTTCTTCTGTTTTGCATATAGGTTTCATTTGACCCACAAGGTTTTATGATCCTGTTGTCTAAGTTTTGATGATTTCTCAGTTCAGTTCCTTTTCTCACACATTTGTAAAATGTCAAGTAAGGTTCATGATTTTCATTTTCCTGATTCATTGAGAAACCCCATGCTTCTCTATCTAATCAGATAAAATTATGTTCAAATCTCAGCTCTGCCTAAATGTGATTGTAGGGCACTTTCACTTACCTATTTTTCCTCATTTCTTTTTTTTTTTTTTTTCATTTTTCCTCATTTCTAAAATGTAGAAAAGAATACCTACTTTGTTGAGGTGTGTTAGGTATTAGAAATAATATATGTAAAGCACTAGCATACAGAAGCTTCCTTTTATTCATTATACCTTTTAGTCTGAAGCCTTACATGTATCCTATCAACAGTTACCCCCCCAGCTTCTCAATCCTTCGAATCCCGCAAAAGATCTCTGCTTACAATCTTGACAGTTCAATCAATTCTTCTTACAAGACTTTTATTAGTGTCAGTATTACCAATTTGTCCACCCTGGAAATAAGATGAACTGTTGTGTCATTTCCAGGGTTCCTCTTCGAACCTTACTGAAGGTTTTTTCATTAACAGTTTGCTATCTTCTGACTTGCTGTCTACTTCCTATAACAAGCCAGCAGTCCCATATTTCTCCAGAACTCTTGGATAGGTGCCACCTGGTCTACATAATTTAGTTGCAGCTAATTTGTTTATTAGAGCTAAAATATTTAGAGCATTTACCACAATTTGAGCTAATGGCTCTGATGAGTCTCCTTAAAAAGGCAGATTGACAATTCAGAAGGCTTTGTCATGAAATTTTCAGTTTTGATGTCTCTTTTGGAATTTATGTTTGTTCATGGTGCATGTTTTTTATTCGTGAATCTTTGAGTTCTTTGCCTCCATCTGACATCATGTGTGAGGTTGCATTTTATGAATGTGAAACTTTGCACATGTTTACTGAATGATTTAGATTTTATTTCTGCCTCGTGTTCTTAAAAATACCAGCTGCCGTTTAGTTAAAAATGTAATTTAATTTGACGCACAAGTTTTATAGTTCATAAACACGGATATAGTTTCCTTGTTTGTATTCGTAAGTCTGTTGGTCCATATGTTAATGTGTTTCTTGATTTAATTTTAATACTTTATGTTGGAAATCAATAAAAACAACAAAAGTCTTAGGGGAAAATTTCTTGTTAAATTTTTGAAAACATGTTTCTGATTTTGGGAAGTCACACTTGGATGTTCAAAATTCCTGCCTATTTCAGCGGTTTTCTAAGTTTTCTATTTTAAGGATTTTATTGTTTTGTTAGCAGAGAACAGTTTTGATATTGATATAATATATTGTATTTATGGAACCAAATGCATTTTGAATGTGTAAAGGAAACATTTCTCCTCAGTTGCTTCGTGCAGTTTTAAGAATCTAATGGCTAGATTTAATTACACACATAGGAGATTGTTGTAAATCCAATAATTTTTATTGTTCTTATAATGTTCTTAACATTTGGGGGGTTCAGAAAACCTTTTGTAAAATTAATAATGGCTTTATCCCTTCTTACCAGAAAAGCTCACACATAGACAACTACAGGAGCTTTAAGGACCTCATGGAAGGTTATTTTATTTTATTTTATTTTTGAAATGGGATAGTACATGTATGTGTATATAATATAAGGCACTATATAAGATCTTTAAGAAAAATGAAAACAAATTGATGTAAATACTGTAAGCAGGGAGTGGTTATGTGGATGCTTGGAAAAAGACTGCACAGCAGGGCATGGAACAGGGCAGGCTTCATGGAGATAATGGAATTTGAAGGCCTGGTAGGCATTCAGAAGACAAAGCCTATTCTGAGCAGAGATAATAGGATGAGCTAATAGAGAGGCAAGAAAGTGCCTGACCTCTTTGGATATCCATGAGAATTAAGATCTCTTTAAGGATAATGATTTTTTCTTTTTTCTTTTTCTTTCTTTCTTTCTTTCTTTCTTTCTTTCTTTCTTTCTTTCTTTCTTTCTTTCTTTTTATAATGATTTTTTTCTGATTTACCTTTGAGTTCTGCACTGTGCCACACAGTACCTTTGTCATGTTGTATCTTTGATCATAAATATATATTTTTCAGAGAAACAAGTTAAATCATGTAATTTCAATGACTGTGCATTCATTGGCTTTAAAAAGAAAGCTAAAACTTTTATTAGAAGAGAACAGCTTTTGATATAAATTTTATATTAAATTGTATCTCTGGGAACATTTGTTTTTTGAATGTCTTAAGCATTTCTCCTCAGTTACTGGGTTAGCTTTTTACTTTACTGGGTTAACTTTAGTTAAAATGGTCACGAAAGCATCAAATAAACTAATAGCGACCCCAACCGAGTATACTTTTGTTTAACTACAAGCTAAGTGAAGTCTCTTCTGCTATGGTAACAGAATGAATGAATACATAATAGATTAACATATAAGTAATAAATAAGAAGTAAGATTTAGAAACTATAATATCCTTCTTAAGAGTATTCTTTTCCTTGCCTTGAAAAAACAGTAATATCTATGTGGAAGCAGCTTTGGAGCTAGCAGTTTGTCAGTTTTAGCTGGATACTTAAAAATGCACATATAAACAAAAAAATAGCAAACTTTCTTGATTTTTGACATTTTCCTGCAGAACTGCAAAACATTCCTTATTAACAGTTTTATTGACTGGTTAATTTTCTTGCCATGTTCCTAACATTAGAGCAGTAGGTCCTGTGTTGGTGAACTATTTATGCTACTTTAATCAGTTTTTAGAAAATCTCTGCCTAATTTTCTTTCTGTGTTTGTAATGTTATAATATGGGCTATTTTGTGTGCACATTTTATACATTTACTCTTGAATAAGGAATATTTGGTGAGTGACTACTCTTGTGAGGCTGTTTCACAGGTGCTATTAATTCCTTGAGACACTCATCGACTACAGACTGGGTTTTTTTTTCCAGTGATAGGATAAAATTATTCTGATTAATCCACATGAATAAAAGTAATTTGTCCAAGTGTATTCCCCTGTAAGCAGCAGAAGTAGATTTGAATGCCCAAGGGCTGATGACTCTTCAGCATGATCACAGCAGATCTCCATATGTTAGAGCTAGATGGGTTTATTGCTTTGGATCCTTTAGTATTTTAGCTTGTATCTGTCCTTTATTTGCTTCTCATTCACTTTATGCCATCAATGAAATCAAGAAAATATCCAAAGTCATTGATCATTAATTGTAAAACATGTTTCAAGAACATATTTGAGATATATTCTTACATATATACATAATCTTGTCCTAGACACATGGTATAGACTTGCTGGTTTATGTTGAATTTGAGGGACTATATGACAAAGCACTGTTTTCCTCATATTGTGATTGTTTTCTGACTTGCAGGTTTTAAATGCACAGAGAGCGGGATACAAAGCAGCCATAGTTCACAATGTTGACTCTGATGACCTCATTAGCATGGGATCCAACGACAGTAAGTACAGGTATCACTTTTCTTCTCTCCTGTTTGACAGATCTTTTGAAACTAAAACTTAACAAGATTTTCCCCCTTCTCATTTTCTGTTTAAAAAGGAAAATTTCTTTTCTTCCAGAAAGGTAACTCATTCTAACCCTCTTGTGACAATTTTATTCATATTGAAGTGGAATTGACTTGTTTTCTGAACAGTTAGTTTTGTTTTCTTTTAACTTTGTATTTCATTTTAGAAGATGTGTTGATATTTTGGTGAAAATCAAAGCTTTAAATAGGGATAAACATCCTGAGTTAAGGATCCCATAGAAGAATTCTGGTGATTTATTTATAGTTTTACAATGTTAAATATTAGGGTATGTGTCTATACTAGGTAGCTACTGTATTCTTATAGAATTTCAAAGTCACATACTTGTGCTTTCTTACACCAGTTGGTTATTAGCTTCTTTTTTTTTTTTTTTAAGATTTTTTTTTTATTTATTTATTAGAGAGAGAGACTGAGAATGAGAGGAGAGAAGGTCAGAGGGAGAAGCAGACCTCCCGCAGAGCCGGGAGTCTGATATGGGACTCGGTCCTGGGACTCCGGGATCATGACCTGAGCCGAAGGCAGTCGCTTAACCAACTGAGCCACCCAGGCGCCCCGGTTATTAGCTTCTTAACATACATTGACATGCCTGTAGCTTTTCATTCAAAATGGGAATGTTTTCCTTTATTTTCTACTAAATACTAGCTTGTAGGGAAAATTAACCAATTTTAACCAGATAACTGGCTTTAACCAGTGACTTTTAAGCTGTATGCTTTTACTTAATTTGGTGAGATTGATAAAGGTATCTTTTGTTATGTTAAGGATGTGACATTGGGACCCCATCTAAGGATAAAGGCTGGCTGCCTGGAGAACCAGTTCTGTGATGAGAGGGTTGGAGCTTTCAGTTCCCCCAACCCCCAGTCTCTGGGGAGAGACGGAGGACTGGAAGTTGAATAGATCTCCAGTGGCCAGTGGTTTAATCAGTGGTATCCATGAAATGGAGCCTCCATAAAAATCCAAAAGGACAGGGTTCAAAGAGCTTCTAGGTTAGTGAACACGTTGAGATTTGAGGAGAGTTCTGTGCCTGGGAAGGGCATGGAATCTCCACATCCCTTCTCACATACTTTGCCCTATGCATCTCTTCCATCTGGCTGGTCCTGAGTTCTGTTCTTTCATAATAAACTGATAATCTGTTAAGTAGATTGTTTCTCTACTGAGTTCTGTGAGCCACTCTACTAATTAATTGAACCCAAGGAGGGGGCTGTCAATGGAACCTCCAACCTATAGCCAGTGAATCGAAAGCATATGTGATAATCTGGACTTAAAACTGGTGTCTGAAGGGTTGGGGGCAGTCCTGTGAGACTAAACCTTTAACCTGTGAAATCTGATGCTATCTCCAAGTAGATAATGTCAGAATTGAATTGTTTCATGGCGTGGGAGACATCCCCCACATATCCATTGAAAATTGGGTTCAGAACACAAAGCACACTGCCAACATCCATGATTAAGTATTTTATTTTTGTTTTTCTTCTAACCATAATACCTCTGACTACTAAGTCAGCACATAACCATAATACCTCTGACTACTAAGTACCATTGAGTCTTATATGTAAGAAAGAGCTTGCAACAAAGAGCAGACATAAAGCTATGGACTGGTATCCTATGTTGGAATATGTTTAAGACTTTAAATAATTGGATCCTCAATAGGAAATATTTTGGAGTTCTCGACTAAATTTTTTATAGCTTAAGACACTGTTCGTTGTTGCTGTTGTTTGAGTAGAACCCTTTTCTTCTTACCCCTAGTAGAATCTGAGGCAAAATTATAACTTATAAAAAGTAAAACTTGGTAATAAGTTCCTTCATTAATTTCCATATATATTTAAAATTTTTATTTAACATTCCAACTGATTAAGTTATTAAAATGCATGAGGTACCCTTAGGAGGTTCTAAATGCTTTTCACAAGAAGTTCGACAATCACTGCTGGGAATTAGAGGAATCAATAAAAGTACGTGACTTGCCAAATAAACTAGTTCTGTTGGTACTGCAGATTTGACACAATTATCTTCCCCTTTAGCTATCTCTCTTAAAAACACACACACACATACACACACAACAGGTCAGTAACTTTTGTTACCTGTATACATTACTAGCAAAATGGAAAGCATAACTACTCAAGAAATAGGTGTGAATTTAAAATGACACTCTCACTTGTATCAGCAGTATAACTTTAAGCAAGTTACTTACTCTTTGTGTGTTTTGCTGAAGTCCTGAGCCCGGTGTTTAGTAGGCTTCAAGACCTTCTCAGGCGTTTTGAGTTAAATAGATTCATATTTGTAAACTATTTACTCTTCTTACATGTTCTCAATAAAAATTTTGCAAGCAGGAAGTGCCTGTTCCCTCTAAAACCTATTTTGTCTTTGTAATACCATGAAACCTTCTTGTGGTAATCATGTCAGTTCCTAAGGAAAATGTGCTAAATGTTAAAAGTAGCACATAACCATGTAATCCTGTTGTTGCCATGGAAATGTTCCAATTGAGCTATTACATTTCAAAGACTGCTCAGAATTTGGGTTCTCTATGTTGTTGAGTATTGCTTGGATTATTCCTGTGATATTTTGCTCTATCCTTGTTTATTGTGTTTGGGACATTTCATATATTCAGAAACGAATGTAAAGATTTAGGATTTTCAACTTTGCTATTACTTGGTAGAGGAAAGGAAAGCATGGATTCATTAAGAGGCATCTCTCTATCCTCCTTTTTAAGGCTTAGTCTATAACCACCAAGAATATTGCACATATTCTCCTAAGAGCAGACATTCTAGTATCTAGAAACAAAAGGAAGTTTTAAAAGTTCCTTGCTGCCAACATTTCACATAAGGAATTTGTCTGTTTTTATTTAAGCTAGGGCATAGGATGGGTTAACTCAGTGAGCCAGTAATACTTGTCATCTTCAGGAGGCAGCAGAATGTGATGGAGAAAACACCAACTTCAGAACCAGGAAATGTGTGTTTATTCTTCTAGATTAGTTAATATATGAACTTGGGAGAGTTACTTAACCTTTTAAGCCCTTTACTTTCATCTGTAAAGGTGTGAATAATTTTAATTTTTATTTGACCTGACGAGGTTGTAAAGATCGTATGAGAGCAGGTATGCGAAAAAACCCAGGCCATGGCAGAGTTGCAAGAGCCTAAATTAGGAGGCAGAGCCTCAAGTTTGAGTCTATGCTGTGCAAACTCCTAATTGTATAACCAGGGCAGGTTATCAATATGTCTGGGTTTGTTTCGGGCAGGTTGTCAATATGTCTGGGTTTGTTTCTTCTCCTTTTTTCCTTGCTGTCTTCCTTGAACAAGTATTTTTTTGACTTTTTGAAGCCTGCTCTTCATCAGGTACTATTTTAGGCACCATGACTATAGCAGGGAATGATATAGTTTAAGGCTCTGCTCTAGTATCTTTCAGTGAAATATCAGAATGCAGTAGTTAACAGTGTGTGCTGGGGTTTGAATTGCAGCTGGGTCACCTGCTGTCTGTGTGACCTGGGAATGTTACCTTACATCTCTGTAGGCCTCACCTTTCCGATCCATAAAATGGGAATGATATTAGTACTTAACTCATTGGGTTGTTGTTGGGGATTGAATGAATTCAGACCTAGAAAACATCTAGAAGACTGTCCGTTTCTTAGTGGTTACTTAGCTATTACATAATAAATACATGATAATATAATTATTAAATATATAATAGCATTAATAATTTATGGCTACTCAGCTATTATTACTGCTACTATCACATTCTAGGGTGGGAGAGCGGAAATGAATACACCATCAAAGAGATATGCTGTATGTCAAGTAGTGATAAGTGCTATAAAGAAATTTATGTCAGGGCACCTGGGTGGCTCAGTTGGTTAAGTGACCTGAGCTTTTAGTTCAGGTTATGATCCTGGAGTCCCAGGATCCAGTCCTGCATCAGGCTTCCTGCTAAGCAGGGCGTCTGCTTCTCTTTCTGACCCTCCCTTCTCTCGTGCTGTCTCTCTCTTATTCTCTCTCTCTCTCTCTAATATATCTTAAAAAAAATAATCATATCAGGCTGAAGGGATATAGAGTGGCAGGGACGAGAGGAGGGTGGCCATTTTAGATAGGGTGGTCAGAGGAGGCTTCTATGAGGCTTTGACATTTTAACATAGGTCTTATAGCAAGAGACTGAACCATGCAGATTTCTGGAGTAGTGTTCCAAGGAAAGGGGACAGCAAGCAAATGCAAACGTTCAAAGATAAAGGATATTTGGTGTTTTCCAGGTGTGACAGAAAGCCTCAGTGGCTGGAGTATAGTGAGCAAGGCAGAGAGAGTGGCAGAGGATGAGGTTAGAGAAGGCCCCAGCGGCAAGATCATGTTGTGTATTTATAGGACTTTGGAATTTGTTATGTGTATCTTTTAAACAGAGATGTGAGGTGATCTTTTAATTTAAAAGAATCACTTTGGCTGTTCTTTGGAGAATAGATTGAAGGTAGAAGGTGGGCAGAAGTGCCAACAAAGAGAAAAGTCAGAATGTTGCTGCAATAGCCAGGCCAGAGGTAATGGTGATCTGGAGTATTAGCAGTGACTCGGATGAGAAGTGGTAGAATTATGGCTCTGTTTTGAAGTTGATAGGATTTGATAGAGGAAATAAGGAAAGAGAGGAGTCAAGAATGATTCCAAGGTGTACAGCTGAGAAACTAGGTGAATACAAAATGCTGTTTACCGAGGAGAAAGATAAGGGAGTAGAGCTGATTTTGAGGAAAGAGATGGTGAGAGTTCCATTTGAGAAACATTAAGTTTAAAACATCTATTAGGCAAGCAAGTGGAGATATTGAACAGGCAGTTGGATATATGAATCTGGAGACTTGGGGTTGGCC